>CM045767.1:78651458-78845926 GCA_025200525.1 Camellia lanceoleosa
GGTGTGGAGGTTAAATGGGGCAAAGGGCCTTTTTTCGGTTTCATCATTCTATCGTGCTCTGGTGGCAAGTGTGGGTGGCTTTTTCCCTTGGTGGAGTATTTGGCTTGCGGGGGTCCCCTCCAAGGTTGCTTTCTTTGCTTGGATGGCGGGGTTAGTCAGGATTTTGACAATTCATAATTTGGTCTGTCACCAGTATATTTTGGTTAACCGGTGTTGCATGTGCTGTAGTGACGTGGAGACGACGGCACATTTCCTTCATTGTCCTGTGGCTTATCTGTTGTGGGTTTGATTTATTCGGTTTTTGGCATGGTTTGGGTTCAGCAATGGAGCGTCGAGGGTGTTCTGTTGAGTTGGGCATGGGGTAGGGTCTGGAAGAAGCATCAGAAGGCTTGGGCTTTGGCCCCGTTGTGTTTGATGTGGTTGATTTGGTTGGAGCATAATCGGGTGTATATTTCAAGGGTTGGGGGTGTCTGTCTTGTTTGCAGAATAGGTTCCTGGTGGTTTTGTGTTGTTGGGTTAGGGGTCAAATGAGCTGGATGTGTTTTCTTTTCTTGATTTTTTGGATGATCTTCTTGGTTAGGTGCTTGGTCTATACAGTATTCTTTGCATCAACTTGATGCTTGTTTTTAAGAATATTGGCTTCTTATTTATCCAAAAAATAAATAAAAAATTAAAAAAAATCTTTCCTAACTATCTCAAGCCACACTGATGTTGGTCTTGAGCATCACCCTAAAAAATGTTGTTTTAGTCTGGTTTGTGTATAATAAGGAATTCCAAATCAACTTTGCTGATTGCAAAAGGAAGTTTATAAACTGCTTGTGATTTTTATGTTTGAGACTGGATATTTTAACAGATTAGAAAAATAATGTGACAATCAGTTTTCTTAGTGGACTGGAGAAGTTGTATTAATGATAATATGAAAAACAAACGTATTAATCTTTGCTTTTCTTTAGTGTCATATTTTATCTTAGCTGAGATATTAGTATTTTCAATACATTTACATGGTGGGATTGGCTCCTTTCACTTGTATGGAGTAAAATAATACATGATGCTGTGAGTGTCCAAGCAAATTATTCAGCTTTTCTGAAGGAAACAGATGAGAATCAAATCACTGCCACTTAGATAATTCATGTGTTTATTTTGAGCATGAAAAAACAATTAGTGAATCACTCTTGCAGAAATTGCTTGTGAAATGGAAAGGGTGTCTTGCAGAAATAAGTTCAGAAAACAAGGTGAGGTATACGAAATATTTAGTAACTTTTTGGCTTTTTACGAAAAGGTGTGCAGAAAAGTAGAGAGGTGATGTGATGTGTTTTAGTTGGCTTTTTGGCTTTTTGGCTATTTTAGCCATATGTTTGGGAAGTGGCTAAAATAGCCAAAAAGCCAACTAAAACACATCACATCACCTCTCTACTTTTCTGCACACCTTTTCGTAAAAAGCCAAAAAGTTACTAAAATAGCCTGTTCCCAAACCAAGCCTAAGTTGCTATACCATAATACTTATGCTTCTGGAGTTGCTAGTCTGGCCTCAAATTCTTTTAAGTGTCCTGTTAGAATGGGTGGAGTATATCTTTTCTCATGTTGCAATCCAGCCCCCTTCTAGGAACTTTTTTTTTTTTTTGGTGGTAAATTCTCTGATGATTCCTTTGGACCAAAATGTTAATCATTTATAATAGGAAAGAAAATCAGTTGATGTTATTTCCTATGTTGAAAGGAAAGTATACTTTCCAATGTGACCAAACTTCTCTTTGCAGGAGCCATTGCTCCCCACAAAGGTTTGGGTATTCAGTTGGCATAGACAATACATATAGGTTTATACTAAGTTCACCACCTATCCTCAATTTCCATATTTGGCAGGACTAAAACTGGGTAAAGTCTTTTAGGTCATCCTTATGCTAAAAACAACTATACTCCCCCAACCCAAAGCTACTATTTAGAGGCAATTCAGCGAATCTTAGCATGGGATAAAATTCAACTTGTTTTTGTGCATTTTTCTTTTCACAAATTTACATTGCCTGGTTATGCTACCCTATAAGGAATGCAATTATGATATTTAATTGAATACAAGACATCGGCCTGTTAATTTGTGCAATTTTACTAATGTTAAAGTTTAGTCATTGTTGGATCTGGACTGGTATTGACAGTTCAGCTTAGAATATGATTGCTTAGTGTTCTATCATAATAACCATTATGTGCAGGGTCCCTACCTCTTCCATGGTCCATCAGGATGAAAATTGCTCTCGGTGCTGCAAAGGGCCTGGCTTTTCTTCATGAGGAAGCAGAAAGGCCAGTTATATATCGAGATTTTAAGACCTCCAACATCCTATTAGACGCTGTATGTAATATATCTGGGGGAATTTTACATTGCTTCTCTGATTCCTTCATTTTCTAATAAAATGTCATTCCAGGAGTACAATGCCAAACTTTCAGATTTTGGACTTGCCAAGGATGGTCCTGAGGGAGACAAGACTCATGTCTCTACTCGTGTAATGGGAACTTATGGTTATGCAGCTCCAGAATATGTGATGACAGGTAACGGGCCTTACCTCTTTGTTTCGGTGAATGTACCTCTTCTCTAGCCTGTACTTTTTGTATTTTGGTTATCTATCTTCTGTGGATTTCTGTTTCAGTTCAAACATTTGGAAAAAAAAAAAAAAATTTGGAGAATCCAATAGAAAACTTTCATCCTGTGTGAACTAAGGTGTAGTATGCTTTCTGTAGGAGTAAACACCAAAGATATTTTTAGTTCTGTTTTGTTTTTATCTAAAATTTCTTGATACTTCATCTGATGACAGCACTGATTTAGTAGCTTAGTGTGCTTATTTATTGCCCATCGTAATTGTGCCATTGGTTTATTTATTTATGTATTTATTTTTCAAGGACTACCATTCAAAGCTAAGTTTCAGATGATGCCATGTTGGAATTTCCATTCCAATCGAATTCTCTACTCCTACAAAGATATTGAATTGTCGTGGTGTCATCATCTTGAACTTTACTTTTGTCCATTATTTTTTATTTTTTAGTATCAACCATTTTTATTTAATTAGATTGTCTAATAGGCCATACGATACTCATACAATTATCATTACTGGATTTTTAATACTTTCTATTATACTCTTGCCATTTTATAATTTAAAATATATGCAATTTCAAATTTAGAGGTATATGAAATTGTCCATTAATTTTTCTATAGACACTTTAATGGGTTGCCTTAAGCCATTCATTTTGTGCTTTTGTTGTTGTTGTTGTTATCATTGCAATCGCAAACACATTGCAGCAAACACGGAGGCGCTTTTTAATTTTTTTTTCATTTTTAATGAAAGGGCACTAAAAAAACAAAAAGAAATGAAAAGGCCTTATTATGAATTACCGGTCTTAAATTATGGATTGTGCATCAGTCTTCAAGTTTTACAGTATGAGGATGGAGAACCTTTGTGTTTTCTAATGATATTTGTTTACCAACCAGACTCAAAAATTCCCGAATGTCATTAATACACATGGGTTGTGATTTGAGATTCAATATTCTGATATTCTCTTATTTTTTTATATCAGGACATCTTACATCAAGGAGTGATGTTTACAGCTTTGGCGTGGTCCTGCTTGAAATGCTGACTGGTAGAACATCGATGGACAAAAACCGACCCAATGGGGAACACAATCTAGTAGAGTGGGCAAGACCACATCTGGGAGAGAGAAAAAGGTTTTACCGACTGATAGACCCCCGGCTCGAAGGTCACTTTTCAATAAAAGGTGCCCAGAAAGCTGCACAATTGGCTGCTCGCTGCCTTAGCCGTGATCCAAAAGCCAGACCTCTGATGAGTGAAGTTGTTGAATCATTAAAGCCACTGCCAAACCTCAAGGACATGGCTAGCTCATCATATTATTTCCAGACAATGCAAGCTGACCGCATCGGCTCAAGTCCAAATGCTAGAAACGGCAATATAAGAACACAGGTTGCATCATTTCAAAGAAATGGACAGCAACATCCACGAAGCCTCTCGATACCAAACGGTTCACATGCCTCGCCTTATCACCATCAGTTACCTCATAATTCACCAAAACCTAATGTTTAACCATAAAGCATTGTGTTGTTTATTCCTGTCTTTTTCTCATTCTTCTTTTCAAATATAATTCTATTTTCTGGGAGTTGGATTGGATGACTGGAAAAGAAACAGGAACGGGTTTGTGTTATGTTGTGATTCATGTTCCGGTGAGGAGATAGTTAGGGGAGTTGGCAGTTTATGGAACAAACAAGAATGTCAACCACATGTTTTACTTATTTGTTCAGAAAGATTAATGATAATTTCTCTCTCTCTCTCTCTCTCTCTCTCTCTCTCTCTCTCTCTCCTACCGTGGCACCGTGTATTATCAACCCAAAATGTTGTTTTGTAATTTGTCTGCAAAAAAAGAAAGGAAAAAAAAATTTTGAGAAATTTTGATTATGAATGTGATTGTTTAGCCAGAAGGAAAATGATGATGATGGGCTATGGTCAAATGCCAAAAAACGGGTGGCATAGCAGTTACTATTGTGCAGTCATATAGCTCTATTTCGAGATCTACTTAAATAATTTAAATCGTTTATTTTTTAAAATATATCGAGTATAATATACTCGTAAAAAATCAAATTTATCGGACATTATTAACTTTTTTATCAACTCACATTTGTATCTATAAAAAAATAAATAAATAAAATAACAAATAAAATTTGAAATATAAAACTAAATACAAATGTAAGTCGATAAAAAGATTAACGATATCCGATAAAATTGATTTTTTGCAGATATATTATACTTGATGTATTCTAAAAAATGAACAATTTAAATCATTAAAACGGACTCCAAAATGGGGCCATATTATCGCACAATCCCTGCACAGCAGCCACCTCATTTCCAATGTAGCACATCCTCATAAGTACAAACTATAAGGTTTGAGATGATCTAAATAAGTGCACTTTTTGACTTTTTATGAAATATGGATTGGATTTGAAGTGATGTGATAAAGAAGTGATGTGACTTAAATAACATAATGTGACTTAAATATAATAGTAACTTTTTAACTTTTTGACTTTTTTAAATTATAAGAAACAAAAATCGCTTACAAACCCCATAAACTGAAAGTATGTAACCCCAGTTGCTATGGGAATAGCTTCTCTATAATTGCATGCGTCAATTTGTGTATATGTAGAAGTAGAAGAAGCTAAAAGAGAATAATATTTTAGTGCTTTATGTATTTACTTGGTTGAAAACCATTGCAAACTACGGAATGAGAGGACAGTCATCATAATTTTATATCAAGAATAAAGATAAAAAGAATAATAAAATTGTATTAATATGGAAAAATTTTAGGACGTGAACTAGAAATCTATTTCTGAAATTGTTGGGCTAATAGGTTCAAGTTTAAATTTTTTTGAGCCAAAAGAAATTACTTGTCCAAAAGGACATGTGTTTGTTTAAAATTTATACATCTATTCAAGTATCACATATTTTGCAAACGTGTCACCTATCCATCTATCTGTTCAAGTATCACCCATCTGTACACTTGTTGCCTATATGTCCCACCTCATCTCCATGCCGTCATTGACTTTCTAACAACTTTTTCGGTCAATTTTTCAACTTTTCGGGTGCCAATGACTTTTCGCATGACTTGTCACAAAAAAAATTAAACCTTAAACTAAATGATATATGACCTAATAAGAATGTATTTTTTTACCAATTAATCCAAAACTTTATTGTATGACAATGATCTAAACTCATTGATAAATGTACAAAATTAGAGTGGAGAAAAATATAAACGTACAATCTCAAAAAATAAAAATAAAAAATTAATACCATGTCCAGTATTTCTATTTTGTTCCATTAATATTCACTCCTTTAATTACAAAATCCAAAGTCAAACAAAAACATCCATCACAATTATTATTATTATTATTTATTTATTTATTTATTTTTTTCATTCATAAAAATACATAAGACTCGATAATCTCGATAATTTCATTCATAAAAGAAGAAAATACATAAGACTTTTGAGATATAATTAGCATCCTTGCAAAAATTACAATTAAATATTACAATTATGCATTTAAATCAAATCATAATTGTGAGTGTATAATCCAATAGTTAATTATCAGCAATTTCCAATAAGGTATTGAAGCTCTTCTTGTGTTAACAATCAGCAATTTCCAATTCATTGGAATGGAAAACTCCTTTGCAGCCTGGCTATGAATTGTTGAAACATCAAGTTTCCTCTGCACAGATAAAAAATGGCAGCGAGGTCTTCTGGTGGTGCAGCCCCATGAGCTTTGCTCAAACTAAGTTTGAAATGTTCGCTCCAGAGCCAGTAAAGTTGGATGAGATCCACAGCACTGGCCTTATCCCCGCTAGTTGATGCATTTACTGTATATTTTCTTTGTTTGGCTTGTCATGTTTGCCTTGTATGATCTGTTAAACAAAAACAAGCAGATACACGCAACACATGAGTACAAAATAGAGTGTTGGATTTAAAATTAGATACTTTGGAAATTGCTCCATCCACAACCCTATGGCTCACTCTCACATGGTTGCATCCCATGTTGTGATGGAAGAAGCTTTGATAAAAGCCTAAATGGCTGTGAATCGCAGCGAATTTCACAATCTACTGTCCTCTTGACACATTAATTCATGAAGTGTGAAGCAAGAACTGAAAATGAAACTAGAACATGACAGTCCATAAAAACCTATATGAAAATGACATGTGATTAATATTCAGGACAATAATCATCCTTTAATTCAAAGTGACAAATCATATAACACGTTGGCAGAGGGCTGTAGAAAGAGAGAAATAAGGCCCACAGCATTCACACCAATAGATTAAAAAAAAAATAATGAGAATCAAGGAAGGAGTAGAGAAAAATTCAAAAAGAAAATGGTAAAAGCGAGGCATGAGCACGCAAGAGGTGTCGGCAAAAGTTGAGTTACACAGGTTTCAATTTCCGATTATATCTTGTTCCCCACATTAGAAGACAAACAGATTGTTTTCCCAGTAACTTCTTCCAGCTTCTCTCTAGAAAGGAAATTAGCTCTGGACAGAAGAGCTTAACCATTACAAAATATATATCCTATATCACCATCATCTTTTCATCCAAACTTTTGAAAAAATAATTTACGGGGTAATTTCTAAATGGTAATGGTTATATAAATGATTCTCAACTCTATCACCTCAAGCAAAGTTCTCCTATGCCTTCCTCTGTTTTTTTTTACCACCCTCTGCACAGATCATACACTACTCCTTACTGGTGCGTTATTTGGTCTATGATGCATACAATTATAGCATCCCCCATCTTACCTTCAAATGGCATCACTGATGACTTATTCCTAATGGATTTTCATTTCTTTTTTTACTTTTTCTTTTAACTTATCCATCTCAAGGTTTTCATTTTAGTGATAATTTTTACACATGCAATTTCTTAACTGCTCATTGTTCAGCACCATTCATCATAATAGAACTTATAGAAGTCCTATAGAACTTTCCTTCAACTCAATGGGAATTCTACAATCACACAACACTCCTAATACACTCTTCCGAATCATCCATCTCGCACCAATTCTATGAGCCACATCCTCCTTAATCTTTTTATCTTTATGCATATATATATATTGATAAATAACCAACCACATATTATTAAAAAACCATGCAGCAAGACGATGCCAACAGATACAAAGAATACCCCAAAAGGGAAAAACCACCTATCCAATCAAATCATCCAAAAAATAAAGAAAAGAAAACATACCCGGCTCCACCATTCCCATAACCCAACTACACAAAACCACTAACAACCTATTCATCAACCTTGAAACTAGTTGTACCATCCCCTGAAAAATACGTCGATTCCGCTCCAACCAAATCGACCACATTCAACATAGTGGAGCACATGACATCACATCCTAGCAACACATGTAGGTATCCTATTTTGACCGACCCTAAGATTTTGGATACTTGTAGGCCTCCCGATGATGAAATGATAATATCTCCACCTTTGGAACGTTGGAAATTGCTTAAGGTTGCTGTTATGCCCTGTTTTGGCCTAAAATTGACTTTTTGCAAAAATGACCAAAACACCCCTGAACTCGTTTTTCCAACCCCAAGAGATAGGGGAAGCCCAATTACACTTAGATTGATGATCTTTTCCAAAATTACTGACCAGTTTTATCGAAAACATTGATCAAAAGATAATTTGGGCTTGCTTAGGCCACAAGTAGGTAAAAGCCATGCAAAACCGCACCTTGCCATGCAAACCCGCACCTAACTTGCAAAGTTGACACTTGGACTATTGGCTGCACGTGCATCATGCGGCCACACCTAGTATGCACGGCCGCACTTTGGCCCGATAGACATAAATGGAAACTATGAAAGCTTGTCAATATGGCTTTGGAGGGAGGCGCTAGGGGAGAAGCGATGGCTAACCCTTGGCTTCCTCCCAAGGTTCTGAAAAGCGATTGCGGTCGCCAGAAGTGGCGATGGCCGTTCTTGATTCTTGAGGTGTAAAGGCCGTAGTGTAACGGTTGCGGTAATCGGAACCGTGAATTTTTTTATTTTACGTACAATTTGAAAAAAATTTACCGATACGCATATTTTTTTTCCATGATCATATTTATTGGGTTAAAAATAAATATTGATCAATTTTTGTAAATTTTTAAGTATGATCCAATATATTTCATATTTTTAAATCACTATAAACTGAGTTTTTTATATTTTATTTTAATAATTAATGACTTTATATGTTACAAAAAATTAATCACCAACTATTATTTATAAGATAAATAATGACAAAAGTAAGAGAATAAATAAGAGCCTAAATATATATATATATACATATTTTAACCAAGCCAAATAGATAATGACCACACTTATTATTATCATTATTTTCAAACAATATATAAATAGACACACACAAACAAAATGGTTTAGTGATAGCAGCCAAATAGAATAGCATAGGTCTTATAGTTTCAATTCAACAAATCAATAACATGTTCTTCATCTTCCCTCTTCTCTCTCTCTCTCTATCTCTTGCTCCTCTATTTTCTCTCTTTATCTTCCCTATTCTCTCTATCCCTCTTCCCCCATTTTCAGCTTTTTTTTTTGTGTGTTTTTTTCGAAAGAAACAGTTTGGAACCGTTACGTAACGGTGCGTAATAGTCGTTCTTATTGTTATTCTGCACCGTTCGCTACGGCAGCCGCTACGGCCGACACACTTGTGAATCTCAATCACACTACAAAAGCGGCCGTAACGGGTGGCGGTAACCGTCAAAACCGTTACGTAACAACGTTACGTAACGGTTGCGGCCGCTTTTTAAAACCTTGCTTCCTCCCCAAGCTAAGAGTGCCTATAAAAGCACCCCTTCCCCGCCTCTTGCAAGGGGTTACAAAATTAAAACCTTTTGAGAGCATTAGAGAGCTTGAAAGAAAGATGCCCTCTCCCTCCCTATTAACTTTGAAAATCCTAACCCTAACAACAACCTAAAAGCAATAAAACACAACCTAAGACTTGGAGGTTTGAACTATAATCAGAAACCTTTGCTTGAGGGAGGGATTGCAAGCAAGAAAATAAAGTTTTCTCGCATTTTCTTAAAAACAGCAGGTAATCTCTTATCCTTTTGTTATTTCAGTACCTTCAATCTTCTTTTCAGTATGTAATCATCTAGGGTTGTTAGGATGGCATAATCATCATGTAGTTTCCTAATTTTATTCATTTTTTTGCCTTTTCTTGCATGTTTTCTTTATCTTTGTTAAAAATAGCATGTTTAGGCTCATGTAATCATATAATACATATACATAGCCCAGTTTGAACCATCATATAGGTAGTTTGCATTTTTTAGTCTTTATTTGTTATTTGCTCTTCTATGCATAAAAATCATGTTAGTAGCCTCAAACCGGGTTTAGGTTCATTATTGTATCAATAGTTGCATATTAGGGTCATATTTATTTCAAATATTGCATGTAAGACGCTGAAAGTGAGCATCCGGGTAAGTTTTCTTGTTCCACATAGCATGTGCTTGTTTAGTGCATTGTCCTTTAAATTATGCAAGTTAAATGTTTTTCTATGCAAAATTATGTGTTTTGAGTGCTTTCATGATTATTGCTTGACTTAGCTCGTGTATAATCATATCCTTAAAAAATCAATTTTTGGTAATAAAATATTTATTTTTGAAAAGGATATGATTTTATTCATAAAATCTAAGTTAGGTGATATTCAATTTTGAAATCATCTAATTTGTAGGATTAGTAAAGGTTTTAGGTCTAATAATGAAGTTTGTAAATAACTAATCATTAAAATCATAAAATAGAAAGTTAGTAGAGACCACTCTTCGGATTGGGCAAAAGGAGATGTTACCATTCAATGACCTTTCCTTATTGTACCTACGCTTCCGAACCTGAAAATCTCTGTTTATGACGGATTGGTCCTTAACTTAGTTTTCATTGTTAAAGGTTTCTTAATTCCCTATAAAATTAAGTGGCAACTCTATCAATATTTGTTAAAGTAAGTTGGCACAACACGTGTGGGACGGGCCTTAGACTTCGAAAAAGACATGGCACCCACAACATGCAACACCAATTTACTAGAATATGGCAGTGGTGAACCAAATTATCAATAGTTAGAATTCTACCCAAAGCCGTCGTTCACAAAAAAAGAAAGAAAAAAAAGTTGTCACTTTTAAAGAAATTCCCATAAACCAAATATTCCGCTAAGGAAAAAACTTATACCTGGCGACAACTAAGACCTGACAAAAGGATGAAATGGAGAATACAACCCTCGCTCTCGGCCAACTCCACACCAAAACATCATTCCCTCTCCCCTAACTCTCACAACATACAAGAGAGCTAAGAGATCCACCAATTGCCTAACCTCCCAGTCCTGAAGCTGCCGTCAAAGACGAATATCCCAAACCGCCATAGTCCCAATCCCATCAAGATAGGATGGCACTGACGCCTCCTGATCCTCCGCCACTTGAAAGATCAATGGGAACAAGCATTCTAATGGAACATCGCCGCACCACCTATCCCACTAAAACCTCACCCTATCCCCTATCCCCACTCGAAACCGAACATCCTTCCAAAAATCTCCCCCCACCTAACCAAATCCCTTTCCACAAACCTCGACCATGCGAGCCCTCCACCATCGCAGATCATCACTCCCTCCTCTAAACCCCATACTTTACAGCCACCACTCGATGCCACAACCGCCCCATCTCTTCAACAAACCGCCAAAGCCATTTCCCCAATAGAGCCATATTAATTATCACCATCCTACGCACTCCCAAACCACCACCACCCCCCCTTTCCCCCTGCGTTGGCCTAAAAACCCAATCCCAATCCACTAAATGATATTTAAACTCCACTCCCATACCACTCCACAAGAAATTGTAGATTTTAGAGAAGAGAAAGAGTTAAGGAATGAGTTAGACTTCATTCCCTTTTATATTGATAAGTCTGAGCAATTACAGGCATAATTCGAGCAACCAAAAAAGGAATAAATAAGAATCCAATTCATTATTTCCTATTCTAATATTTCCTTTTCTACCAATTTCCAATTCTAACACTCCTCCCTCAAGCTGGTGCAAAAATATCTCTCATGCCCAGCTTATTGAGAATGCTATGAAAGGATTTGTTCCCTAGTCCTTTAGTGAGAACATCAACTAGTTGGTCCCCAATCTTCACAAATGGAATATATATGGTGCCACTAGTGAGTTTTTCCTTAATGAAGTGCCTATCAATCTCCACATTAGTTCTACCATGCTAAACTAGATTGTGAGCTATGTTGACTGTGGCCTTGTTGTCACAATATAGTTGCATAGAGTCAGTCTAATGAATTCCCAAGTCTCCCAACAATAGTTTAATCCATAGTAACTCATATACCCCCTGAGCCATAATCCTGAATTCTGCCTCAGCACTAGATCGAGCAACCACATTCTGTTTCTTACTTCGCTAGGTGACTAAGTTACCACCAACAAATGTGCAGTATCCAAAAGTTGATCGTCTGTCAGTGACTAATCCTGCCCAAGCTGCATCACTAAATGCTTCCACATTGAGATGGCCATGTTTTGAGAAGTAGAGACCCTTTCCAGGAGAAGACTTCAGTTATCTTAGGATTCTCATAACTGCCTTGAAGTGGGAAGTTCTAGGAGCATGCATAAACTGGCTCACCATGCTCACGGCAATGGCAATGTCTGGACGTGAGTGGGATAAGTATATGAGCTTGCCCACTAGTCTCTAGTATCTCCCCATCTACTGGCTCTCCCTCTTGATCCTCACTAAGTTTCTGGCCTGGTTCTAGAGGTGTATCACATGGTCTACCTCCAAGCAGTCCAATTTCCTTTAGTAAGTCAAGCACATACTTTCTCTGACATATAAAGGTGCCATCCTTGCTACTAGCTACTTCAATACCCAAGAAATACTTCAAACGACCTAAGTCTTTGATTTGAAACTCCTTGGCTAAACATTCCTTCAACCGAGGGATCTCCTCAACGTCATCCCCTATCAGAACAATATCATCAACATAAACAATGAGAGTTGTGGTCTTACCATGTGGGGAGTGTTTCACAAACAGGTGTGATTAGCTTGACTTTGCTTGAACCCGTATTTCAGCATAGCTTGAGCAAACCTTTCAAACCAAGCCCTAAGGGACTGCTTTAGTCTGTAAAGCGACTTTCGGAGCCTGCATACTTTACCTTTGGACTTAACATCTGCAAAATCAGGAGGAATATCCATATAGACCTCTTTTGCTAGGTCTCCATGAATGAAGGCATTCTTCACATTAAACTGATGAAGTGGCCAATCCAAATTTGCAACAAGAGAGAGTAAGATTCTCACAGAGTTTATCTTAACAACCAATGCAAATGTCTCCTGGTAATCTATCCCATAAGTCTGAGTGAAGCCCTTAGCAACCAATCTTGCTTTGTACCATTCTATGGAACCATATGCTTTGTGTTTTACCGTGTACACCCACTTATACCCAACTGGATTTTTTAGGTAACTCCACTAACTCTCAAGTGTCATTCTTGCTGAGAGCTCTCATTTCTTCCATTATGGCATGTTTCCATTCAGGAATAGAGAGAGCATCCTGAAAGTGTTAGGTAGACTCGTAGAAGACACTTTAGACAGAAAGACTTTATATGAGAAAGACAGATTAGAATAAGAGATATGATTGGTAATAGGATGTTGAGTACATGACCTAACTCCCTTTCTATTAGTAATGCAAACATCAAGATCTAAAACATCAGGACTAGGAGTACTAGAATTAAAATTACTTGGACTCTTAGGAGATGAGGTTGACTCTGGACACTCATCCGGAGAAGAAGTTGGCAGTAATGGAAGGAAAGTAGGCTCTTGCATCCAGGTGCTGTCTGTCATTATCCCTGATATAAACTTTGCTTGCTTCCTCAACAACTGCTGGCTCATTATCTTTTATCTATTCAACCATTGGCAAAAGAGAAACAAGTGGAACAGGAATCTCTTTACACCAAGGCTCCCCCTGAAGAGAGGACTGATATACCGAGAAAGGTGGAAAGTAAGGCTGAGACTCAAAGAACGTGACATCCATGGAGACAAACTATTTGTGAGTGGGAGGGTGATAACACTTATAACCCTTTTGGGTGGTAGAAATAACAAAAAAAAAAAAAAACACCTAAGTGACCTAGGATCCAATTTACCACGAGTGGGAGAATGATTATGTACAAAGCAAACACAGCCAAAGGTCTTAGGAGAAATGGAGAACCCAAGAGAGGTAGACCTGGACAAAACTTGAAGAGGTGTTTGTTTTTGAAAGACTTGGGTAGGAAGACGATTAATCAAATAAGCAGCAGTGAGAACTGCTGCCCCTTAATAGGATCTAGGAACCCACATCTCAAAGGATAGACAACGGGCGACATCAAGGAGATAGCGATTTTTGCGTTCGGCAACAACATTTTGTTGAGGGGTATTAGTGCATGAAATCTGATGAATAATGCCATGTGTGGCGAAGTAAGTGGCAAGACCAAAGTCAATATATTCTCCCCCCATTATCAGAACATAGGATTTTGATAACCGCCCCAAACTGAGTACAAATCATTTTATGGCAGGTTTGAAACACAGAAAAAATCTCACTTTTATCTTTCATTAGATAGGCCCAAGTAGCCCGGGAATAATCTATGAAGGTAACAAACCATTTATGACCGCTTAAAGACACAAAACAGGATGGACCCCATACATCAGAATGAATCAAAGAAAAGGGAACTACATTTTTATTCATAGAAGGAGCAAAAGAGGCTCTGTGTTGTTTTTCAAATTGACAAGACTCACATTGAAAATCTGACACAGTATTTTTCTCAAAAACAGAGAGAAATAAATGCTTAAGTAATAAAAAAGAGGAATGTTCTAAGCAACGGTGCCATAGCCAAATGTCTTCCTCGGTGGATGGTAACTGAATAGATGAATGAGCCAACTTGTCTGTCTGATCCAGAATGTAGAGCCCATGTTCCTCTCTACCACTGCCAATCCTCTTTCTCGTGATAAGGTCCTGAAAAAGACAATGATCAGGAAAAAAGTCACGCCACAATTTAAGTCACAAGTAATACGACTCAAACATAAAAGATTAACGCTAAAATTGAAAACATGGAGGATAGAAGACAAAGGAAGGGAAGAGGTGGCATGAATTAAACATTTCCCTGACACAGACGAAATGGTACCATCTGCAATACGCACTTTTTCCTGACCTAAAGAGGGGTTATACTCTGAAAATAAATTAGAGGAGCCAGACATATGATCGGAAGCACTGAAATCAATAATCCATGGTACAGGCGTATAAGATATCAATGCACATGGAGAGGAAGCCAAGTTACCTAAATTGGGAAATGAAGAAGAGGGTGCACCTGTAGCAAAAGTAGAGGCTCAACAGTCTAGCAAGTGGAGAAGAGCAATCTCAAAATCCGAGGCAGATAACCCCGAAACATCAATAGCGGAGGAGACAACTGGAGATGAAGATGTTTACTCAACAGTGACTGAAAGATAGGCTCATGCATTGGCCCCGCAGCCTCTAGTACCAGACCGACCCCCTTAAGTACCAGGACGGTCGCCTCGACCACCAGAGGGAGTTCTATGCAACTTCCAACTAGTCTCTTGTGTGTGGCGAGGTCGACAACAGTAGTCACAGTAAAGGTTATCCTTTTCAGAAGAAGAACGAGAATTACGAGTCACATGGTCACCATCGCGAGAGGGTGCAAAAACCAAGGCTGAGCGATCAGTAGTAGCACAAAGAAGCATCGCAAAACAGCGACTCTTCTCATTCTGCACAAAAGCAAAGGCTTCCTAGAGAGAAGGAAGCACATCCATGCCAAGCACTCTGCTCCGAACCGGATCATACTCCACATTTAAGCCTTCCAAGAACTTCAAGACCCGCTCTTGCACCACAAACTTCTGATAACCAGCAAAATCAATAGGACAAACGAGCTTGTAATCCTGAAGGTGATCAAGCAGCTTCCACCCATTGCTAAGGTAAAATACTGGAGGATAATCTGCTTACCTTGTACCGACCTTTCAATGGAGCGACATAACTCGAAAGCCTGTGAAAAGTTTCCCTTCCTGGAGTAAGCAGTGGCTACGGCCTCCCAAATATCATGGGCAGTGTCCATAAACAAGTAGCCATTTCTAATATCCTAAACTATAGAATAGATTAACTAGCCCATAATCAGAGAATTGGTGATCTCCCACTAGTCATAATGAGAGTCAGTGATACTGGATGCCTGAACCCACCCATCAACATATCCCATCTTTCCCTTGCTCTTCAAGAAAATAGTCAGACTCTACGACCACGCGAGGTAATTCTAACCATTGAATAAAGAGGTGATGATTCTAAGGCTAGTGTGGAGGGTATCAGTCATAGTAGAAGGGGTGATAGAATTCTTGCCCTGAGAAGGCTGAGAGGTAGTAGATTCACTAGTCAAATCTGCCATAGGGACGCTACTAACTATTCCTCAACCACAATGCTAATCACAAATCCGGAAGGTGAGTGGAGAAACAAGCACAATAGTAACTAGAAACTCATAAAGATTTTTTTTTTAAAAAAAATTATTTATGGAACTAACGAACCATTACAAGAGAGAGAGAGAGAGAGAGAGAGAAGAACACTGTGAACCCTGTGACTATAATCGAGAGAGAGTCGACACTGGGAGAGTCGACAGCAGCCAAGGAAGCCAAAAAGGCTATTGACAAGCCTTAGGGTGCCAAAGAAGCTGCCGACAAACCCCCTCGTGGATTGACGATGGCCTAGGTGAGGTCCTAGAGTGCCGATAGACCCCTGAGGGAACTGACGATGGCCTGGATAGACTGTGGGAGGATAGACGATGGCTTGGGGAGAGGCTGCTATGGCCAACGGGGCTCCTGGGGAAGATAGAGCTGCCGGCAGACAGGAAGAAGGTATGGGCTAGGGTTTACACTTTGATACCATGTAGATTTTAGAGAAAAGAGAGTTAGGAAATAAGTTAGACTTCATTCCCTTTTATATTGATAATTCTGAGCAATTACAGGCATAATTCGAGCAACCAAAAAAGGAATAAATAAGAATACAATTCATTATTTCATATTCTAATATTTCTTATTCTACCAATTTCCTATTCTAACAGAAATCCCTCTACAAGTACTCCAATTGACAAGCTACCAACACAGGGATCACAAGCACAAACATAACATAAGACAGAATACTTGCCAAAACACTATTAATCAATGTCAACCTTCCTCCCTTAGACAAATATTGCATTTTCCCACCTTGCAAGCCGTCGCTGAAGTCATTCCACCACACCATCCCACATCCGCCTTTGCACTCCATAATAAAGACCATCCTGCCACCCTCTTCCCTTTATCATTCAAAACACACACATTCCAAGAAAGGATCTTCAACTTCATTTCAAAACTAATTGATTCTCACACCCCTTCCTTGCAGTCCCCACTCCCCCATTCGACCCCCTGTCATAATTTATGGAACACTTGAGATTCCGCAATTCTCTAACACCCTTCTGCCATTGCACCACCAGGCTAACAATGTGATAACCATGTTCTGTATTAAGCTTTTAATTCATTAATTATATATGTGTTTATATGCCTAATATGAATCTGAATGCTAATTATGTGTTTTATGTGATTTTTGGATGCCTATCTGTTGATTATGAAAAAATCTGTTACAATCTCTGCTATAATTTGAAATTGGGGGCCGTAGAGGCAACAACAACTGAAATTGATTAATTTAATGTGCTCAGCGTAATTTTTAGAGCCTGTTGTGAAATTTGATTAAAATTTGATTTAGACTGAATTAATTAAAGTTAAATCAATTAAATAAGCTTTGGATTAATTAACCTAAGCTCTAATTACTTAGGTTAGCTAATTAATCTAATTGAGCCTATATATATATTAAGTTGAAGGTCTAAACTCATCCTTACACTCAAAAAATTCTGAATTTAGACTTTAGAGAGAGAGAGTCTCAAGTGTAGAGAGAGAAAGAGCTGAATTTCAAGAGTTTGGTTCCAACATGCAAGATTATATGCTTTGGAGTTGAGTTTTGAGGAAAGAGTTTGAAAATCTTGCATTTGCCAAATTGAAGAGATTTTAAAGCAAATGGTTTTTTAAGGGATCATGTATATATGTTTTGTAAAGCAATTTTGTGTTTTTGAATGAGCCAAACATGACCCAAGGCTTTGAATTTGTGTTTGAAAGCCAAACTTTTTGTTTTGAAACCCAGAAATTTCACAGATGGCTCGAGCAACCAAGTGGTGGCTCGAGCCAACATTGCGAGTTCTCAGTATTTTTCACTCTGCAAAAGTTGGCTCGAGCAACCAATTGGTGGCTCGAGCAAACATAGTTTATGTCTTCAGATGGCTCTAGCGACCAAAAGATGGCTCTAGCCATCAGCTCATTTTCAGCATGTTTATTAAGCTAAGAAACAACATAAGTAAATGATTAGGAAAGAGAAGAAAGATTCATTCGGTTTGAACGTTGAGTTTCATCCTTTGAGCATGAACCTCGTTCTTTTCTGATCTGATTTCCGTTCTTTTTAATTTCTAAGCATTCTTAGCCATACATTGAGCATTCTAGATGAATTAAAGAACACGAAAAAAGCCTAAGATAATGTTGTGATCCAATTTCTGTATGTATTATGAATTGTGTAGGGTCAACTACGAGAGTGAACCAGACATTTGAACACTGTGAGTAATATCTTAGTAAAGATATTTTCATGTATATTAATTTCTAAATACTACCTACGTGTAAGTTTTCTAGACTTGTGAATTTATATTATGAATAAGTATTTTGTATGTCTGATTCGTAAAAGAATGTGTAAAGTGATTAATAAGTACGAATACAAAATGAGCCCAAGGCCGTTTGGTATGTTTGATGAGAATATGAAATGGGCCCAAGGCCATTTGGTATATTTGATAAGGACACGAAATGGGCCTAAGGCTGTTTAGAATGTTTGACAAGATAGACCTAAGGTCATCTTATATATGAATTGGACTGAAGGTCGTTTTATATGTTTATTAAATAGACCAAAGGTCATTTTGAATAAGGAATTGATTGAATCAAAGGTCGTTTTGAAAATGAATACGAATGTGAACATGATCATGACTATAAACATGTGCATGAATATGAATTTGGAAATGTATGAATACGCATGTCAACATGATCATGACTATAAACATGCTCATGAATATGAATTTGAAAATGATAGACCCGAGGTCGTTTTGTACATATGTTATGAAAGACCGTTGGTCATTTGTGTATGGATCCATTAAATATGAACATGATCATGAATTGGAATATGCGCATGAACAAGAACATGGAAATGATGGATCTGAGGTCGTTTTGTACATGTGTTTTGAAGGACAGGATGGTCATTTGTGTATGGATCCATTAAATGTGAACATGATCATGAATTTGAATATGCGCATGAACAAGAATACGGAAATGTTGGACCCGAGGTCGTTTAGTACATATGTTATGAAGGACTGGTGGTCATTTGTCTATGGATCCATTAGACCTGAGGTCAGATTATGAATGAATATTTTGGACCCAAGGTCGTTTTGCCCTTTGGATGTGCCTTGAGCATGATGGATTGGACCCAAGGTCATTTTGTCCTAGTAATGAGTTACATGTGTATATGAGTACAATTTCTTTATCTCCGAATCTCATTCATATAACCTCTTTACTTTGGTATTATTCACTGGGCGATAGCTCACTTCGTATTTATATATATGTAGGTAAGCAACGGGATGTCTAACCCCAACCCCAATGATATTGTGAAAGAACCAAGTTTTGTAAGTTAGCCCAGGATGCCTCACACAAGAGGTATTATTTTTAATCTTTTGTTTTGTCCTTGGTTTACTTTTGTTGGTCACATACGATCACTTTTGTATATAAGTTTTTGACTTGGAAGATTATGTTATGAATGATCCTGGACATGTATAACTTGATTATGTATGTGATGTGTGAGTTAATATATATATATATATGTGAAAGGTTTTTATTTGCCATATATGCACAGCTGATTGGACAAAATTTATTATTCTGCTTTATTAAACATGATTTGATTTTAGACTGAGGCCGTAGGTATAACGATTCCGGTTTAGACCCGACCCGACCCGTTTATTATTTTAGGATTCGGGATATCTTGTCTTGTATCACTGTTCATGTCCTTATTCATATTGTACTTCATTGAGTTAGGCTATTGAAATATCATTGTCGTGTTTGGAATAGGTTGGTAACTTGTTTTTCAAAAGAAATTCTGTCCAAATTTTGACATCTTCGCCGGCGATCTTTTTTGTCGCCGAGCGGTCTCGAACTCTCGGACTTTTGCAAGTCTCGCAAAATCTTGGGAAAATGGTGTTTTAGCTCGAGCAGTCCTTGCACTCGAGCAGTCTTGGCTCGAGTAGTCCTTCTTGTGCTCGAGCAGTCTTTCGAAACTCTCAGTACTTTTGCAGGCCTGCAAAAGTACTGGAGGGTGGTGTTTTTTGCTCGAGCGGTCACTTCGTTTGCTCGAGCAGTCTCACTTATTGTGTCTGGTCGCTCAAACGACCATTCTTGCGCTTGAGAGGTCTGCACGTATATCAGGTTTTAAAGATCACTTTTTCACTCCTTTCTCTCTCTCTCTCTCTCTCTCTCTCTCTCTCTCAGCCCAAATACACCTTGATCTAGTGATTTCCTCACCCCAGATCCTTTGTTAAAAAGATAGACCTCACCTAGAGTGTTGTTTTGATCGAAGCAATGTTCGTTTTCGGCTTCGTCAAGTTTCAACTCTTGTTCGTTTAAACTTCGAACACACTTCGAACACTTTGGGGACAAGCCATCTTCATCACTTAAACAAGCATGAAACACATTATAAGCTTGAACAAAACAACTTGGATATAATGATAAAATAAAAACAATTAGATTTATACGTATTGATCCCTCTTTTAAACTTTAGAAATCAATGTCATATTGCATTTTTTTTTTTTTTTTATGAAATATTCATATATATGACACATAAGAAATATACAAAATAATATATTTTGTGCGCGTTTGTCACATCTCACATTTTTTAAAGATTTCCAGGTCTGTGTGTCAATGTCATTATGTCATACCTTGTCCATGTCTATGCTTCTTACATGACACTTGATAGGTGTTGAAATGTACACATTTAGGCCCCCTAAAATACGGTTGTTAGTGCTTCAATTATCATTACTTGACGGTTTCAATGAGTTTGTATATGTGTAGGTCACTCAGGCTTGTGAGATGAAATTGCATTTAATTTGAAGTATTTGAAGCATAAGAGACAAGATCCAACCCAATTTTAAAGGCACAAAAGATGTAAATAATTTGAATCAAGCAATAGAAGCCCAACTCATGATGTTTGAAGAAAGAAAAGTTAGATTTGTTGCAATACCCCTAAAGGAGTCACTCTGCATATCCCTCAGTATTTTGAATGTATCTCTCATCCGATATCGGATTGAAGTGATTCAAGAGGCATTGGAAACCTAACTTAAAAGGCTATGATTTTGTATGAATAAAAAAATTTCAATTCTAACTTTTACTAGGTCAAAACAAACCGGCAAGCTGAGCCTAAAAAGTTGAGAATAATTACATCCAAATTTTCCTTTTAATTTGGGAAATTCTAGCCTCTTGCCTATTACTTAGAAGGCTCCTATGTCTATAAATACATAACCCTGTTCATTATTAGGGTTGTTCGTGATTTTAGAGAGAGAAAGCGGAGGCTACGAAGACGTGCGCGGCTAAGGAGTTCCTCTCAAGGTTTGGCTAAAACTCTAGTCAAGCAACAATGTTTTGTATTTAGCTTAGGGTTTTTATTATAGAATCAACATTTATATAAGATTAAGCTTTTCTAATTTATTAATGTATTTTGAATTTTCCTACACCACACATCTTTTTATAGTTTTTGTGAGTCTAATTTCATGCTTATACAAGGGTTTTCAATGATTTGCTTTTGCTCGGGTAAGATAATCTATGCTAGGTGAGATGAGTTGTGTTGTGAGACAAGTCATGCCAGTACTAGATAGTCTATTCTATCGATAAACTGCAAATATCCCATAGACGATATTGTTGGGAATTAGTCACTAATGGATCATAGTTGAATTGAATAATAAATCCCCAGACTGATACAACTCATTGATTACAAGGTTATGACAGATTCAAAACCCTAGGCCTATTCTATTTGATTGATACTACTTTCATTATATTTTATTTGTCTAATTTCATTAAGCTTATACAAACATCTACTGCACTTTGAATTAATTTAGGAATTAATCTGAAATTAATACACAACTTAGCCCTTTAGTCCATGTGGATCAATACCTGAACTTGCCATCATTATAAGAAATTGAGGTGTAGTTTATTTCTTTATTTTTGTTGTGAAAAACGACCTACCAACACCATTTATTATTGGTGAAGAAACATCATTATGTCCAAGTTATTGGTCCTTTTTTTTTCTTCTTTTTTTTTTGGTGACAAATATCCAAGTTGTTGGTCTTAGTTAACTACCTGATGGAATTTACTTTGTTTATTTTGATCTTTTATTTATTTTTATTTATTTATTTATTTTTTGATAACCGGGTGTCTGAGGTAGCTTACATGCACCTTGACTAATCCAAGGGGACAAATCTCACTGACCACTTGCGGGAGCCCCATTTAAAGGCAGAGCAAACGCGTTGTATGGACTGGCCCCAAGGAATTTATTTCAGCTAGTGAGTATTGAACCTGAGACCAAGAGGGAGTTCACCTCCATGCCCCAAGTTGTGCCTACTAGACCAACCCCTTTAGGTTTTGATTGTTTCTCTTCATGTGGTTCCTTCAATTCATTGACTGATGCAAGTTGGTTCTTTCAAACCTTCAGTTACTCTTATTTTCTAAATGTTCAAATCACCAGAGGAGAAGAGAGAAGTTTTGTAAATAAATTGTATTAGACAGGCACCAAGGGGATGCCACCTGAACACAAAGAAGAATAAAATAGAATAGGTCCATCAATCAAATCTACTCCAAAAGCTCTAAAAATCCAAAAATTGGTTCAAGGAAGGGATAGCTCCTTCCATGAACTGACTATACAAGATGATCAAAATTTACTCTTCAAGATGAAAATAGGAGTTTCCAAAACATCAAAAATCTTATTCCACTCTCTCCAAGTAGTCCACATCAAGCCAAAGGCCCCAAGTAACCATGCATTCTTCTCTTGAGTCCTACCTATTCTAGCCCTCTCCAAGAATGCATCAGCTTCATAAAACTAACTGGAAAAACTTGCACCCCTTCGAACAAGACATGAAAAGAAGTCCAAAGCCCTCTAGCCACTGAAAAGTGAATAAGTAGATGGTCTACAGTTTCTCCCTCTGTTACATGAACTCAAGTGTGGGTTTCGAGTGTAGGCATGTGTCCAAGTGTCAGTTTCGTCTAGTTCTCATGTCCAAGGACACGGGAAATTAGTAAAATACTCATATTTCTTGATATACTTCCTTTCGTCGCAAAGTTAAAACTGTGTTTACAAGGTGCAAAATATATTACATAATATAGAGTTTCATGCGTAGTTATATATGTTAAACTGGAATTACCAAATATATTTGTTGGGAGAATGTTCAACTATATATGTCAGATGTCCGATACAGCCTACAGGTACTTCATACATTCTGACAAGTCCAGTTAGATAGGTTTCCCCATACCAATAGTGAGGATCTTCCCACGCATTACAGTCCAGACAAACTACACAACCTTGGAAGGGGCCTTAGTCCCCCATATGCTTCTCCAAGGAAAAGATGTGTCTGTATCACCTACCAAAACAATGTAGAATGGCTTCACCTCAAACTTGCCAGATTTTGATGTCTACCAATGCACACATTTGTTTTCATTATCTTTTTTCCTTTACCTAAAAATTGAACTGAAAATGACCTAACAGGCAGAAACCAGTACCTGCTAATGAACAAAATAACATGAAGAAACCACAAATTTAGAGACATCAAATACTAGATATTAAAGACAAACAAATCGTAATGATAACCAGATACTTAAAGCATAGAGAAGGCAAAGTCAAAATGTTTATCTTCAGTCCTTCCACAAAGGAAGTAAGAATATCCAAATCAATATAAATGATAAAAACGTGTTGTAAATGTGCATAACCAAGAACTCACCGATTCATGCAGCAAATTGGTTAGGATAATGAGATTGATGAAGATAAATCTCTTTAAGAAGGAGAGATCTAGCCCTGTTGATTGTGGCAAAGCATAGGCATATATGTTCCTCAAGATCCATAAGCTGGCTAAGGAAATTGTGGTGGTTCTTTTGAAGCTGTTTTGCAACCTCATGGATGGGATGCCTCTCCCCGCCTCTATCCAATCCAAGGCGAATGAGAAACTTGTCACCCTCAATAGCAGTATACAAACGCTCAACCAGCCGATCAATTGTGTTGAGGTCGTTGTGAAGGACATATGTACCCTTGGCTGCAGCATCAAGCTGTGCCAGATGAGAAAGCGCCTTTTTACTAATCTTGGTAGGAACGAGTGAAGGGAGTAATGGGCCTGCAACAAAGGCAATGAGAGCATGAGAAGCTATGGCCACAGCAGCTATGGAAACACCAACAACAGTACCAATGAAACAAATGG
This sequence comes from Camellia lanceoleosa, assembly GCA_025200525.1. NCBI lineage: Eukaryota > Viridiplantae > Streptophyta > Magnoliopsida > Ericales > Theaceae > Camellia > Camellia lanceoleosa. The sequence goes on from CM045767.1 coordinate 78,675,584, forward strand.
CAGAGCAAGAGGCAGCACGGCGGAGGAGGTGGACCCTAGAACGAGACTTGCAGAGCCGGTGGTGAAGTTGTTGGTTGAGCTGGGAGAAGCAGTGACGCATGTCATGGAAATTGTGAGAGTCGGGACGAGGGAAGGGGTTGCCAAGTCCGTCAAATTGAAGGAAGATGTTAAAGGCCCGGTCACACTGAGCTTGTGTGAGGGAATTGGGATCAGAGTCTAGAGGGAGAACATCAAGGAGGTTATGAAGATCATAGTAAAGGGAGCGGGCATGTTGAACATTATCATGGAGGAGGAGGCACAGATGGGAGGTGTTCTCACTGTGATCAAAGTAGGTAGAGACAAGGCGGGTAAGGGTGCTGGGTGTGGCATGTCGAAGTGCCTCTTGGACACACTCTCGGCTGGGGTTGAGGACTTGTGCCAGCTGTTGATCTTCACGGGCCTCCCCTTGCCCTAAGTTTTGGTCTTCGTAAGAATAACTGGGATGAATCTTGGACCATATCTCACTGTAGGAATCAGTCTGCTTAGCAAGGGTGAATTCACAAGTGAGATTGACAGTGGGAGAGGGTTGAGTGCTTGAACTCGGTGTATTGTCACCTGAACTTCCTGCAGTTTATTCACACAATTCAATTCAATAAATACATTATAAGTTGTATATTCAGTGTAAATGAATTGGAGAGAGCAGACTGGTGATTTACCTTGCAGTGGCGGGAGAGATGAATGGAGATTTGATCTTGTTGATGATGATGGCATTGCACAATGCAGCATTTGATTGTGCATCCAACTGGGGTGGCGGGTGCGACTAAAAATCAGTGAACCGCGTGTTTGGGCATTGGTATCCAAACATTCAAGCAAATTGAAGGAAAAGGTTAGCTTTCAGTCTCCTGTTGAACATGAAAGTCCAGCTGCATGGATTAGGACTGAAAATCAAGACGATTTCGTGATACAGAAATTTAGTAAGTGGTGTTTGTTGGAAAATTCCACAATTATCCAAACATTAATTTGCTGCAGATAAGCATACATAACATATCCAACTGCAACAAAGAAGCATCCTAAGCTTGTGAGAACAAACCTACTCACAGAAAATGGCATTGTAATGATAGTATACCACTAACTAGTTTTATCATAATAGCAACACTGCCTTTGATGCCAAGCACAGCCATGACCTTCCAGAATTGAAAAACATTGGATGGACTCATTCCGCTTCAAGTATTCTAGCCATCCTCTTATTGCTAATGTTTACATAGCTCTCTGTTGTTTAAATATTCTTGAACAAAGAAACACAACTCAATCACATCATTCAGTCACTAGAAAAAACAAACATAGAATCTACTTGAACTTGTTGACCTAAGAAGCAAGAACACAGACCCGGGTACAACCTGGGACAACAATTTTCAAAAAATAAAATAAAATAAAATAAATTAGAATAAAAAAAATGGGTTATTTCCATTGTGGTTCAGCTCGAAAACACATTACCTTATTATAGTTTAGAAATATACACTCCCCCTTTGGAGTGTAGTGCAAAGACCAACTTTGTCAACAATATTTGTAAAGAGTCTATGCTACCCTTAAGTTTTTCTCTAATTTTTTTTTTATGCCATCACAATCATAATCGGATTTTTCACTTTCTTCTTCTTTTTTCTTCCTTCTTTTCTCCTTTTATCCTTTTCTCCACCCCTAGCTCATGGCCAGTACCCCTCCTTTTAGATAAAAGAATCAACCCAAAAGGATTTTCCATTTTAACACACATACCCACTGCCTCCATTTTGTAAATCCTAATCAAAATGTTTTTCCAAATTAAAACCACGCACACACACATACATATATATATATAATCCTATGTATATAGATACCTATGAAGCGTGGGTGTGGGTGTGGGTGTGGGTGTGGGTGCGGGTGCGGGTGTGAGTGTGGGTGTGGATATGGAGACAAGTACACCAATACGGAAAAACCTAAAAAAATTGGATACGAGTATAGCTGGGGTACCCCAATAATTTTTTTTATTTTTTATAATTTATAGTTTGAAATTCAACCTACAAATCAAAGTTCAATACCAAAACTAAAAGGAGAAATTACAAAACCAAAAGAGCAATCATAATTCAACAATACCAATACCAAATAAGAGTCCATAACATAAGCTATTTTAATGCCATTAAACAAGAGAAATCACAAAACAAAGTTTCACTCCAAAAGATAGCTAAGCAAAATTTGAAAACTTGAAACTTCAATTTTCACTTCCATCAACTCCATCATTGAATAATACATCTTTCACCTCTGGCACATCAAGTAAAGAATTTGAAATTTCAAGTAAATCAAAACCCTCTAATGAATTAACTGATAACTGAGAAGAGGAATTCTGTTTTTTGAAATTGATTAAAACCAAAGCTAAGTACAAAATATATAATCTCATAGAATAAACCCTAATAACCTAGAAGACTAAATTATCCTTAATTGAGAATATAAAATACAAATACAATACAATTCACACCCCCCCCCCCTCTCTCAAACTGAGGATGCGAGCGCAGAAAGTATCGAAAGTTTGCCAAGAAGAAAACGAAAACGAGCAACACTGTGAGTCTTCGTAAAGAAATCAGCCAACTGAAGAGAGGAGGGAACAAAAGGAAGAGTAATAGTGCCAGCCTGAAGATGCTGTCTGACAAAGTAACAATCTATTTCAACATGCTTAGTCCGCTCATGGAAGACTGAATTATGGGCAATCTGGACAGCACTCTGATTATCACAATACAATGGAGTCGGATCAGAAAGAGAGACACCCATATCAGAAAGAAGCCGCCGAAGCCAAATAATCTCGGAAGTAGCATGAGCCATGGCACGATATTCAGCCTCAGCGGTGGAACGAGCAACAACAGATTGTTTCTTACTCTTCCAAGATATAAGAGAATCTCCGAGAAAAACACAGACCAGAAGTGGATTTGCGATCAGAGACGTCACCTGCCCAATCAGCATCAGCATAGGCACAAAGAGTCAAGTCCGAAGAGGCAGATAACAGCAGACATTGCAACAAAGTGCCACGAAGGTAGCGCAAAGTACGAAGTAAGGCAGCCCAATGTGTGGAACGAAGAGCAAAAACAAACTGACTGAGAATGTGCACAGCATATGAGATATCTGGACAAATAACAGTGAGATAAACAAGACACCCAACCAACTCGCGATACAAAGTGGGATCCTCAAGAGGAACGCCATCAAAAGCAGAAAACTTAGCATGCAACTCAATAGGAGTGTCGACAATTTTGTCATCAGTGAGATTGACACGAGAAAGAATATCATGAACATATTTAGTCTGAAAGAGAAGATACCCAGTAGGAGAAGTAGCAACCTCAATACCAAAAAAATATCGAAGAGACCCCAAATCCTTCATCTCGAACTCCTGAAACAACTGATGCTTAACCTCCTCAATAGTACTAGAATCAGACCCAGTGATGATCATATCATCCACATACAAGAGAAGAAGAACAAGGCCAACAGAAGTACGCTGAACAAATAAAGCACAATCATGATGACTAGGGCGAAATCCAAGCTGAAGTGCAACAGAGTGAAATCGCTTATACCAAGCACGAGGAGACTGCTTGAGACCATATAAAGCACGGCGAAGACGACAAACAACACTAGGAGGGTGAGAAAGACCCGGTGGAGGACGCATATACACTTCTTCAGCAAGATGCCCATTCAAAAAGGCGTTTTTGACATCAAGTTGAAACAAAGGCCATTGATGGGCAGCGGCAATAGAAATAAGAGTGCGAACAGTAGTCATCTTAGCAACGGGGGCAAAAGTCTCATCATAATGAATCCCATACTCCTGAAAAAAACCCTGGGCAACCAAACGAGCTTTGTACCGTTCCAAAGAACCATCAGAAAGAGTTTTGACCTTATACACCCATTTACAGCCTACAACATTCTTACCAGCAGGAAATGGAACCAAATCCCAAGTCTGAGTGTTAGCCAAAGCGGTTAACTCATCATTCATGGCAGCAATCCAATTAGGATTATGACAAGCTTCCTTGTAGGACCTGGGCTCAAAATAAGTATGAAAACAAGAAAGAAAAGACTGATAGGAAAGGAAAAAACATGTATTACCAAAACCATACCAGTTCGGAGGATGACGGTCTCGCTTTGGAAAGCGATGTGCAGGAGGAGCGGGATCCGAAGAAACAGTTTGAGGGACAGTAGAGCTAGAGACAGGCGAGCTCGGAAGTGTTTTGCGGCGCTGATAAACAATAAGAGGAGTAGGGGAAGCAGGAGCTAGAGAGGGAGCTGGCAAGATATCAGAAGTGCTAGTAAGAGGCAAGGTAGAGACCTCAAGATTAGAAACAAACTCATCGGGAGAAACATCTTGAGGAAATGGGTCAACATGAACCAATTCATCCTTGGTAAGAGGAACAAGGGTGGAAGGTATAGTGTAGTAGGGTAGTTTTTCTAAAAAGGTGACATGCCTAGACACATATAGCTTTTTGGTGGCAGGATCATAGCATCGATAATCTTTCTGATTAATGCCATACCATAAAAAGACACATAGGACACAACTAGAACTAAGCTTAGAGCGCGTCCATTTAAAAAGGAGCACAAAGCATGCAGAACCGAAAATACGCAAAAGAGAATAATTGGGAGTAACACCAAAAGAACGCTCATACGGGGATGAGCCAGAAAGAAGAGGAGTAGGCATCCGATTGAGAAGATATGCAGCAGTGAGCACAGCTTCTCCCCAAAAGACAAAAGGGACAAAAGACGAGAGCAACAAAAAACGAGCTGTATCAAGGAGATAGCAATGTTTGCGCTCAGCTCGACTATTTTGGGCAGGAGTATCAGAACATGAAGACTGATGAATAGTGCCATGAGTAGCTAAAAACTCCTCAAACTCGGACAAGTAATACTCAACTCCCCAAATCAGAACAGAAAACTTTAATGGTGGTAGAAAACTGAGTGCGAATCATGGAATGAAAATTAGAATATATTTTGTAAAAATCAGATTTTCGAGTCATCAAATACACCCAGGAAAACCGACTGTAATCATCCACAAAAGACACATAATATTGCGAACCACCCTTGGTAACAATAGGGGAAGGACCCCAAACATCAGTATGAACCAATTGAAAAGGAGAAAAAGAAATAGAACTACTTTTATTAAAAAGAAGAGCAGACATTTTAGCCATTTTACAACCACGACACTCAGAAATATCATCAATGGGAAAATTGCCTAAATGTCCAGACCGGGCTAACATCCTCAAACGGTCACTCGACAGATGACCTAACCTAGAATGCCAAATATAAAATAAAGAAGACTTATTGTTTAAACAAAAAGAAGACAATGCAGTAGAAGACACTTTTAGAGGAACATGCAAGCTGTCCGAGATACATAGTTCTCTAACTCTACGCCCGATCCCAATCTGCCTCTTGGATACCCGATCCTGCACAACACAATGAGAAGAAGAGAAAACAACATCAAAACCGGAATCAGATAATTGACTAATAGAAATAAGACTGAGTGAGAGGTGAGACACATAAAACACAGGAGAAAGAGACAAATGAGAAGAGGAAATAGAACCAATAGAGTGAACAGGCATAGAAGAACCATTAGCGGTAGCAATAGTAATAGAAGAAGAAGGGGAGACACAATTACTAAGGAAAGATGCAATAGGGGTCATATGATGTGAACAACCAGAATAAAAAATCCACGAAGTGTGGATATTACCTGAAGAGGATGAACCAGACAAACCTAACTGAGTGGTAGTCATAGCATAGGCTTGGGACGAAAAATTTGGATTGGCCACCATGAAAGACTTGAACTACTCAAACATAGATTGTATATTGGAAGACGGATCATTCTCAGAAACTAGTGCAAAGAAGGCGGCAGATGAGCGAGATCCTGAAGATGTCGGCTTAGAAGATGGTGGACCAAACGAACGACCCTTAGGTTGCAAGAGTTTAGGACAAGCATGTTTCCAATGACCTTTCTAATGACAGAAGCTGCACTCATCCATGGAAACCCAAGGCTTGGGCTTACTAGTAACTTGAAATAAATGAGATAGTGGGGTAGGCAAGAGTGGAGGAGTGGCAAAAACTGATTGGGAGACAGGAGCACCATGAACCACCTTGAACCGAGTTTCTTCTGCAACAAGCTCACGAATAGCACCATCTACAGAAGGCAAGGGGAATCGATGAAGAATAGCTCCCCGAAGTGGCTCAAATTGATCACGAAGGGCCATGAGAAACTGAACAAGACGTTGCTTCTCCCGATACTTGATATAACTATCAAGTAACTGCAAATCTGATGGTTCCATTAAAGCAAGCTAATCCCAATAAGTTGTCATCTCATTGTAGAATTCCTGAATGGACTTACCTTTCTGACTAGCACTGCGAATAGACATCTCAAGTTCATACTGTTTTGCAAAGTTAGACTCAAGGTACATAGTTTTCAAATGGTCCCAAACTTGTTTAGAAGTAAAATACTTGGAAAAATTCATATCAATGGTAGTTTGAACTGAATTATGAAACCAAGTAAGAATTTGTGCATTTTCCTTATCCCATTTAGCAACATCAGCCTCAGTTTCTTGGGATTCCATAGGTCTAATTGTTATCCCAATAACATAGTTCCACATACCTTTACCCATTATAAAATTTTTCATTACATGAGACCAATAAGAATAATTGTTACCATCTAACTTAGCAGTGATAGCTTGCAATTTATCATCAGCCATATTGCTATACCCAAACTACGCAGTGAATTCAAAACAGGGTGAAAGGCAGCAGAGAAGAGAGAGAGATATGAACGACCTGTTTGTTCCTCATCGTTGTCTTCCTCCTCAACTGAACCAGACAAAGATAGAGATAGGTTGAAAAAGAGAGAAGATCAGTGAGATACCCAACCTAGGTTTCCGAATGAACCAGAGACCAATGACGAAGGACCAAAGACCAGCGATGAAGACTTCCTAGGGCTTCGATTGAACCAGAACTAGAACCAGAACCAGCAAGTGTTAGACGAATTGCTTCAATGTGCGAAGAAGAGAATCCGAGCAAAGCCTTGCACGACCTTGCAAAGAGAGAGAAAGAGTTGCGATGGCCTTGCGATGAAACAGAGACAGCTGCAATGGTCGATGATGACCCACGACAGGTATGCTAATGTTTGTAACCTTACTCTGATACCATGATAACTGAGAAGAGGAATTCTGTTTTTTGAAATTGATTAAAACCAAAGCTAAGTACAAAATATATAATCTCATAGAATAAACCCTAATAACCTAGAAGACTAAATTACCCTTAATTGAGAATATAAAATACAAATACAAATACAATACAATTCACATTAACATATCTCCACTAATGTTCCATAGCTTGGTGTACCCCTAACATACCCATCCCATACCCACAAAGTACCCATAGCAAACCCAACTGTCAAATAATGTATAAAACGTACTCAATACGTATTTCAAGTACCTGGTATGTATTTCAAGAACCCAATATGCATGCAGCCCTATCGGTACGCATACAAGTACTCGTAAGTACCTAGTACAAGTACGACAACATTTTAGAGTACCCGTGTTTCATAGATAAATATGTTAGATATATCAATTAATATGTATGCATATATATCATATATGTATAATTGAAACTACCCATCAATTCTTTCTCCAGCTGCATTACCAATAGTTTCTGTCCTTTCCTCTTTTTTTTCTCTTTTTTTTCATAGAAGCAACCATGCTTGTCCTAGCCAAACTAGGCAAGAAGAAGACCAACACAACCCACGAATATATAAATACATACATTTATATATCCAGCAGCCATAGTAAAAAAGAAAGTAAAATGAAAGGGAAAAGACAATGAGTAGTGGCAAGAAGAAAAGCAAGAGAAGGGTAGTATAGACAGCCTATTTTGATCGACTTGAGCACCTCTTCCCCAATAACTTGATGATGAATGCAGAGACGTGGCAGCTTCAATAATCCTCAACAATCCAAAGAAGCGGATTCCAAACCTTATACCCGTTTTGGTCAAAACCATTTTAGACCGTTTTAAAATCATTTTCAAAATGTTTTTAGACTTGTAAAATCCAAGCATCCTATAATGTTCAAAGCCCGTATTTTCATCAAAACCATAGTATCTTTTGCAAAAAGAGCGAGAACAAGGTAGAAATGAACAGAGAGGAGAATCCTCCAGAAACACACTTTTTGCCCAAAATTAACCCTAGTCGTACAATATTAGTCCAGCCGTATAACTTTCTTGCACACCCGTAGCCTTTTGCCACGGTCATACAAGAACTATATAGCCGGATAAAGGTTGTTTGGCTGGACAATTTTGGCAGCAAATGGAGCAGTTTCTAGAAGATGGTCTCTCATGCAAGCAGGAATGTGCTCTTCCGCAATTCTCAGGAGAATTGCAGACGAAAGCACCTCCCAAGCTATAAAAGCACCTCTCATTCAGCTTTTGAAGGGGTTGAAGATTTAGAGAAGCAAAGGAGATACAATAACTCTCTTGCTCATAACTCTTTCTCTCTCTCCATACTTACATGTACATACATACAAGACTACATTAATGCTGGGAAGATGAAGCTTCTTGCTAGGATTTGAAGATTGAATTCAGAGCTTAGAGAGTGATTGGAAGAAGAGGATTGCAAACTCAAAAGAGCTCTTCCTCCTTTGAGGTAAACTCTTGATCATTTTCTCATCACTTTCTCTTCTACTCTCTTTTCTTTTCTCTCTTGCCAAACACTCTTTAATTCAGTGTATTGGATAGTATATAATGTGATTAGGCCTACAGATAGTGGAGGGGATTTGCCACCCCTCCGTAGGATTGCTTGAATTGTAACTTTTTTAGTATTTTCTCTATTATTTTCTTACCTCCCAAACACTCCTTTTCTGAACTTTCTTTGAGTGTTTGACTTGATTATAGACTTGTATAAAGGGTTGAGTCTTACCCTTTGATTAGTTTAGATAATTGTCTTTGTTTCTTTCATTTTCCTTTATTTTCTCTTACTTTCTCACCAATTTTCTTATCATCCAAACATATTTAATTATCATGATTCAACTCTTGCTTATGTGTTGATGAGCATTTGTAGTTGTTTTGAGGGGTTAATTGGATGATTAGAGAGGGTGATGTTTGCCCTTTTCCCTCTCTTTCTTTTATTTTCTCAACATTTTCTCTTTAATTTTCTTGGAAGCCAAACATGGCTTCCTCTTGGAGATGAGTGTTGATCTATCTTCTCTACACATTGTTACATGGATTTAAGCATCATTTTGCTCTTTTCCATGAAAAGAGATATAGATCACATCCTATTTCCTTGATTCTTAGTTCTATAATCTTGGTTTGTTTCCATGATCATCACGTGATTGTTCATATCACTTAATGATCAAGGAAGCCAATCCATCATTCCTATGATTGCTTTTATGACAGGAGTGATGGATTATGTTTCATTTGATTATTGCCATTCTTTTTCTCATCCTTTGATGATTGAGATTGAGGTTCTCTATCATGCTCATTAGAAAGCTTCTATTCTATGTCTCGAGTCGATTTCATTCACTCATCATTCATGATGATTGATGATGAATTCATCCTATCTAGCTTCTATTTGTATGAAAAAGAGGATTAGTGCTTCACCCTTACATTTCTATGTTAGAGACGCACTTTGGCTCATTTTCTTTTCATTACTTTGATTCTTAGCTTCATTTGCTTGATGGCTTCGATATTTTCATTTGGTAATCTTATTAATGTAATCAATCCATCTGGATTCCATATTCTTCTCGTAAATTGTTTCCATCATTTTTGCTAGATTGCTTCTTTTAGTTGTATGCATATTCATCTTTCTATTCTCTCCCTTCTTTATCCCTTTTATTTTGGGCTTTCCATATCATTCTTGGCATCATATTTCTTTCTTCATCATCTATATGTTTTGCATCCATTTTTCATGCATTAAGGCTCGGTTCATTATTATTTAGTGTTTTATCATTTCTTATGTGATTTTGTGCACATCACATGTCTTGCGATGGTCCACAGTTAATATGCTAGTAGCCGAGTCTTTAGTTGCATTCTTGTGTATGTAATTACATTAGTCCATCACATCTAGGATCATGCATGTTTTCTAACATTTTTGCACTTGGCGAGTGTGGAAGAGTACTAGGTGAGCCTCTTTCATCTTGACATCTTGCTTGTGCATGTTTCCTTTCTTTATTCTACTATGTGGCTACGTGCTTATATGAGATACCTCTTTGATTCATTTGGGATGATCTTGATCTTTATGCATGTGAACTCTTATTTTCTATAGAGTTACACATTTCGAACCCTTTTCAAAAGGAATGAGATCAATGTGTTCCAAGACAAGTGATGTAGGACGAGTAGGGATTACTTTCCCACAACTAGTGAGCCCAATTTAAATATACTAGCAGCAGCAACAACAGACGTATAGGGCTGAATTTGGTGAGATTTTGTGGCTGCAAAAGTATTTAAAAATAGGTGCTTAAGGGTTTATAAAAAGGTAGGGTTTTGCGAATGAAAACACAAGTGTTTAGGAATAGTTGGGTGGTTGTTCTAAGCACCGTGAACAATGACGTGAACAGTAATCTTGCTGGATAGTAGAAGAAGGCGCAAAAGAGAGAGAGAGAAAGAGAGAGAGAGAAGTGCTTCACCCTCGCAAAGGATACAAACACAATCTCAAATTTTCATATTATTAACTTCGCTATTGAATAATTGAGATTACACATATATTTATAAGCTAAAGACTTTCCTAATTCTATAAGGACTATTTCTCAAATTTAGAAATTAAAAATATTTAACAACTACCAATTTTAGACCAACTATGACTTCCAATTCTACTTCAATCATAATAGGAAACTTTAATGACTTCTAATCCTACTTCAATATCAAAATAAGAAACTTGGACTTTTGACCAGTAAGATTATTTTAGACATGATAAAACCCATATATAATAACCCATTTAATAACTTGACCCAAAATAAAACCCATGGGTGACCCCTACAACCCATGTCCAACAATTATTGGAATTACCATTATACCCTTAATTACCAAAACCTACTATAATGACATGAAGACTCAAAATTATTCCAAATCTTTAGTTCTTAATGCTCTAAATGTGCTTCATGTGAAATTTCAGATTTGCTCTTTTTCTTCTTTCCATGATCTTCATCATTCTTCCCTCCATTCGAAAAACTTGACCTCGAGTATTATAATGTTAAATTATAAGGATTATGGAATCTTGCACTTACAACCATTCAACTTGATTGTTTTGAATGGACGATGAGAAAATCAAAAAGTTCAATGGTGTTATCACTCCATTGACCACATCGAATTTGTCAAGAACAATAAATTCAATGTGAATTTCATTTTTCTTGTAAATAGCAGAAAGTTCAGTTGCATTCTCATCATTCTCTTTGGCTTCCTTGACTTTAGAACATTGATCATGATGATCTTTCATGCTTTCTTTAGTAAGCAAATTAATTTTCGTCTCTCTTCAATATTCTCAATATTAGCAGCATGTTCATCTTGGTCTTTCATAGTTTCTTTAAAATCTTCAACACTATTATCCTTTTGCTCCTGGATATTAGTCTTCTCTAAAACAGCAGCCAACAATCTTTCCATGGAAGCTTTCAATCCATTCAAAGTTGTTTTGATAGTATGCACATCACTCTTTATCATTGCAACATCTTCCTTGATAGCCTCATAATCTTTTGAGAAGGCTTCAAACTTGGAATTCAATTCAACGTTTGTCACCATGGTATTCAATAAAACAACTTTGTCAAAAAATAAAAAAAACCAAAACGGTAGAGAATAAAATTAGGATCTTGAATCTCTGATACCAACCTGATATAGGACGAGTAGAGATTACTTTCCTACAAGTAGTGAGCCCAATTTAAATATATTGGCAGCAACAAGCAACAATAGACTTATAGGGCTAGATTTTGTGGAATTTTGTGGTTGCAAAAAGTATTTAAAAATAAGTGTTCAAGAGTTTGTAAAAATGTAGGGTTTTGAGAATGAAAACACAAGTGTTTAAGGATACTTGGGTTAGGTGGTTGTTCTAAGCACTATGAACAGTGACGTGAACAGTAACCTTACTGGATAGAAGAAGAAGAAGAGGAAGAAGAAGAGAGAGAGAAGTGCTTCACCTTCGCAAGGGATAGGCCAATCACACAAACACAATCTCAAATTTTCATAATATTAACTTTGCTATTGAATCATTGAGATTACACATATATTTATAGGCTAAAGACTTTCCTAATTCTATAAGGATTATTTCTTAAATTTAGAAACCAAAAATATTTAGCAACTACTAATATTGTAGACCAATTATGACTTCCAATTCTATTTCAATCATAATAGGAAACTTTAATGACTTCTAATTCTATTTCAATATCAAAATAGGAAATTTGGACATTTGACTACTAAGATTATTTTAAACATAGTAAAACCCATATATAATAACCCATTTAATAACTTGACCCAAAATAAAACCCATGGGTGACCCCTATAATCCATGTCCAACAATTATTGGAATTACCATTATACCCTTAATTACTAAAACCTACTATAATGACATCAAGACTCAATATTATTCCAAATCTTTAATTCTTGATACCCTAAATGTGCTTCATGTGAAATTCCAGATTTACTTTTTTTCTTCTTTCCATGATCTTCATCAATAAGTGATTTAGTCTATATTTGTTTGCTCCATCTAGTACAGTAGCATTAATAAATCAGAACATGAGCATATCTTGGTAGTGAATCTCAAATCATGAATTAATATAGACCGATCTTTGATCAATTGAGTGGGGTTGCTCAATTTATGACTTTCTCCCCTCATACATAAGTTCCCAAACTGAGATACTTTGGTTGTAACGGACAGTGACCTTTGGCACGAGTCATAAGTTTTCTAATTTTTCTAAAAGATTAGTTGGCGGCTCCAAGTCTGGTGATATAGTGAGTTTGGCATTTCGTATGATTAGCGTTTTCTATGGATTTTCCGAATTCGAACTCTTATTTTGTTTCACATTGCACTCGTGAAACCAGACAGGGGTTTGAACTATCAAGCCCGCTCAAATACCCTCCAAGGAGATCCCAAAGGTAGATTGGGTGGGTCAACTGTTGCAATACAATGATGAAAAGGGGCAGAGAAGAAGAAAAGCAGAAACAAAACAAGGAAAAGGAAAAGAAAAAGGGAAAGGAAAAGGAAAAGGGGCAAAAATGTCATTTTATCAATCCATTTGGGGCCAATGTCTGCCTCACACACTCAATTAACACGCAGTTAACTTGGATGGAATCTGTTACTTTTTACACTTCACTCCATATTACGAGGGAGTTAAGTGTATATTTCTAAATTATAAAAAGGTAATGTATTTTCGAACTAAACTACAAGAAGGTAAAATATAATTAACTCTAAAAAAATTGACACACCGCATGGCATATTTGACATGCATCCTAAGATATCCAAGTCTGACACATGTCGAACACAGTTACGATAACTAAAATGGAGTGTCATTCAAGTATTTAGCCCTTAAGAGTTTCTAAGCAAAGTAAATTTCAAACAAAGAGCAGCTCTCACAATCTATGGAACTAGATGATTAGAAAGACAATGAGCAAGCAACTAAGCACAAAAGTGCTAGACTCTCTCGAAGAGTCTCTTATATATTGAAAGCCCGACTTCCCATTCCCAATAGGAATAGTTTTTATCACAAGTAACTCTTCATTATAAGGCTCTTTATATTAACTCTTAATTGAGGTAGATTCCCTAATAACTCTTGATTAGGTTTAACATTCTTTGTTCCTTTGAATTACAAATTACTCATATTGCGTGCCACCTCAAATTACTAATTTACCTTGAATTAGTATTCTTCTAATTCTCTATTTGAGGAATTTATTCCTTGGGCTTCTTCTAGTCATGAGGTACAGCAACATATCACAACCAACCACTATATAGTACAAGTATGGACAGTATTTCAGTTAACAATTACCATGTCATTTGACCCCCCCCCCCCCCCCTATCACTTTAGGTCTTTTGATAACCACGACTGCGACAAACAAAACCACAACCCACTACCCGAGGTGGAGCCACATAGGGTCAAGGAGGGGCACATGAACCCCCTCAATTTTTACACCTAAACTGTGAAACTTGTACTTTACAACTAATAAAAACATGTGGGTTAACTCGAGCATAACTTGAACACATGATTTTGGTACCATGATCTTTTGTTATCCTAAAACGAAATGAAAATTGGGTTTAGTGTGATTGTGAAAGACCTTGCTTAGGATTCTAATCAATGTTGGCCCCAAAATCATGCCCACTAATATGAAAAAGCTTACACTAGATATCAATAAATCCAGGCTCAGCCAATTGCAGAGAAATTGAAACAAAATCCCAAAGACAAAAGACCATTAATTAGAAATATATGCGCATTTTAAAAGAAGGAATAAGAGTCAGTAAATGAGGTTTACCTAGTTGAAGAGCGAAAGATGGATTGTCAAGGATAAGAGTGAGGCTTTGAAGCAAATGGGTACAAAGGTTTAATCTTGGAGAAGCTTTCGAAGGCGGGCTTTGATGAAGTCGTTGCGGGCCTTGGTGCGAGCTTGTTGAGTGGCTACGTTGGTGAAAGAGAGGTGGACTCCCACGGCGAAGAGGGTGGCGCCGGCGACGAAGCAGGCGACTGTTGCGGCCAATTGGTTGGGCGTTGGTGGGTAAGAAGACCACAGGACCATCTCCTTTTCCTTGTAGCTGTGATGGATCAGTGTTGAATTCTCTGTATAAAACAAAAGGGTTTGTCTTCAATACAGTGGTGGTGATTGATGATAAGTCATACCAGTCAATTCTGTAATTGTACTTGGCTTTATCTCAGCTTGGACTTGTCTTAGCTCAGCTAAAGGCCTCTTCAAGATTAGGATCATTTATGGAAATAAAGAAATTTGGTTTAACATTAAACCAAACCACTCCATTAGCCAGATTAGACTGAATTCCTCCAATGATTGCTTTCATTGGGTCGGAAAATCTTTTGTCAAAAATTACCGCCAAAATAGGAGTATCTATCCCTTGGCGAAATAAGGCTGTTATGGTTACTTGAATTAATCCAATATGAATATATTGAATTTCAGGATATTTCTTTTTCCATCTTGCAACCTTTTTCTTATCAAAAAAAGGAATATCAATATTTCCTTCTTCTGACCATTTTGCTTGAGTGTTACCCTTTGTATTGTTCAAACACTCTTCTTTGAAAAGAAGTTGAATTTTGAAAGTTTATAAATTTCTGGAACAGCAACTTCTTGCATTTTTTCGAATTTTGCTAATTCTTCGTCGGTAAAAGTTTTTTCTTCCCCGATTACATCTCCAAGTCGAATTGCCTGTAGTTCTTCTTGAGATATTTCTTGACTATTAGTAGTCATCATGAAGATTAGTTCTTCATCTGAACTTTCTTCATCACTAGAAATTTCGTATAAGATTTCTTCTTCGTCAGAAATTTCTTCACCATATATTATTTCAAAATCTTGTTCTTCAAGGATTTTGATCATTTTCTTTGCACTTTTTCCCCTTTTTGGGCATTCGGGTGCATAGTGACCTTCTTCGTTACAGATGTAACATTTACAAGTTTTCTTTTTTGAAATACTTGTTGGTTTCTTTTTTCGAATATACTTTTTCTTTTTTGAAAAATTTTTGTTCTTTTTCCAAGGTTTCCATTTATATTTTCTGCGTTTTTTGGAAAAACCTTTTCTTTTAGGAAATGTATTACAACCAATTTTCCAATTTTCTTTTAAAATTTTATCACAACATTTTTGTCCGTATTGTGAGTTGGAAATTTGATTTTTTATTTGTTTTTTCGCCTTTACTTCTAGACACCGATTTGCTATCTCTCTTAGAACAAAATTAATGCGAAAACCAAGATTATCATTTTCTTCCTTTCCCATTTTTTTGAGAAAAGCAGGATAATTTTTAATACATAACTCATCCCATGGACTAGGGAGTTTATGAAAAAATTGATCTAACCAGGGTTGATTTGCTGGTGGATCAATAAGATAATAATATTTTTTAAAAGTTTGAACATAGTCTTCAAAAAGACAAATATTACATAATTCTAATTTAGTCAAAATATAATTTGCATCTGCTTGCAAATTAGTATCTCCATAAAACCCGCATAAATTTTCTTTTATGAGTTTTGCAAATTCAGCTAAAATTGTGTCAAGTGTGAGAAAATTTGTTAATAAAGCCGTTTTTTGACTTTTTCCAATTTCAGATTTTTCCCACTGTCTTAACCATTGCAACACATCTCCCTGGAGAGTTGCTGCAATATAATCAAGAAATTTTTCCTTTGACCAACTATTTTTATAATTGGTAATAATGATGGACAAGGATTGTGCCCAATCATCTATGGCTTGTGGTTGATCCTTAAATGGAACATGAGACAAGTCTAAATAAGTGCCATTTTGAGCCCTCACAGCTCCACAGAGCTTGAGGGGTTTGGGAATTGGTTTTTTTTTAATTGTAGGGTATTATTGAAAAAAAAAATTTGTATTTGAGAAGATAATTGAGTTTTTTTGTGTAGTTGGGATGTGATGTTTGTGAGGAAAAAAAAATAAAATGATTATGAGATTTGATGTGATTTTTGTTTGAATTAATTTTTTTTATTTTGTAACCAATTTGTCTTTTAGTGAAAAAAAAAAATTCAAAAACTTGCTTCCCAAACACCACCAATTGTATCATTGGGATAGAAAATAGAAAATAAAAAATAAATAAATAAATTAGGATAAATTACTGACACCTTCTGAGGTTTAATCCAATTATATCTTACTCTTTGATGTTTTAAAAATTATATTTTTACCCATGTGATTAATAATCTCATTTTATAAATCTCCTACTTATATAAAAGGCAACAATTTCTAATAGAAAAACAGATGAAATTACATTTTTTTTTTTAAATAAAACAAAAGAAAGGAGAAAAAAAAAGTAAAGCAAAGCAAAATAAGAAAAGAGAGAGTACATAAATTCATTGTCTTCATTCAATCTAAATAATTACAATGATAAGGGATTAGTGTAATTTTCCAAACGTCAAAAAGTGATATGTATTAAATCCAAATCTCAAGGATGTAAGTATAATTTACCTAAAAACTTATAAAAATATTGGGGGTGCAAATAATCTGATGGAGTGCGAATGAAAACCTACGGGGTACAAGTCTTACTTGCACCCCTTTATGTACAAGTTTTTTTTATTATTTTTATCTGTCCAACCAATAAGTAATTCTCCCAAATTTTAACACCTAAATAACTAGTTTGGGGATTTAAAATAATATCAACATGATAAAACAAATGTTAAATTAACTAAATTAGTGTTAAATTTATATAACAAAAGATTTATATGGAAAAACATGTTTAATAAAAAATTAGTTATACATCTTAATATTATTTTCATTATAATGTGTCGTGATATTTTAAATTTTTTGTTCAATTTCATTTATCTAAATAAAAATAGGACGTTCATGTTAGAAGTTTATTTCTCAAATTGTTGGACTAATAAGTCCAAACTTTCTCATCTATAAATTATCAATATATCCTAATTCCCATCAAATCATATTAAAAATAAGTCCTACTAAAATCATTGCTAAAAATAATTTTTTTTGACGATTTTTTGCATATGTCATTAAAAATTGACAATTAGTGACTTTTTTGTCACAATTTTTATAAATTGTTACTAAAATTTATAATTAATGATATTTTTTGTGATGAATTTTTGAAACTATCGCTGAAAATTGAAAATTAATGACTTTTTTGTGACGATTTTTTTAAATTGTTGCTAAAACTTATAATTAGTAACATTTTTGTGACAAAATTTTCAAATTGTCTCTGAAAATTAACAATTAGTAACCATTTTTTAATAGCATTTAATGAAAACGTCATTAATTATCATAGGGTTTATTGGATAATAAATCCACTAATTAGGACTTACAGGTAAGTCCCCCCCCCCCCAAAAAAAAAAAGAAGTCCAAACTTAATCTTTTTTTGGCCAAAAGCACATTATCTATCCAAAATGATGCATATTTGTTCAAAATTTACATATCTGCTTATCTATTCTTTTTTTTTTTTTTTTTTGCTAATATATTTATCTATCTATTCAAATGTCACACATATATATATACACACATATTATCTATGAGTCCAACTCTATATTCAAAGTAATTTATTTATACATGGGTCACTTATTTTTTCATCTACCTAGTTCAATGTCACCTATATGTCCACCTCACCACCACTAGCCGCCGCCACTAGCAATTTTCCGATAACTTTTCCAGCACTAGCAAGTTTTCGACTCGTGTCCTTATCACCCAAAAAACAAAAAAAAAATTAAACCTTGTATTAAATAATATATGGCTTCATAGAAGTGGACTTTTCACCAATCAACTCATAAAAATATATAAATTATGATTTTAAGGATAATATAATTTACTTATTTTAGTTAATGTTTTTTTTTTTTTTTTTTTTTTTTTTTTTTTTTTTTTTTTTGGTCTACTATATTTTGGAGTCCATATAATAATAGGATATAGTTTTTGTAAAGTGGAGAAATAGAATAAAGTTAAAATCATATTTATTTTTATGAATAATTTAATCTAATAAAGATTAGTTTTATAAAATTAAATTTATGAGAATTTTTTTTTTTTTTTTTTTTTTTTTTTTTTTTTTTTTTTTTTTTAAGGGGGGATGTCATAGATTAGGTATTTTTAACTAAGTAAATAATATTAGAACACCTGGAGGGTGTGCTAGAGAGCCCCTCTCTCAAGGTAATTTTCGGTGCTCCTTCGGCAACTTTCCAACGTGTTTCCAGTGAGCTCCTAAAACACTTTCAAAATGTAAATCTAGATTTTTTATGCCTAGAAACAGGGGTTTAAGTGGTTCTCTTCCAATTTTAGGCATAAATTTTTGAAATTTTGACACTTCCCTCTTCTCTCAATCCTCTTTCCATATTGTTGCAAGTGTTCTTTCTCTTCAACTTTGGTTTCTGGCAATGACTGTAGTATAGCGGCGATAGCAACAGAGTTAGGCAGCAGCGACAGAGACAATGTCAACGGTGAAGGCGGTTATGCAGATCTTGCTTTTTCCAAACCACATATGTGAGAAGATTGGTAGTTTTCTCTAAATCATAGTTGCTTTTTTTTGGCAGCTTTATATTTTATTGTTTGTAGTTCTTATTAGGTTGTTTGTTTGGTTCTTTAGGCTCTTGTTGTTTTATTTTTCTTGATCTGTATATTGTTTACTCATATTTTAATATAACTATTTTATAACTTTTCTCAAAAAAAATAAAAAAAAAAACCTAGGTAATTGGTACATCTAATCATATTTCTTATTTTATTTTCTCACCCTAAATCGAAGTACATGAGCCTCATGTGCATTTATTAATATGTGTCTCATGTATATATGTAGACACTTCGTTTTGCTTGATTATAATAGGACTTGGGGGTGTTGCTTTGCCTTCAAGGCACAACAGCCACTAGTGCCCCTTTATGGGAGTTCGTCCCGAACGTTTTTAGAGAAATTCAAATTCTAAAAGAATTACAAATTAGTTCTAAGTAGTAAAATTTACACTAACTCATCCACAAGTTTATATGATAATTGCATAATGTAGTTGAAGAAATGAGATGTCTAGTATGCGAGTAATTTGAAAGAGGAAACTTGCATTGGAGTAAAAAGGAACTCGATAATCTAAACCGTTCATATTATAGGGTTCGTCAAGAATATTATTCATGTACAAAATTAAGTTAATCGAATATTCATAACCCCATGATTAGGTCTTAATTGTTTTTAAAAATTTATGAAAGTTATGTTAACTATTAATTTTTATAAAAACAAATGTGCGTTGGTTATAGCACTGCTGATATCCAATTAACTTGATTTTTTGCATGGATGATCTATTCAATGAACCCTAGAATATGAATGGTTCAGATTATCGAAAAAGGCTCAGGATAACACTCCACAAAGGAGCACAGTAGCCTACTATGCCCAAAGGCACAGTGAGATCCCCAGACCCATTATAATAAGAGATCCATTATAATAAGAGTGGTGCTACATCCCCTAATATATCTGTCATGATCCAAATCTGCCCCTATGGATTAGCATCATAACCGGCCAGTAGTCATGAGATTAGCTACGGCCTTAGACAGAAATCAAATCATGATTAATAATAGGGGGCCAAAAGCAGAAGGAAAATGTAAATCATTGTCCAATGAGCTGTGCATATATAGAAAAATAAAAACCTTTCACACATATATAATAACTCATACATCACATACATAACTAATTGGGCAAATTACAAACACTCCCTCGAGGTTTGGTGAAAATACAGATTCTCCCTTGAGGTTTCAGAAATTACAAATTGCCCCATGAGGGTCAAATTTTCATAACAAATTAAGGGAAATTATGGGGGAATCTGTATGAAAATAAAAACCTCATGGGGTAATTTGTTATGGAAATATAAACCTCAGGGAACGGGATGTAATTTCTCAAACCTCATGGGGGAATCTGTATTTTCACCAAACCTTGAGGGATGTGTTTGTAATTTGCCCTAACTAATTTATACATGTCCAGGATCATCAAAAGCCGAAGTTATGTACAAACTTAGTCACACATGACCATAAAAGAAAACAAAAAGGAAAATCAAAAGCCTCATACGTTGGCTGACTTCAAAATCTTGGTACTCTTTCATAATTTCACTAGGGCTGGGGCTGAACATCCCGCTGCTCACCTACATACATATAGATAAAGAGTGAGCTAATACCCAATGAATAATACTAGAGTAAAGGGGTTAATGAATGAGATTCGTATTTAAATAAATCATACTTGTACTTAATACATATAGAACGCAATTCCAATTCATAACGTACTCAAACAAATTGTTACCCAAAAGACAACCTAAGAGGGGGGTGAATTAGGTTTTTACAAAAAAAAGTAATAATACCCTAATAAAAATTATGACTAGCACAATAGATAAATATAGTTAATGAAATAAAAATAATTAAAACAAGTGTTCTAACAACTATGTAAGTTAATGATTTTAGCACAGTGAAAATGTGAAATATAGCCATGTCAATTTAAATAAAATAAAGAGATAAGGGAGAGAGAGACAAACAAATTTATAGTGGTTCGGCTTCAATTCAGCCTACGTCCACTCCTCAAGCTTCACTTGAGATTTTCTACTATACTCTACCTTCACAGAGTGCTAGCAACCTTTTCACAGATTGAGCAATTCTTCACAGATTTTATACAAACTTTCTAAGTCAAGAACACTGAGTGTACTACACTCTTACAAGGTTGAAAAGAATGTGTTTTTACTTTCACAAAAAGCTACAAGAATTATCTCTCAACGATAGATATAAAAATAAAGCTCTGATTTTTCTGTAAACCTCACACAAGAAAGATAGGCTTAAAGTTATACGTCTTAGTGTATAACTTCTGAAAGAGGATGTAAACAAAAATTGAAGAACACTTCTCAGAGAATTTTTCAGAGAATATATGTAAGTGATTATAAATCAAAGAATATTTTCTGGTTTTTTATAACTTGTTTACATCAGAGACTTTGGTATATAATGAAACTTATAGCCGTTGTACTAATTTGAATATCTTCCACCCATCATTGCTAATTTGAATATATTCCACTCTATCATTACTAATTTGAATATCTTCCACTTGAACCTTTTGGCCTGCTGCTGTGCTGGGCTGTTTGAATCTTTATTTTGGGCTGTTTAAACCTCTGGTTTGGGCATTATTTTTGGATTGAAATGAACTCCTAATTTAAGCAAATATTAAATATATTCAAACAACATTTAGGATAAAAGTTTAGGTAATAAATAATTGGACAAAATAAATTTTAATTCTATTTTTCTCTTTCAAATAAATTAAAACATAATTTAAATAAATCATCAAAATAAATTTTGGATTCTATTAAAACATAATTAAATAAATCATCAGAATAAATTTTGGATTCTATTTTTCTTTTTCAAATAAATTAAAATATAATTAAATAAATCATCAGAATAAATTTTGGATTCTATTTTTCCCTTTCAAATAAATTAAAACATAATTAAATAAATTATCAAAATAAATAAGTCTAACACAAATCATATTCAAATTCAAGATCATGTTCATATCTAACCTCCTCTCACACACATTTACTCTGGCCAACCCACTGGCATTGGGTGCGCAAAGGGGGGAATATTTTATCAACCTTAATACTCGTTTGTTTGTATCTCAACCTCAATTGAGAAAATAAATTAGGCAATGTAAGTTCAATACAACTGAAATCACTTGCTAAAACACCTTCAACAACACCAGTTTTTATATCGTCCACCTCCATTCACCTAAACATTACAAATAAAAATACATAAATTTATAATTCTAAACAATTTTAAAGTACACGTGTCCACAAGTACAACAATGGACGGCCTAGATCAACGCCAGGGGAGACGCTGGTAATATTAATACAGTGCCCCTCCAGTTACACCACTCACACTATTCACCCTAGGGTTTTTAACTAATAGAGAGCCCTTGTACGGCTAGTGTGAGTTTATTGTTTACCACTACAAAATGCATCGCCTAGCCTCTTTTCGTTTCTATGCCAAGAATGTTTTCCTCACCTACCCACAATGCCCTTGCCCAAAAGAACAACTCTTAGAACTCCTCTAATCCCTTCTCTAACTAGCCTGTCAGCCATACTACATACTTGTCGCAAAGGAACTCCACGAAGATGAAAACCCTCACCTTCATGCCATGGTTCAATGCACAAAGAAAATCCAAACCACCAACCTAAAATTTTTCGATCTCACTGGAACCAACGGCAAAATCTATCATCCAAATATAGAAAAACTCCACTATCCAACAGCAAGTCAACAGTATATTCAGAAAGAGGGCGACTTTGTAGAATGTGGAGAATTTTCATCTAAGGGGAAAAGTCCTTCAAAGAACAGAGACAAACTCTGGCGTGGAATACTTGCAGAAGTAGAAATGGAGGAACAATTCTTTGCACTTTGCAAAGAAAGATGTCCTTCCGATTATGTCAAAAAATACCCCCAATTAAAAATATTTTCAAGGGATGGAATGTAGTACTAAATCTCATTTTTTGTTCCTATTGCTCTTTGTAGGCTTCTCTAGAATCTTGACACAAACTTCAGATCTCTATCCACGCAATAAATACCAACACTCCATGTAAATGGATAATCTCGTCAACACAAATGGTAGCCAATCTATATGCATCATAAGTGGTTCAAACAAGAAGAAAATGTGCAGATTTAGTCAATCTATCAACTATAACCCAGATAGAATTCATAACTTTCGGGGTTCGAGGTAGTCTGACAATAAAATCTATGGTTATGTGCTCCCACTTTCATTCCGGAATAAGGAGAGGCTGATGTAGACTTGTCGGTTTGTGGTTGTCACGACCAAAACCTGCCCTTGTAGGTTTAATGTTGTAATCGGCCAGTAATCCTTAGATTACCAAATGCCTTTATACAGAATAACATATAATTAAGGGACTAGAGGAAGCAATTATACAAAATACATCGTCCATTGAGCTGTGCAAATATACATGAGATAGTGAAGATAAAACTTTTATATACATGCACATGATGTTATAATATAGTAGTCTTATGTCACCCGCTGATACAGATTAAACAAAAGTGGGATTTAGCCCAATATACAGATAGTCAAAAGTTGTACAAGAGTCACAAAAAAAAAAAAAAAACAAAACAAAACAAAACAAGAGTTTAAACATAGTTCACAAAACATGACCCTTCGACTTGACATAATCTAGAACCTCTTCGGGAGGCACAAAGGGTGGCCAACAAAACGGAATTCCAGGCGGTCATTATTGAGCCTAGCCACGCACGTGATCACCTACATACATAAATAATACTGTGAGCAGAAGCCTAATGAATAATAATAGAGTAAAGGCGTTTTTGTGAATGTTGTCCATACCAGTTACAAAACATAGAATTTAGATTCATAATCATGTTCAGAAATCAGAACTCATAATAGAAACAGATTCAGGATCATATTCAGAATTGGCAGCTAATCATACGTGGTACATCCATTAACCCTAGCAAAAACAGTTGACCCATAAAGAGACGTCCATAAAAGGCATATAGTTGACTTAAGTACATGGAGACGGTACAGTTGGCTCATGAGACGTACAGTTGACCCATAAAGGGACGTATACAGAAGGATCCATAACAGTTGGCTCATGAGACATACAATTGTCCCATAATTGGGACATAACAGAACAAATAACGAATGTCATCTAAAGCTAATGATGCCACAAATACATTTCAGAAACATTGGACAATCATTCTTTCATATAGAAAATAATATTTCAGAAAACAGATCATCTTGTATCATTCAGAAAATACTTATAAATTGAACATAACTTTACAAAGTTATTACTCATAGTTGGCTCTAAAGGCAGACAGACAGAGCAGCCAAATCAAAGAACTTATGGCGAGCGACCTACACAAATAGATAACGGATGCACATAAAACACATACTCGGAAAACACTTAACTTAATTTGCCTTGTTTTTAGTGTGTTTCTAAGTCTTAATTAGGGGTTAAGAATGCCTAGGATGCAATGAGGATGTCAAGATGTGATTCAAAACACTTAGTCAAATTTGCTGAAAATAGAGTGCTCACTTGAGCGTAGCTTCTTTCACTCGAGCGGAGGTTCAAAAATGTGAGTGGTCACTCAAGCACAACTTCCTTCGCTCGAGCGGTCTATAAACTCTACAAAAGTACTAGTTGCTTGATTTTTCAGCTCGACAGTCACTCAAGCGTGAGACTAAGGTCCTCACTCGAGCACAACTCTTGTCACTCGAGCAGCTTGCAAAATATGTAAACTTCTGGGAGTATGTATTTTACACTCGAGCCAACTTTTGGTCGCTCAAACAGAAGTGCAAAATCAAAGGGTGGTCGCTCAAGCGCAGGTTCTATCGCTCGAGTGGAGAGACAGAATCTCAAATTTACAGATGGCTCTTCCAAATTCAAAGCTACAAAACACAAATTTTTGGACCAAAAGCTTAAGAAAACACGTGTAAACTTGTAAAACAAGGTGAATTCAAGATCATTTCCCAAAATCAAAGCCCCAAAGCATGCCAATTGTGCACACTTAAACTTGAGATGTTGAAAACATAACATGCATGTAATTTCTTGACTTCAAAGCTTTCAAAACATGATCAAACAAGGTAAAATGGTATAAAACTTGATGACTCTCCAAAACCAAGCTATGATCAATGCATGCATGTGAGAATTCTTCAAAATCCAACTCTAAATGTAAGAGAATTTGTATGCATGTATGGTAATCTTCTTAATTCTCCTTCCCTAGCTTAATTCTTGTTCTAAGTTCTCTTGAATTCATGTATTATGTCTCAATTACACAAGTAAAGGCTTAAATCCCTACCTCACTCTTGACTTAGGCTCTAGCTTGCCATATATTTAAGCTTCCAAGCCAATTCTCTTAATTCTCTAGCAAATTCCTTCAAATCTCAAGTTTTAATCTCACATCCCTCTTGGTCTCTTCTTTCTCTTTCTCACGTTTTGCTTGTTTGTGTAGTCTTAAAGATGTGATGAAGAAAAAAGATGAGTTGAGGCGTATAGGAGCCTTTTATAGGCTTGATTAGAGAGTTCAACTAAAGCTAATCAAATGGATATTAATTATTCTAATTTAATCATTCTGAATCGAATTTCAATTGAACCTATCATAAAATTCTAAAAGTCCCAAATAACATAAAAATCTAGTCACTTCCATGATCGGATGCCGATAAGGCCTTCAATTCATAGAACAAAACAGAAACATGAACAAATCTTTCTACGGTAGACAGATATGAACACAAATAATGCAAGCACATGCAATTAATTAAAAATTTCATCTCAATTACTTATTAGGAATATTTAATCATGGATTATCCATTAATCATAGGTCGGGGTTGTTACACTGGTGTTCAGCTTTAACTTGCTGGCATTGAAGACATTTAGACAGATATTTTGTAATTTCCCATTTCATATTAGGCCACCAATAACTTTATTTCAAATCTTGATACATCTTGTTGTTGCCTAGATACATTGCAAACATTGACTTGTGGGCTTTATCCAAAATTCTTTTCTTTAAATTAGAGATGTTCGGAACGCACAATCTGTTTTGGAATTTCAACGCTTCACTTTCTACACTGAACCCCAATCTCGGATTTGTTTCAAACTCATCAATTATCTTCTTGAAGAACTCATCCTCACTTTGTTTTTGTTTGATCTCATCAAGTATTACCGGTTTAGCTGAAATAGTGATTATCAATCTGCCTGGCTCATGTAATATCACTTCAATTTCGGATTTCTCAAAATCTTTTAGTACTTCTTCTTGGTCAGTAAGCAAATAAGCTAAGTTCCCTGTTGGCTTTCTGCTTAAAGCATTGGCAACAGTGTTAGCTTTACCCGGGTGATACTAAATTTGGAGATCATAATCTTTTATTAGTTTGAGCCATCTTCTCTGCTACTTGTTCAGTTCTTTTGGGGTAAAAAAGTACTTTAGACTTTTGTGATCTGTATAAACCTTGCATTTTGCCCCATACTTGTAATGCCACCAAAATTTCAAAGCAAACACAATTGCGGCCAACTCCAGGTCAAGCGTTGAGTAGTTCTTTTCATGCGATTTTAACTATCTAAAGGCATAGGCAATTACTTTTCCATTCAGCATTAATACACAACACGACCCTTGTAAGAAGCATCATTACAAAATTTTCCGTACCTGAAGGCAATGTCAAAACTGGTGCAGTAGTCAATCTTGTCTTCAATTCTTAGAAGGCAGATTCTCTTTCATCATTCCATTCAAACGATTGTGTCATGACCCAAACCCGCCCCCAAGGGTTAAGGACATAACCGGCCAGTAATCATGAGATTACCTACGGTCTCAAACCAAGCCAAACGTATTTTAACGGAGTTAATGGAGGCCAAATGGAAGCAATTTAAAACTGTCCATAAAGCTGTGCTTACATGGCATATCATAACAAACCATACATATGCACATTAATAACTCACATCAAAATATGTACTACACAAAGCTCTGTATATACAAGATCATATAGGTCTAAGTCAGCCGAACAAAACTATATACAACATATTCAAAGACTTCGCCCATGTGACAAAATAAAATAGAATGACAAAAAGGCGAAGATAGGTCTTGTGCGTGAAACGCAAGGGCTGACTCTTCAAAACCTTTGTTGTTCCTTACTGTAACAGCGCCCGTGGGCCTCTATGCTACAGTTCGGACTCCCTTTTTGTGTTGCGGTTCTAAATCTTGAACCAAAGAGTCCAACTCTGGCAAATCGTTTTGAAGAAAAACAGATTTTGAAAAAGTAGTGCCAAACATGGACTGCTTTGCCAGATTACAGAGTCGCCACCTAAATATTTTAAAATGGAAAATTTAGGAAACCCTGACTCGGTGCCGAAGGCCACGTGTCCGTCATCACCAAAATTGTCTTGGCTCGGGAGCTTGGGTACGATCGGAGAAGGTCAGCTATGAGCACCCCCTTTTGCCCGGTCCGAAGACCGGCCTCTACTAACCGTGATATCCGTTTTTGAAAACATTATATGCTCTTATTCCAATTATTAGCCTAGAATTACTATGTTATGCGCACAGCAAACAAGTATAGACTAGATTGCCTAATTTGGAAATAAACATTGCATATCCGTTCGTTTCAAAAGCGTTTCGGATTTTGCTACTCGCAAGTAGGCTAAAACACGGATTTCAATGAGTGTTCCAACTCAAGCAACCCAACCTCCACCCACAGGCATTCAAACAGTTTATCTCACATAAGCACTTAGCCACATGGTAAGCATACTGTCATGGCAACATTCGCACGCATGTGGTATGCTAAAGCGTAAAATACTTACATCGTACTCCGTGCCAAAATAATAAACTAGTTAGCAAACATGCATGTCCTAGTTCATGTTAAGTGGCTAATGCAACACATGCGAGATGCAACTTAGAGTAGGCTCGGCTAATCCCTAAAGATGGCATGTGGAATGCACTTTATTCGATGCACGTATTCGATTTGGAATTGAAAATACAATACAGTTTGTATGATGTACCGAGCCCGGTGCATGTCAACAAATGCATGAATGCACGCATGCATAGCATAAGGTATGCTAAAATAAACGTGCCCTAATCTACCATCATAAGCAGGTAAATAAAAGGGAGAAAGAAATGGGGGTTGGAAGACATACACCCACTCACGCACACTTATTACAATTACGCCCTCGCTCGGAGGGACCGAAAGAATAATACAAATTAATTAACTACGTAAGCTAATTAATATATTACAAATAGCCTAATTAGTTAACAAACTAACTAAACTGAGAAAAGCAGTAAACCGCCTCGGGAGGAGAGCCAAATGCAGGCGCGCTCGGGTTCCGCTCGGAATTGCACTGCCATGCCTAGCTTGCCTCTATTTTCTATGTTTTGCTCCTCTGGAAGCTGCCAAAGTCCTAGAAATACTTTCTTAGGTACTGAAGATCACTACCGGCTGCACAAAACTTCCACCGGCAGTGGATTGAGCTCATCGGCACTGAATTGATCCATCGGCTGCGAATAGACTGTCGGTCGACACTAAACACTGCCGGCCAAGCCTTGAATGCTCGCAGAACACGCAACTCACAAAGACGGAGGGCAAATACTGGCATGGCAATGCAATTCAAAGCATATATGCACTAAACACACTTCTTATCATACTAATGACTCAAAGGAAGATATGCCTCGATTCTCGGACCACCAATTACGCATTTCCATGCATGATGGCCCAAAGAATCAAGTGTGCAACTTTGATTTCAAATGCATGCAATGCAAACAAGCACATAAGGGTGCTAAACCTCTATCACACACACTTCAAGAGGCCAAGCATGCACAATGCAATGCAATGAAGTCCTAAGCATGTCATCTATATGCAATATGAGCAATACAATATACTTATGCAAACATACAAGTGAACATGCAAGATAAGCATGCAAACCAATTGAAGGATGGACTTAAGCATGAATTGGGCAACTCTAAAAAGGCTCAAAACAGTGGCCAAATGCTATAGAAGTGAAGACTAAGATACATGCAACACATGTACACATGCAAGCATACATGATCCAACACTTAGGCATAAACAAGACAACATTCAAGCACACTTGAAATGAGTTAAACATGGACAATTAGCATGCATAGAAAGCTTTGAAAATCATGCAAAATATGATGCTAAACCAAGCAACAAAGTAGGCTAAGCATGCAACAAGTGGCCCAAGTACTTAAGGCAAACCAATGAGGCATCGAACCACACATACTACAACCACACATGGTAACACTTAACCAATTAAAAAAAGAGTTTTAACACATAAAACTAAGCCCAAAAGACTACTTAGATGGCATCTAAATGGCATGAACCCAAAGGTATGCACAAATGCTAAAGCATGAGGCATACAACACATGCTTTTAAAGCATTAAAGAGGCAACTAAGGCAAGCATACAAGCACACCAAAGGGACTGAAATGACATGCCAAATGGTTCCAAACCATCAAAATGAGGTAAGCAACACATGCTACACATGCATACTCAAAGGCTAGCAAGCCTAAAATGCAAAGGGGCTATATAATGCATGCCAAGATCAACCCAAATGACTATGGACAGAGCTAAAACATGTCAAAATAAGCATAAAACATTCATAAGTCTAAGCCTAAAGCATGCTCAAACTAGGGCTAACAACCTAGGCATGTTAAGGGACTAAAGAGGCATTACAAAGCAACCATGCAAAACATGCAAGGAGTACTAAAACCAACACTTAGCAATGTCATATTAGGGCATAATGAGCATAAAGTGCAGCCAAGACATGCTCTTCAAACATTCAAAACTATGCTCCCTTAAGAGACCAAAACTTGCCCTTTTCAAGGACATCAAGGAGAGGGGGTGGCCCTCTCCTTCTTAGGACTTTAAGGCATCATCTACACCACTGAAATCCCTCAAGATTTCAGTGGTGAAGAGACCCGAACACCAAAATCCCGAAGCTCAACAAAATAGTACAAAATGAGGCCCTTTTCAAGGCCTAAGAGGGGTCAAACCTCCCCAAAGCACAAAGTACCCTTAATAAACTATCAAGAGGACTAAAAAATAGAAATTTTTTGTATTGAACACCAAGCACAAAAACAGTTCAAGGATAGGTCAAAATGGAGTGCAAGAATGGGGTAAATAAAGTAAGTTTCTCACCCTTGTTGACCCTCTTCACAAATGTTGACTTTGTTGTTTCCTTGAGCTCCAAACCAGTCATGAACAGCAAGAATAACCTCTTGGAACCTCAGAAACCAAGGAAAGGTGAAACACTAGGTGTTGATGTGCAATAGTAAGACACAAACACCTAGTCACACAAACAAGGGGGAAAAAGAGAGATAGAATAGATATAGAATTCAAACCCTAAAACAAGAGCTTCTTCTCACCTTTCTAACCAAAACTTTTTCTCTAACCCTAATGCCAAGAGAGAAGGCCTTCTCTTATAGGCAACCATCTTGTAAAGCTTGTCAAACAAGCTTACAAGGAGGGCATCCCTCCATACACGTGTATGGAGGGGAAACAAATGCAAGACAGCTGCCTTAAAATATCTCATAAAGCAACTGCACAGTAGTCGGCAGGGCAAAATTGTCATTTTGACAAAATTAACTGCCGACCGGCACAAAAGAGTGCCGACCGGCACAATATAGTGCCGATGGCAACAACAACCAGCCAGTGGCCTCTGGCCACTGCCAGTGGTGTGTGAGGATGCCTCAGAAGGCATTCCCTGCCCCTCCAAGGCAAAGCACAAGTGTTTGGTGCAAAACCAAACACAAAACAGTCAAGTTTGGAGGTCCTGAGGCAAGGCGCGTAGCCAAGAACTCCGGGAACTCCAAATGAACACGAACATGGATAATCACCGAGTGTTCAAGTGGTGACGTCCAAGTCTTGAGGACGGTCAAAAATGGGGTGTCTACACTTACAGACTTCACTGAGGCTGGGTTTGGACTTCTCTTGGCTCACCTACAAACACATGAATGAGCGTGAGTGATAGCCCAATGAATAATATCAAATAAAGAAGTTATATGAACAATATGTAGAACGGCATACTTCAAACGGCCTTGGGCCTAATTCATATTTCTATTTAACATATACGCTCACAATTTAAATCAAGTGGCTGTAGTTCCAAACATACTAGCCCTTGGCCCATTTATCTTTCATTTATCAAACTAGCATTTGGCCCATTCAGACTTTCATGTCAAACTGGCTTTTGGTCCATTCATTCATGTCAAACTGGCCTCTGACCCATTCATTCATGTGCAAACTGGCCTATGGCCCATTCATTCGTGTCAGACTGGCCTCTGGCCCATTTATGCATGTCACACTAGCCTCTGGCCCATTCATTCGTGTCAGACTGGCCTCTGGCCCATTTATGCATGTCACACTAGCCTCTGGCCCATTCATTCGTGTCAGACTTCACACTAGCCTCTAGCCCATTCATTCGTGTCACACTGGCCTCTGGCCCGCGCACAATTTAAATCAAGTGGCTGTAGTTCCAAACATACTAGCCCTTGGCCCATTTATCTTTCATTTATCA
Source organism: Camellia lanceoleosa (assembly GCA_025200525.1). Lineage (NCBI taxonomy): Eukaryota > Viridiplantae > Streptophyta > Magnoliopsida > Ericales > Theaceae > Camellia > Camellia lanceoleosa. Next base: position 78,707,208 of record CM045767.1, read on the forward strand.
AACTGGCATTTAGCCCATTCAGACTTTTATGTCAAACTGGCCTTTGGCCCATTCATTCATGTCAAACTGGCCTCTGTCCATTCATTCATGTCAGACTGGCCTCTGGCCCATTTATGCATGTCAAACTGGCCTCTGGCCCATTTATTCATGTCAGACTGGCCTCTGGCCCATTCATTCGTGTCAAATTGGCCTTTGGCCCATTCATGCATGTCAAACTAGCCTCTGGCCCATGGCCCATTCGTTCGTATCAAACTGGCCTTTGGCCCATTTATTTACGTCAAACTTTTGTCCACAATTCAAACTAGCAACTTATAAGGCTTATAAGGAAATAAGCAATTGGACAAATGACAAGCTTCAAAATATTGATATTACTCACAGTGATCGGCTTGTGGATTTGCCCTGGAGCTTGACCCTACACATCATATAGCACATATGGGTCACAAACGATTCAATCCGTTCTTTAATTCACATATTCCTCTTTAGGCTTCATTCTTATCTCTTTAACTTAATTACAATGCTTAATGCATGCCTAAGAGTGCTTGCAAGTGAAAGAGAATGGAAAACGAAACACAGAATACACTTTCAAAATTTCAGAAAACAGGGTCCTCGCTCGAGCGTGGGATTCCCCGCTTGAGCGGACCCATTAGGTCTGCAAAAGTGCTGGTTGTATCATTTTTACGCTCGAGTGTGAACTCGGACGCTCGAGCAGAAATTCATCCTACATAGCTCCCTGCTCGAGCGTGAACTTCCCCGCTCGAGCGAACACCATGCCTGCAAGAAAATATTGGGAGCTCGAAATCCCCGCTCGAGCTGCGGTTCCCCCACTCGAGCGGACATAAAAAATTCTAGGTTTTCCAAAATGGTTCTTGAGCTCGAATTCAACACTCTAACCAACATTTCTTGCATACCATGACTCAAATTTCATATATACATATACTAACATGATACCAACACCAAATTACAACACAATGAAGCTCAATTTCTTGAATTACTTACATGCATGCCTCAAATTAACCCAAACTCATCACCAACACATCAAATTCAAACATGCAAAGCTCATACCTCCATGATCTACTCTTGCATGTGAGAAATATTCATTTATATCAACTTAATTGGTGACGAGATGATCAAATACATGGATTTCAAACAAGATTCAACATAGATTATACACATTGTGTTCAAATATGGAAATTCATAGTAATTTCTTACATGCATGCATCTATTGACTTTAAATTCAACAAATACAACTCAATTTCCTCATAATCAAACTAATTCATGTTCTTGACCATTAATCAAACTTGAATTCACAATTTACAACATTAAACTCATGAATTCACTTACCTAGAGGCTCAATCTTCCAAACTATAGCAATTTCTTGAGTTTAATCTTCAAATTCCCCAAACCTTGAGCCAAGATTACACAATTCTCTCCTTCTCTCTCTCTCTCTCTTTCTCTCTCTATAGCCGGCCCTCTCTCTCTCTCTTCTTTGAGTTCAAATCAGCCAAATGAAGCTATAAGGAGAGAATTGAGGGTGTAGTGCCTTAATTCAACAAACCCTACTAATTCCAATTTAATAATAGTAAATAATTGGGCACTTATTCATCAATTAAATCAACTTAATTTGATCCGAATCAATTTCCAATTAAATTTTACCGTAGGCTCTAAAAATTACGCTAATCACAATGGCGTAATCAATTTTGGTTTCGGTGGTCGATAAGGCCTTCAATTTAATTTCCAAAGCAGATAATCAAACAGATATTTCTACGGTGAACAGATAGAAATTCAAAGCCACATATTTTTCACATAATGGCACACAAAATCAGATTAAACACATAATCATGCTCATATTAAGGACCAATTAACATATTATGGAACAGGGATATCACAGATTATCCCTTGCGAGTAAGTTGGGTGACCGGTACATATCTTGGAGAAGTCTTTTACAAACTGTCTGTAATACCCAACTAAGCCCATAAAACTCCAGACCTCCATTAAATTTGTCGGTGTAGGCCAGTTCACAATTGTCTCTATCTTCTGTGGGTCTACAGATATCAAGTCTCTGTTGATGACATGTCTTATGAAACAACCCCATCCAACCAAAATTCACATTTCTTCAGTTTAGCAAATAATTTCTTTTCTCTAAGTATTTGCAAGACAGTTTTCAGATGTTGTTCCTGTTCAATTCTACTCTTTGAATATATCAGAATATCATCAATGAAAATCATAACAAACTCATTAAGGTAGGATTTAAAAATTCGGTTCATAAGATCTATAAACGCTGTAGGTGCATTAGTCACTCCAAATAGCATTACAAGAAATTTAGAGTGACCATACCTTGTTTTGAATGCGGTTTCCTCAACATCTTCTGCTTTCACCTTCAACTTGTGGTACCCGGATCTCAAATCAATTTTTAAAAATACTTATGATCCCTGCAACTGATCAAACAAATTGTCAATATGAGGCAAAGGGTATTTATTTTTTATCGTTACCTTATTCAATTCCCAGTAGTCAATGCATAAACGTAAAGTTCCGTCTTTCTTCTTTACAAATAAAACCAGTGCGCCCCATGGTGAAGTGCTCAGTCAGATAAACCCTTTATCAAGCAAGTCTTGTAACTATTCTTTCAATTCTTTCATTTCAATGGTAGACATTCTGTAAGGTGTTTTGGAGATAGGTTGGGTGCCTGGTGCAACATCAATAGTAAACTCTATTTCTTTGTCAACCAATTCTCCTGGCAATTCATTTGGGAATATATCTGAAAATTATCTAACAACAAGAATACTATCTATTTCAACATTCATAGATTGCTCAGTCAAGATGCTATACAAGTAACCCTGAAACCCCTTCCTAAACTCATCATGTCCTGGATGCACTACATCATTACCAACAAACATAAACTCATCATGTCCTGGCGGTCTAAACAAAACCTGTTTTGTTACACAGTCAATGGTGGCACAGTATTTAGACAACCAATCCATACCCATAATTACATCAAAGTGTCTAATGTCCAAGGGTAACAAATCCGCATATAAAGTAGCACTGCCAATACACATATCACAAATACGATACACAGATGTACATAAGACAGATTCCCCAGATGGAGCAGATACACATAACAAATATGGCAATGATTCTAGGGGTCTATTCAATCTAGATGCAAATGTAGTAGACACAAAGGAATGTGTTGATCCGGAATCAATTAACACAAAAGCATCTTGATTACATATAGAAATAGTACCTAAGACGATGGCTTCCGTGTTATGCGTGTCACCTGGGACAAGTGCAAAGACTCGTCTTTGTCTCATTATGTCTTTAATAGTAGTAGGCCTCGTAGTATTTCCTCGACTTTGGGATGGATCCAGTCGAACTAACAGCCAGTTCTCTACTTCTTTGAGAAAAAGCCCTATCTCTTACTTTTCCAGTTAGTTGGTGGTTTACTCTAATTGGCCGTATTAGTTTCAAACATTAAAGCCCGATCCAACACATCAATGTAAGTAGGCAGTTTCAATACATTCACTCTTTCTTTAATATCATTGCATTGATTGCCCACAAATTTTCTTGCTTTCTTATAGTTGGTGTCAACCATATGCAGTGCAAACCTGGCCAATTCTGTAAACTTGACCTCGTATTCTACCACAATCAGATTGCCTTGTTTAAGCCCCTCTTCAACCACTTTTCTATCACTGGCACATTGCGGAAAGTATTTGTCGTAGACGATCTCCAAAAATCATGCCCAATCAATACCCTCGTTATTCTCACAGATTAACATCCACCACCTTCTTGCTTCATCTTCAAGTGTAAATGTTGACAACTATACTTTCTATGCTTCAAGGCATGGAAATACTTCAAATAGCTTTCTATGCCGAGGACCCAAGCCTCTGCATTCAATAGAACCACTCCCCCGTGGAATGTCAGTGGTTTCATTTTCTTAAACTCCTTGGTAAGAGCTGTTGTTCGGTCATCATTTTGGAAATCTTGAATAGGTTGTATCGGGAGCAGGGGTAGTAGTTGTTACCACTATTGTTGCCATTGTTGTTGTTGCCTTAATGTTTTTGCCATGTCCTGGATCAACCTTTCTATTCTATCTAGTCTGGTAGTGAAGAATTCCTCTAACTCATCAGCTCTTGTTCTCACAATTATCTAATGAGACTTGCATTACATTTCATACAAAAACCATGTACATAATATCCATAGACAGAAAGAGCACACATAAATAGATAGGCAACAGTTCATACATTATGTAGTTACATATTTCAGAACACTATAACATATTCTTAATGCATTCAAGCATATATTTATCATATGAATGCAACTTAAGTCCTTTCTAGACACTCTATTGCTCATTTGGACAAGTGTGTGAGTTATTAACTCGTACTCTGATACCAATTTGTCATGACCCGAATCTGCAACAATAGATTAGGATCATAACTGGCCAGTAATCATGAGATTACCTATGACATTATACAGAAATCAAATCATAATTAATAATAGGGGGCCAAAAACGAAAGCAAAATGTAAATCATTGTCCAATGAGTTGTGCATATATGGTAAAATAAAAACCTTTCACACATGTAATAACTCACACATCACATACATAACTAATTTATACATGTCCAGGATCATTAAAAGTAGTCTTAACAAAGACCAAGGTTATGTACAAACTTGATCACACATGACCATAAAAGAAAACAAAAAGGAAAATCAAAAGCCTCATACGTGAGGCAACCTTGGCTGACTTCAAAATCTCGGTACTCTTTCACAATTTCACTAGGGTTGGGCCTAAACATCCCACTGCTCACCTACATACATATAGATAAAGAGTGAGCTAATGCCCATTGAATAATACTAGAGTAAAGGAGTTAATGAATGAGATTCGTATTTAAATAAATCATGCTTGTATGTAATACATATGGAACACAATTCCCATTCATAGTGTACTTAAACAAATCTTAACGGAATGACCTCAGGTCCAATTTATTATACTTAGTACACGAAGGGACAAAATGACCTTAGGTCCAAACATTTTTCATAATTAATCATAACATGTGTACTAAATGACCTCGAGTCCAACATTTTCATATTCTTATTTATGTGCATATTCAAATTCAAGATCATGTTCACATTTAATAGATCCATGCACAAATGACCATCCGATCTTTCGCATTGTATGTACAAAGCAACCTTAGGTCCATTATTTCTAAATTCATATTCACGCGTACGTTTATAATCATGATCATGTTCACATTCGTATTCACATTCAAAACAACATTTGGTTAGATTGGTTAAGATTAATCTATCTATGAGATTAATGGTTGGATTTGATCAAAAATAAACTTCTAACACAAAGAAGATTCAACACTTTTGTAGTACATTCCTTTCTTTCCATTTTTTTATGTTCTTTTTCTTTATTATCTCTTCTTAACCATTTGCAATTCATTGCCATCTCTCTCCATCACTTTCCTTATTTTTTGCACAAAATGTAGGATTCTTTGTTTGTGTAAATTCGAATGAGTTGACTATAATAATTGATTGCCCTTTATTATTCTTCGTGTTGTACCTTTACTCCTAATAGAAATCACTTATTTCTCTCCTAGAATGTGTTCATGAGTTTATAAATTTCTGGCTATTTTCTTGTTGGACTTTCAGCTTTGGTGAATCTTTTCTTTTTGCACAGTAGTGATGGTGCATGGGAACCCATTCTTATCCCTCTCTTACCATTATAGAAACCCCTTCCTCGCCATTGATTATGGTTTGGCCAAAAGGAGTGATAATGGGAGAGAAAATTATTATATTATTTGGTTTTTAACTATTTTCTTTTTAATTATTTTTTAAGCCTTTTGTTTAATTTTTTTCTCTAAATATTTTTCATTTTAGCATAGCAATAATGGTTGTGGATTCGACTGATAGATTCAACGACGACATGACAATGGGGATATCTATGTTCTTTAGTAAACGTTGCTTTGACTATATATTTTTTAAAATAGGTTTGGAGTTTTCCTTTCTATTATCTTTTTATTAGACTAATTTACTTATGTATTTTTCTTATTGAAGAGCTTGATTCAAGACAAGTGAATGCTATTTTTTTTAATCAATTCTAAAATGCAATTTTGATCATTTGGTTATATACAATATTTTTTTAATCTAAAATAAATTGTGGTTACATATAAATTGGCAGGGAGAGGGGGAAAGGTATGTCAATTACACGAGAGTGATTGATTTTGATTAGTATCAAATTGTTTTATGAGTACCTTTAAACATGGGTAATTTGCTAGTTCTATACAAAATGACATGGCATTTTATGATCTTTTCATTTTAAGCAAAGAATGTCATGAAAGATCATAATTACGAGAACACCACTGCCACATCGCGCTGGATATGTTTTTATGTAGCCAAAAAACAAAAACAAAAAAGAGTTGCAAATTATTTCCAATTGAAAATCCAAACCTGAATCCGAAACTCAAAAGTTAAAATCCAAATCCAAATTCTAGCCCATCTCTTTACTCTACAAATCACTTCCAAATTTTGGGCTTTGTTTCATTAGGGTTTGGGTTTGGGTTTGAATTTTGAGTTTTGGTTCTTAGAAAATTTAATATTTTTTATTTTTATGTTACGGGACTACCAACGTGATTTTTTTTCATAAAAAATTGAATGAAAGTTAATATTGACTGTATACTGAGAAAAGTTACAAATATGAGGGGTGAAAGAGAAAAAAAATTACTTTCAAGGCCAAACTGGGAAAATCATTATACTTAAAGGGTGTGTTTGATTCGTTGGATTAGGGGCGGACAATCCACTGTTTAGATTGTAATCCATTGAAAGCTCCTTATTTGCCGTTTGTTTTTTTTTTTTAGTCCGCTAGACATGAAGTCCGACCGGACTCCTTGTTCCCCATATGGGGGATTCCACTATCCGGGGGAAGGGGGGTGTGGGACAATTTTGGTAGGATTATTTACTGTTAGGATTAGAGGGGTGAGATGACCGTTTTGCCCTCATAATATATATTTTGCTTCCTCTGTAATTGTTGGCACAGATCATTATATGAGAAGAAGCAAAACGGCAAAACCCTAGAGGCAATTCTTCTATTTGTGGCTCAATTTCATCAAATCATTCGATCTCCTATCTACACTCAGGTTTGAAATACTTTCTACATCTTCCATTTTGTTTGGTATTTATTTATTTTTTTATTTCAATTTGGGTTGTTGTTGTGACTGATTTGGTTCAAATTTTATTTTCTCTCTCTAGTTTTTTTTTTTTTTTCTTCATCAAACCAGATTTGAGGGATTTTGCAAAGCTCTCTTTTTTTCTCAATATTTTTTCAATATGTGGGATTTTGTTTATGTTATGCCTTTTTTGGTGGGTTCTGGGTCTGTATTTTTTGGTTCTTTTTTAGCCCTCCTTCCCTTGCTCCCCAAATCATTTTTTCCTTCAGATCTGCACTTTATACGCGCTTTTCGGCCTTCCACAGAAGTTGTTTTCGCGAAATCTTTCAGTTTTAAGCACTTTGAACCGATTAAATTTTGATTTCGGGGCTTCTTTTCTTATTTTCACCACTTGAGGTAAGTTTGTCTCAATATTTGGAAGATTTTCTCGGGAGTTGACTTTTGTTGACTTTTTCATTTCCCGGGAGTTGACTTTTGTTGACTTTTTCCAATTTTGGCTCATTTTTGCTCCTTTTGCAGATTTCTTGAAATGGCGGGTGATTACCCTCACGGTGGAGGTCCTCCAGGTGCCGGAGATGATTTTGATGTTATGACATTGCCCCCGAGAGTCCGCCCTTTTATTCCCAGGAGATACGCCCCACCGGTACATATGCTTCCACGGGCCGTTTTTCGTCGTTTCACTGGGTTCAATGACCGGGCACCCGAGGACTTACTTCTGCGAGAGCCGGAGCAGCACCTCTCTTACGATGCACGAGAGGTATTTTACTTTATTTTCTGCATTTTTTGCGCATTTTGTAGCTTTGCCATGCTTGAACACACAGTTTTAGCTTATGACATAGTACTTTGTTTGCATTCTGGACATGTGACTTAAACACTTGAATTGCTGAACACACGGCTCATTGACTGATTGATTGTGAACGCACGGTACACATTAGTTAAGAATTGAACATACGGCTCAAACACTAATTTGTCAAACACACAGTCTGAATTTGAAGGTGAGCACACCGCGCACACTGATTAAGAGTAGAACACACAGTCCCAAACTCTGATTTTCTAAACACACAGTTCAAGTTGATGGTGAACACACAGCCCACACTAATTAAGAGTAGAACACGCAGCCCAAACTCTGATTTTCTGAACACACAGCCCAAGTTGATGGTGAACACACAGCCCACACCGATTAAGAGTATAACACGCAGCCCAAACTGTGATTTTCTGAACACACAGCCCAAGTTGATGGTAAACACACAGCCCACACTGAGTAAGATTTGAACACGCAGCCCAAAACACAGATTTACTGAACACGCAGCCCAGATTTGAAGTGAACACACAGCCCACTGATTAGGATTTGAACACACATTAAAACACAAATTCTTGAACACGCACCCAGATTTGAAGTGAACACACAACCCATCGATTAGGATTTGAACCATGACCCAAAACAGTTCTTGAACACGCAGACCAGATTTGAAGTGAACACACTGAATCGATTAGGATTTGAACACGCAGCCCAAAACACAAATTCTTCACGCATTTCAGTTTGAAGTGAACACACGGCATCGATTAAGATTTGAACACGTAGCCCAAAACACAGATTTACTGAACACGCAGCCCAGATTTGAAGCGAACACACAGCCCACTGATTAGGATTTGAACACGTAGCCCAAAATACAAATTTGCTGAACACGCAGCGCAGATTTGAAGTGAACACATAGCCCACTGATTAGGATTTGAACACGCAGCCCAAAACACAAATTTACTGAACACGCAGCCCAGATTTGAAGTGAACACACAGCCCACTGATTAGGATTTGAACACGCAGCCCAAAACACAAATTTACTAAACACGCAGCCTAGATTTGAAGTGAACACATAGCCCACTGATTCGTTTCATTTGCATACAGCTACTTCATTTTATTTGCACACAGCTACTTCATTTCATTTGCACACAGCTTGCATTTCATTTGCACACAGCTTGTTATTTGCATACGGCTTGCATTTTATTGTGTACTGAACACATGTATTCATTCTGAATGTAGGTTGGCTCTCGCATCGTGCGAGGATACGGCTCTACCGCCGTGAGAGACGGGTACGCTGAGCTTCCAGAGGCTGTCCGGGATCTGGTCGATCTAGCAGGGTTCGGAGCATTCTGCGTGGGATTATCACGTTGTCCTGCCAGCAAGACTTTGTTAGCTGCTTTGGTAGAGAGATGGTGGGACACCACCAATTCCTTCCACTTTTCTGCCACCGGGGATATGACCATGACTCCGTTGGACTTTGTCGTACTCACCGGCCTAGACATAGGCGGTTGGCCCATACCTTATGACGAGGATATGAGAGAGTGGGAGGCCGCTTGGACACATCTGTTGGGGGCTCGCCCACCTGTAGACAGAGCCTTCGGGAGAGTTCGGTACACCTGGTTCTCTTCCCGTTTTCAGAGGCCGGAGATGGAGCCTAAGTCTCCTGAGGAGGTCAAGCAGTACACCCGAGGTTTCCTTATGTTCCTCTTTGGCACCACTCTGTTTGCCGATAGGGGGAACACTGTTGGGTTGTATCTTCTGAGTGCCCTAGTGGACCTATCACAGGTCAGTCGATATGACTGGGGTGGCCTTTGGCTACCCTCTATTGTTACATGGGTGCGACCTCTCGAGCGAGGAGACTTACTTGGCGGCTATTAGAGCACAGGAGTACGTTACGTCCTCTTGATTTACATTTTTGCTCCTCATTACTTGTTCATTGCACACACGGCGCACTTTGCACTCGTGATACGCCTTTAGCACTTTGTATTCACATTCGCCTTTGCTTTTCTCGGCTATGGGTGTCGTATATTTTCCCACATTAGCCGGAGATGAAGGTGGCGGGACTCTTTATGACTCCGTTTTCATTGGTATTCGAGGCGAGCACCGATCGAGACCTCGAGACTCTCTTCTGCCGCGATATTTTGATCTTTGTCGCGGACAGAGGTATTGAACTCTCGGTTCCTTTCATTTTCATCTTTGATCGCCTGTATATTCTGATTTCGATCGATTTATGCCTTTGGTTATCCATGATTACTTGGCGATACTGGCGGTCTTTGGTGATGGTCTCCGACATCAGTATCCCGGGGGATCGGGTAATTCCCAGTATAGGTTCCTGCTCGAAGGACCAGTTGGTAGGGCATGGTTCTTGGGGGAACGCTTTCTGCGTCAAGTGTGGGGGTACGATTCTCAGGACCCTCCTGCTATACCTCCAGCCACTATGCGGACTGCCGATAGACTATCTTCCCAGGAGGTCATTAGTGCTATGCAGGGCACCAATGCTTTGTTACACCTCATGGAGGGGGACTACGCCACCTATCGTCGTATATATCTGATGCCCCCCTTGACGGGAGTGCGTGCTCCGTCACGGAGGCCTACTGATGTACCATCATCGAGTCGTGCCGGTGCTACGGATATCCCCTCCTCTAGCAGGGCTGGTGCATCCAGGGGTAGAGGTAGTTCGATTCCTCCAATCCCTCCGTCTCTTCATCATCCTGGGTGGCCAGACATGCCGACCGAGTTGACGAGTTGGCGGTTCGGGACTCCTTACCAGGTCTCGCTAGAGCCTCCTCTTCCTGACCACAGATATGTCAGAGACCCTGATTCGCCCCCGGTATGTTTTACAGCTTTGATTTATCAGTCAGATTACTTGGACATTCATTCCTTTACTAATAGTTTTGCATTTGTATTTGCAGCCTCCAGTTGAGTACACGGATGAGATACTTGGGATGCTGGCCACATTCGAGGGCATGATCCTACGGAGGAGAGCCTGTAGCCATTATGGGCGTCTTGATCTTGTTCATCTTTCCCGTATTTAGCATATTTCTGATGACACGCTAGTTTTGAACATTCTGCCGTATTGATAGGCTGTGTAGAGCACATCTGACACACACCTCACTCGCATGCTGCATCTGCATCTGCTTTTCATATTTGAACTGATGTATTGAACTCTTCATTTTCAGATGCCTCCCGTGTATGCTCCGTCGCGGGCCGGGCCACCCGGGCCTTCTCAGGGAGGTCATGGTACTGGACCTGTTCATGGTACTGGGCCATCTGGGCCTTTTCAAGGAGTTGGGCCATCCAGGCCTTCTCAGGGAGCTGGGCCATCTAGGCCTTTTCGAGGAGCTCGAGGAGGCGGTCGTCTCATGACGTAGGGCACCCATTATTGAGGAGGAGGAGGAGGAGGTCGCAGACCGTGAGTCAGAGACATCCGCTGGAGAGGGAGGCTCCGGTCTTGGTTCCGGGAGTGGAGACGAGGCTGAGGGGGATCCGAAGGATGATAGCTCTGACCCGGATGGTGATGACGGTATAGAGATTATCCCGCAGAAGAGGATGAGAGGGCCTCCTCATTCCCGCTCTCAAGGATATTGATGCTATTTCCTGCTTTATTTTACTTTTTTGCTAGTTGTTTATAGCACTTTGCATATTGTTAGGCAGTTTTATTTCCTGTAAAACTTGTACCTTTATTTTGTTGTAAAACATGATGGAATGAAACAGCCTTTTGAAAAGATGTTTGTATTTGAAATTCTTAGCATCGCATCGCATCATTTTGCACAAAAATGGAATTGAATGAAAATGTGCCTTGTGTATTTACCGGGTCAGGTAATGAACCGACGCAACCAATCAAAAACTCGACTCACTAAGAAATAACAGAATCTTAGCAAGTTTACAACTCGAAAAGCAAAGTACAACAATGTTAACGACTCAATAAACAAGACTCAACAAAATTGCGTAAACAAAAAGTAAACAAAAGATAATAACTCAAAACACAAAATGCAACAGTTCGACAAAACTTACAACTCGATAAACAAAACAACAACTCGATAAGAAAAAATACAACAGAGCGTACTTCGGACGGACGATCTGGATGATGGAACGTATCCGAAACTGAGAGAAATTGAGGCCTTCGATATTCCCGATGCGTGAAAGTGCCTCAAATTTCCTTCCGGAGGGCAAAACAGGACCAATGAGTATGGTGGGCCACATTTGTTTTTGAGGATTGGAGGGTGGCCGGCCTGCTAGAAAAGATGGCCGGCCGGCCCCCTTTCCTGCAACTTCTAGAATTGTGACACGTGTCCTCGAATAGTGTTTTACCCCCCTATAAAGCTCCGACTTTAGAATTCATTCATTTCATCACTGCTTTGTGCAAAATGGAGGCATTTCTCGCAGAAAATCTCACATCTTGGATCTCTTCTCTGGACGGCTCGGAAAAGTTGAACTTCTAGGGTTTCGGCTTGAATGCACTATTCACGCTGGGCCGGACTCCGCTACATCTTCCTTTCCTCCATGCTGCGATGAGATTTTGGAACCCAGCGATGCACGTCTTCAGCTTCGGAGGGCAAGAGGTATGTCCTACTTTTGAAGATTTTCAAGCTTTGATGGAGTCTGAATGCTCAGAAGAGATCTTGCCTCAGTCTCGTTTCGGCCATGCCCAAGCTTTAGGGCGGATGTGCGGTCTCAACGCGCATGATGCTCGATCTCTGATTGGTAATGGGATGTTGGATATCCCGAGCCTGATTTATTGATTCTCTGATGCCGGTGACCGCAGCAACCATTATTGGCAAGGTTTCCGACAACATGCCCTCTGCTTGTGCGTGCTATCTCATTTTCTGTTTGTCTCGGGCTCCGGAGGGGCTAGCATCCGTTTGATTGAAGTCGCTTAAGGCTTGAGGGAAGGAAAGAGCTATATCGCCATGACATTGGCCGAGACGCTGCTAGGTTTGGATGCCTTCTACCGCCAAGAGACAACCAGATTTGCGGGGAGTCCACTACTGCTGCAGGTAATGTTTCCCACCCAAGCTCACATATGTATTTGCTCACATCACTCGACCCTCAGGCTCGGTTTTTCTCACAAAACCCTTATCTCACTTTTTTTCCTCATCGCACATCTCTCTATTCTTTATTCTCTCATTTTTCATCCCTCCCCAGATATGGTTAATGGATAAATTGCAAGTTGTGGACTCTTGCCCCGCTTACTCAGCCCGCGGCTACTTCTTTCAACAACGCCTGGTTGACGTCCTTGATGAGGGATGGTGGTTTGAATGGATGTGCAACTTGTCAGCTGAACGCATTGCTTGGCGCTGTTCTTGGCTTAACCTTCCGGCGATGAGCTATAGCATGTTCCAGGATACTGGGATCCGTTTGATCGGCTTGACTCACTATGTATTCTATTTCCCATTCCATATCCTGCGCCAATTTGGTCATGATCAAACTTGCCCTCCGGAGGGGATTGAATACCCGGTCACTTTCCTGGTTCGAGGCGCACACCTTGCTCGACATGCTACGGCCTGGAGAACTAGAGAGCTCCTGCCCCCCGCCCCTGTTTTCGGTTGCACTTTATCGGCGAATCTTGGGATTGGCTCAACGAAGAAGCCTGAGTTGGGCCTAGGTTGGCATCGAGGCTTCAACTAGCTCTGGCGGTAGCGAGGACACTTGACTTGACTATGCCCCAGTTATTGCTTTATTAGTACTTTCAAGTTTTCTTTATGAATGTAATAAAAAGCAACTTCAATTGTATGCAAGAGCAAGAGAACTCTGTTGTGGAATCAAAGAAATTGAAGGTTGTGGTACTGAAAATTCTCCGTTTTTGGTCAAAAAATGGTCTTAGTTGTGAAAAGATTATTTTGAACAAAGTCAACTTTTATTAAAACTTTTCAAAACTATTTTCGATATGGATCAGAACTGGACACGCCTGAGATCTATCACTGAGATGCACAACTCCAGATCCTAGCAACTGGAAAGTTGCCCCTAGTTTGAAAAGTGCCTCGGCGATTCATAGCAACGGAAAGTTGCCCCTAGTCTGAATGGTGCCGCAACACTTTATTGCAACGGAAAGTTGCCCCTAGTTTGAATAGCATTGTGCCGGAGATCACGATAAATGCTGATGAACAGAGATGACTGAGATGATCAAATGGACAAAGTTGATCGGGGAAAAGATTGGGCTGAACTTCAGGATGAAGCTGCCTACGCATCCCATAGATGGGAATCAAGCCTTACGTAGTTCAGGCTTGGGTTCGCTCAGGTATTTTTACTCTCCTTTTGCGCTCTAATTTTTGCCAAGGCCGCCCTTTGCGGGTTTTCAACCTTGCGAGCTCAGTTTTTTATAATTTCAAATTTTCTATGCTCTGAATTTTGCCTAGGTCGCCCTTTCGAGTTTTCGGCCTAGCGAGCCTCTCAGGGGTAATATTTCTTCAACTTGTCCATGTTGATCGGTTGAGAAAACTCTAAGCCATCTAGATCCATCAGAACCACAGCTCCACGTGACCAGATTGACTTGATAATATAGGGACCAGTCCAATTGGGTCTGAACTTGCCCCTTGGGTCGTGGATGGGAGCTCGGTTGTCTTTGAGTACCAAATCTCCTTTTTTCAAATTCCTAGACTTAGCCTTCTTGTTAAAAGCCCGGGCGATTCTACGTTGATAACCTTGGATGTGGTACAGTGCTTTCAGCCTTCTTTCATCGAAAAGCATGAGTTCCTCAAATCTGTTTTGCTGCCAATCTGCTTCGGCTATCTGGCACTCGGCCAATACTCGTAATGACGGGACCTCAATCTCAATAGGCAGAACGGCTTCCATCCCATAAACCAATGAGTATGGAGTCGCCCCAGTAGAAGTTCTGATCAAAGTCCTGTAGCCCCACAGAGCGAACGGCAGCTTATCTGGCCAGTCCCGATAGGTTTCCACCATCTTCTGTAGTATACGCTTGATGTTCTTGTTGGAGGCCTCAAGCGCCCGTTGGTTTCTTGCGGTAAGTAGACGACTTATGAAAAGCCACATTGTATTTCTCCAACAAATCGATCACCTCCTTTTTGAAGTGGGAACCATTGTCTGAAACGATTTCATTTGGGACTCCGTAGCGACAAATAAAGTTGTTTCTGAAAAATTTTGCTACGTGCGAAGCCTTCAACACCGCATAAGATTGGGCCTCAACCCACTTTGTGAAATAATCTATTGCTACTAAGATGAACTCATGCCCATTCGACCCCTTTGGCGTAACAGCTTCAATTACATCAATTCCCCAGACAGAAAACGGCCATGGCGAAGTCATGTTGTCTGACTTTGTGGCGGGATGTTCATGCGATTTGCATGAATTTGACACTTGTGACATCGCCGGACGAAGCCAATACAATCCTCCTCCATGGTGGACCAGTAGTAACCCTGTCTAAGGATCTTCCGTGCCAACATTACCCCGTTCATGTGTGCACCACATTCACCCCCATGGATGGCTTCCATCAGATGCTTTGACTCTTCGGCATCAACGCACAGTTTATGCATTCCCAGATGACCCCGTTTATCTGATTTATCCCGAGATGATGAACTGAATCGCCATTCTTCCGATTGCCCTCTTGTCTTTGGCATTTACCTGGTGGGTATGCTTCTTTCCCCAAGAAGTTCGGATGTCGAAATACCGGGGTGTTAAGTCACGAACTTCATCTATGGTCAATCGACTCATAGGCATGTGCAAATTTCTGGTCAATGATGACTGGACGCATTCGGACTCCACACGGGATGTCTATCATAGAAGATAGAGTTGCTAAAGAATCTGTGAACCTGTTGTTCTTTCTTAGTAGATGAGTAAAACTTAGCTTCTCAAACCGAGGAATCAGCAAATCCAAGGTTTGGTGATACATCATCATCTTTTCCTCTTTTACTTTCCAATCTCCATTAGCTTGAGACACAACAAGGTTTGAATCCCCAATGACGTCCAACCGTCTTGCCCCTAGTTCTAGGGCTGCTTCTAGACCAGCGATACACGCCTCGTATTCTGCTTCATTGTTCGAGACTTTGAACCGGAGTTTGAAGGCGAGAGGGATACGGGAATCATTGGGTGCTATCAGCAACACTCCTATCCCATACCCGTGTTGATTTGACGCTCCGTCAAAGTACATCATCCAGGTTTCATCGTCGATATGCAAAATTGATTCATCCGGGAATAGGTACTCGACCGCTTCATCCCCCTCAACCGGGTGGTTGGCAAGGAACTCTGCCACTGCTCTTCCTTTCACTGACTTGCGTGTCACGTACGTGAGATCAAATTCGGAGAGCAACAGCAACCAACGAGCTAGCCTACCGTTGGCGGTTTCTCGAAGAGATATTTGATAGGATCAAGTCGTGAAACCAACATTACTGAGTGAGCTAACGGTAGTGCAGCGACTTCTTGGTAGCCCATACGAGCTAAGCAAGCCTTTTCGGTGGTGTATATCGGGTCTCATACTCCAGCATCTTTTTGCTCAAATAATAGATGGCTTTTTCCACCTTGTCTTCTGATTCCTGTGCAAGCATGCAGCCCATTGTAGTTTCAGTCACTGATAGATACAAAATCAACGGTTTCCCCGGTTCTGGTGGCGATAAAACGAGTGGGTTCTGTAGATATTCTTTGATCTGTTCAAATGCAGCTTGACATCGGCCGTCCCATTGGAACTTCTTTCCTTTTTTGAGAAGGCCAAAAAGTGGTTCACAAGTCAAGGTTAGTTTTGAAATAAACCGTCTTATGAATTGCACTTTACCCAGAAAGCCTCGCACCTCTTTTTCAGTCCTTGGTGGTGGCATTTCTAGGATGGCCTTGATTTTGGAAGGATCGACCTCGATGCCTTTGTGTGTCGAAACCCTAGCATTTTCCCATTGTAACACCAAGCGTACATTTAGGGGTTTAGCCATGAAGGAATTCCCTGATCCTTTGAAAAAACTTGTGCAAGGCGGTGTAGTGGCCCTCTCTTTCTTTGGATTTGACAATCATATCGTCCACATACACCTCAACCTCTTTGTGGATCATATCATGTAGTATTGTGGTTGCGGCCCGTTGATAAGTAGCTCCAGCGTTCTTCAACCCAAACGGCATTACCCGGTAGCAGTATGTCCCCCACGGGGTGGTGAAGGCGGTCTTTTCCCTGTCTTCTGGTGCCATCACTATCTGGTTGTATCCTGAGAAGCCATCCATGAATGAGAGTAATGCATGCCCTGCTGTGAAATCTACCAACTCATCGATGTGCGGTAAGGGAAAGTCGTCCTTCGGACTAGCTCTGTTCAAATCCCTGAAGTCTACACACACCCGGATCCTGCCATCTTTCTTCGGCACCGGAACAATGTTGGGCAACCAAGTCGGATATTCAAATAATAGCAGGAAGCCTGCGTCAATTTGCTTGGTGACCTCTTCCTTAATTTTAAGAGCCCAATCCGGGCGGATCCTTCTAAGTTTCTGCTTGACAGGTCGGGCCTCGGGGTCAAGGGGGATCCAATGCTGTACAATCTCAGGATCGATTCCAGGCATGTCTTCGTAGGACCACGCGAAAACATCTTTGAAATCTTTTAATAAAGCGACTAAGTGCTCGCATTCCTCCGAAGACAACGTGGACCTGATCTGGACCAGCCGCGGGTCCTCCTTAGTACCAATGTTCATGGTAATGATTTCATCCGTTAATGGTTTAACAAATCTCTCTTGCTCTTGTTCAATTAAACGTTGTAAAACCGGAGGAACTTCGTCCTCGTCGTTTTGATCAAAATTTTGAAAGTCTGAATTAATGCAATAAATTAGGGGCACAGAAAAGTACTCGGAAACCACATCCACCTCATTCTTATTAAGTTCATCCAAATCGTCCGATTCATTAGTTACAACAGACTCAAATGAAAAGGAAAAAGACGACCTAGACAGGACTGTGGCATCCGGGTTAACATCCCCAGAGTACAGACTTCGGACTTCGGTCATTTGGAACTGATTCGACTCCACGAGGACTCGGTGGAATCGATTCGGCTCACTACTGACTTCGGTCTTCTTTGGACAAAAATCCTCCTCGTCTTGCCAAGTGAGAGGGTGCGATAATGCATCCAAGATAGGCTGGCATTGGCTCGCGTTTCATCCCCAATCATGGAAACCACGAAGTTATCCCCAAGCACTCTTGGTCGTCGGAGGATCGAGAGAGACATGCGATGCTACCCCATTTCCAATTCGTGCCCTCGGGATCCTTTGCCTTTAATGCTCAACCTCGGTTGTTGGGTGCATGCGCTCTGTGGCAACATCATCCCCGGATAGTTGCGGTCGAAGAAGATTTCGAAACACAATGCAGCGCTTCTTCTCCACGTTTAACCATGGCTCGGGAAGCGCAAAATGGAAAGTCCTCCTCCTCCGGACGAAGCGTCCGTTCGGTACCCTAGATGGGCACATGCATTAAGTCAAAGGCTTCCCGGCTGCTTCGCTCTGGCCATTTCCTTTCCTTTCCTCACCCCACCCAGTCCTCTTTGGTGGGCAGATAACCCAGTCCAAAGGTATGCGGGTTGTGTGGCACTTCGGCCAACGCAGCGACTCCTTTTCTGCCGCTCCTTCCTAATCCCATCTCGGGAATATGTTGTAGCTTGTTCATGAGGTAGACGGATTGAGCACTGACGTACACACCTTCATTCACAGCCATAATATTCTGCACTACCCGGGCCTCTGCCAAAGTGAACCCCGATAAGAACACATCCTTGGTGTCGTGCTCGATCTCCAAAACTGGCGTAGACACTTCTGGCGGTGGATGGATGGATGAATTTCCGAAAACAATTGCAACTCCCTTCCCGTGAGGGTATTTCAGCATCTGGTGCAGAGTGGAAGAGACTGCTTTCACTTGGTGCAACCACGGCCGTCCCAAGAGCAAGTTGAAGGTTGCGGGAACGTCCAAGACATGAAATTGAATGTTGTGTTGTCCTGGACCAACCTGGGTCTGAACCTTGACAGTCCCCATCACTTCCCTACTGGTATTATCATAAGCTCTGATCACCTGAGTGGTTGGTCAAGGTGTGGGGGCTTGAAGTACCGCCCACTCCTAGTCATGTGGTCCACCTCATCGAGGTACCAAGTATCATCTGGTTGAGCACCAATCTTAAATGCGTATGGGCAAGACATAAGTCATCGTCTTCCCACCACATCCCGCTAGCATTCACCGCACCTATCTCCATCTTCTCAGTTTGTACTACACTTACTTTCAACCTCTTCATGGCACTTTCATTCTCTCGAGAATCCCACCTCTTCTTCTGCTTCTCTCATGTTTGTGTCTCGGTTTCACAATATCTTGATCCGGCGAAATTCTTTTTGTACGCTCTCCGACAATTCATTACGACTCTCGGCCCTTCCGCCATCATTGATACCCTTGCCCTATAGCCTTGCTCTGGCTGAATTTCCACAACATCTGGCTGGTCATCTAACCACCCTGTAATTTCTGCTGACTCCCCATATTCAAACCAATTGATTGTTGCATCCCCTGCTTCTTGGTCGTTGAAGAACTGGAGGTTAGCAAAATCTTCTTCCATCGTTGTCAGATCATCTGTCCCTTGTTCTAGTCCGTCCCCCCGAATCATGCACAATTCGACTTTTAGCGGCCTCACACTCGGCTCGGTAGCTCACTGATAAGATATATCCGCTTGGATCATAAGCTCTTCCAGCACAATTCCCGGGCTGTCCCATCCCAGACTCACCGATTCTGCTTTCTTCTGAAACTTGCCCCGTTCCATCTTCGGAGGTCACCACCTCTGGCTCAAATTGGGTTGTGAAGGTGTCCAACATGCACAAGTCAGTGCAATCAGGAAGGATCACCTCCGGCTTGGGTAGGTGAGAAGGAGTAATATAGATACTAGGATCGTAGGAAACGACCCCAGTTTGGATGAGGTTGACTCTTTTGGGTGGTGGATCTTAGTTATGTGCGGGGAGTGGGTTAGTTATGACGTTGGGTCTTTCGGGAGGCACAATGATATTCTTGTCAACGAGGTCTTGAAACTCGTGACGCAGCCGGAAACATTGATCGGTGTCATGGCCATCTTTGGTGGTACGCCTGATGCCAGGGGTTGTGGGAAGGGGGGAGTGGATTCGGTAGTGGCCTCGGTTCTAGGGGCGTCAGATGCTTCTTCCTGATTAACACCCCTAGAGCCTTGGACAGGGGCATATATAGTGGAGTGAAGGTTCTTTGGCCTCTGGATTGATATCTCGAGGCTTGGTTACTGCTCCCGGAGGTAGTGGAAAAGGGTGTGGCCGCTGCGGGCCTTGGTTGGGAAGGGGAAGTGGTGGTGACCATGCCGACCTCCGAAGTCCTTGTGTTGGCAGCGCCACTCGAGCCTGCGTTGTTATTGCGGTTGAATGTCCTTCGGGGCTGCTCTCGGTCCTGGTCGATTAAACCTTGCTTCATCGCATCCTCGATCTGTACCCCCATCTCGTGTAAATCTGAGAAGGTGGAGAAAGGGAGTACGATCATTTTCTGCATTAACTTCGGTTGGAGATTGCGTACAATCATCCGAATTTGATCTTTATCTGTTGGCCTTAAGGTCATCATCGATGCCTTTGCTCTCCACCGAGTAACAAAATCAGAGAAAGTCTCTTTTTGTTCCTGCCTCGTTGTTTCGAGATCACGTGTTGTAATCTCGATCTGCGTATTATGCGAATACTGTGCAACGAAGGCCTCAGCCAGCTCATCTCAATTTCTCTTCACATCATCTTCTAATTTTGCGTGCAGATGGCGCCACCCCGACAAAGTTACGCCAAATAAAAGCTTTTGTGGTCGGGTTAGGCCCATTGGCCTCAAGATGTCTGAAAATAGCCGGAGATGGACCATAGGATCCCCTGATCCGTCAAAACGATCAATCTGTGGCATCTTGAATTTGTCCGGCAGTGTCACGGCCACATCAGTGTAGCCATCTTCAATGTCTGGGATGGCCTTCACCCCCTGCGATTTCTTGAAAAGCTTTTCCAGCTTGCTCAGCTTCAGAGCTGTATGATCTACCTCGAACTCGAATGGAGAGTCCGAGTGGTTGGGTGTAAGATTCTTGGGCGATTCTTGGCGAAGTGGGGCGAGCGGCCAGATTGGAAGACCTGTGTCCTCTTGAGTGTTCCGGACATCAGGTAAGGTATTCTGGGTGTTTGGGAGGACATTCTGAGGATTTGGCGAGTATTACGACGATGAATAACTTTCGGGTAGTGGAGCGGTGGTGGAGGAGGAACTGTTGTGAAGCGAGCTTTGCGTTCTCTGTTGCGACCTAGTGATCGGCTTTCTTTGGGCCATATTGCGGCTTGTTGTTTGGAAAATTCCGCTTGGCGGATGGAATCATCTTGCATCTGTTTCATGCTCTCGTGCATTTGGCGCATCATCACCTCCATCCCTGATGTATTTTGCTGTTCCATCTGAATGGCCGGTAAATGTACCTCTACAGCAGACACAGAAATTTCAACCTGATTGTTTCTTGTCAGCGACCCTCTGTCCGGTAATCCTGTTCGACACCTGCGCCTTCTCGGCCTTCTTCGATAGCGGGGTAGAGAGTGGAACCTTTGGATGTCGTCAGCGAGATCCTCGGATCGGTTGGTCGGCGACCTCGTGTCCAATGTGCTTGGGGGTATCTATTGGTTCGGAAGTAATCGTGCTAAAAACTGCCTTAGCAAAAGATAATAAAGCGAAAAGGAAATAAATAACCAGAAAAACGGGCAACATAACAGCTTAAATTAAATACACACAACACGATCAGACGCATACAACCGCAGTTGATAAAATTTGAAAATACTGCCCTCAATCATCGATCCTTGTTCTGTATCCTTTGTTCCCCAAAAGCTGAATCGGATATTTGCGACAAGCGATTCTCGAATCTTGTTGATGCCCATGACGATGCCCAAACTCAACTGATACATGCATTCCCTGTAGAGGCACACTCTAACAAGTACATAGTAGATAAGTGAGAGCTGAAAACACCCCTATGTTGGGGTAGGGTTTCCCTATCTTATTTTGTCAGGAGCTAGGGTTTCACTACACACGCAGCGGCTTCAAACAACCTATAAACGGGTAAGCAACCTGTCCTAGTTTGGAATGGTCACTATGGATCCGAATATGCACTAGGTCGAATGGTCAAAAAGGGTGCCCTGGTAAAACCGGGGTTTGTGTTCCCATCTTTGGCAGAGTCTGAACGACCTTACGGACATGCCTTGACAAGACAAGCCTCAGAAACCACTCGAGAATAGCGGATGGCAAACCACGGTGTCCTAGGCGCACCAATGCAAATGCAATGCAAAGTAACACACAAGTGTAGTCAAAACCGGATATCACGGGTTGAGTCAAGTTCTCTAAGTCCCAATGAGTCGCGAAGCGTAGGCGTCCCCGAGCATCCGGGAGAAAGTGAATCCCCGTTACGGTTCGATATTGGGTCACTATAGTTCGAAGGACTCAAATGTCACGGTTCTTAATCTTGAACCGAAGAGTCCAAATCCGGCAAATCGTTTTGAAAACAGATTTTTTGAAAGAAGTGCCAAACATGGACTGCTTCGCCAGATACAGAGTCGCCACCTAAATATTTTAAAATGGGAAATTTAGGAAACCCTGACTCGGTGCCAAAAGGCCACGTGTCCGTCATCACCAAAGTTGCCTCGGCTCGGGAACTTGGGTACGATTGGGGAAGGTCACTTCGTGAGCACCCCCGCTTGCCTGGTCAAAGACCGGCCTCTACTAACCATGATATCTGTTTTTGAAAACATTGTGAGTTCTTATTCCGGTTATTAGCTTAGGTTACTATGTGATGCGTACAGCATACAAGTATAGACTGAATCGCCTGAATTGGAATAAAACACTTCATGTTTGTCTTTGAAAATGGTTTGATGGTGCTACCCGCAGGTAGGCTAAGACGTGGATTTGCCACCCTCGGGTGGGCTTAGAAAACATGATTTTGCCACTATCTAGTGGGCTTAAAACAAACATTTGATGAATTGTCCCAATTCAAGTAACTCAACCTCCACCCACAGGCATTCAAGGCAGTTATATCACATAAGCATTTAGCCTCATGGTAAACATACTATCCATGGCAACACTCACACGCATGCAAGGATGCTAAAGCATAAAACTCACCGAGTACTCCAAGCCAAAACAGAAAACCGATTAGAAATCATGCATGATCCTAAATATACAGAATTGCCTAATGCAACACATGCAAAAATTCAAATTATAGCAGGCTCGGCTATTCTAAACATGGCATATGAAATGCTACAACTATCACGTATTCAATTTGGAATCGAAATACAAATGCAGTTTGTATGATGCGCCAAGCCCGGTGCATGCAAAACAGATGAATGATGCAAACATGCTGTCATACTGTATGCTAATTGAAATATGTCCTATATCTAACCATCATAAGCGGGTAAATAAAAGGGAAGAAAGACGTGGGGTTGGAAGACATACATCACACTCACCCACACTTATTACAATTATGCCCTCGCGTAGAGGGTCCGAATAAAATGCAAAATGCAATATCACCGAGCAATATCACCGAAGAAAGACGTGGGGCAGGGCGCACGGCCGCGACTCTGAGACTTCTGAACAAGCACAAAATGCAATATCACCGAGTGCTCAATCGGTGACGTTTGAGTTTTAAGGTCGGTCAAAAATGGGGTGTCTACAACCTTACATACATATCTAAGCAAATAATGAAATCAATCCATCATCTACATGAAAATACAAAATCAAACCAACATCAAATAAATAAATAAAAACAACGAATCAAACATAAATTAAGTGAAGTGGGTTTTGCACTCACAATTATTTTTTTTGAAGATCAAAGGATCACTTGAACAATTAATAAAGCCACCAAAATAAAACCCTAAATTTTTTTCTCTACCTTTCTCTCCTGTCGTTTCCTTCTCTCTCTCGACTGCCCCGTACGTAGAGCCGTCACTCTTTTTGTTTTGCTTTAGGTAGCAATATGATAACCTAATATATAACATCTTTTCTTTTCTTTTTGATTAATCCCTCTCTCTCTCTCACTATCCTTTTTCGTGGCTGCTACTAACTTGAAGATTCTTCACCCACCCCTTTATGATAATAACAACCTAGGTTTAAATAACCTAATAACATTATATAATAAATAACACATTAACATCATATTTTATTATATAAATGCAATATAAATACAACCTATATAAATATAAATATGATATATATTTTGTCAATATATAAACACTTTTTTTTATAAACAATAGAAATATAAATATATCAATATTTGGATTAATTACCTATAATTAAATAACACATTAAATTCTCATATAACGATGCAATTAATATAGTCAAAAATAAAATAAGGTAATAATAAATAAATAATGACCTATGAAAAATTAGGGTCGCTATAATAGAGGTGGGTGATGCACCAATGTTGGGTTTGGAGTTAGTTTGGGAAATGACGAAGAAAGTTACAATTATTCATAAGAGGTTGGTTACGGCTCAAAGTCGCCAGAAAAGTTATGCCGATGTAGACGTCCCCGAACGTCCCGGGAGGGAATCCCTCGTTTTGTTCAATTGGGCTCACTACAGTTCAGGACTCAATGTCACGGTTCTAAATCTAATCCCGCAAAGTGCAATGCGAGACCGATAAATCACCAAAGAGTCTAAATCCGGCAAATCGTTTTGAAAACGGATTTTTAGAAAGAAGTGCCAAACATGGACTACTTTGCCAGATATAGAGTCGCCACCTAAATATTTATTTTGGGAGAATTTAGGAAACCCTGACTCGTTGCCTAAGGCCACGTGTCCGTCATCACCAAAGTTGCCTCAGTTCGGAAACTTGGGTACGATTGGGGAAGGTCACTTCGTGAGCACCCCCGCTCGCCCGATCAAAGATCGGCCTCTACTAACCATGATATCGGGTTTTGAAAACATTATGTGCTCTTATTCCGGTTATTACCTTAGATTTACTACGTGATGTGCACAGCATACAAATATAGACCGGATCGCCTGAATTGGAACAAAACATCTTATGTTTGTTTTTGAAAGCAGTTTGCTACTCGTAAGTAGGCTAAAATGTGGATTTGCCACCCTCAGGTGGGCTTAGAAAACATGGTGATTTGCCATTATCTAGTGGGCTTAAAACTCACAGTCAATGCATTATTCCAATTTAGATAATCCAACCTTCACCCACAGTCATTCAGGTAGGTATATCACATAAGCAGTTAGCCTCATGGTAAACATGCTATCATGGCAGTCACTCACACGCATGCAAGGATGCTAAAGCATAAATGCTTACCGAGTACTCCGAGGCAAAACAGAAACTAGTTAGTAATCATATGCATGATCCTAGTTCATGTTAAGATGCCTAATGCAACACATGCAAGATGCAACTAAGCTAGGCTCGGCTATTCTAAGATGGCATGTGATGATGCTACAGCTAACACGTATTCAACTTGGAATTGAAATACAATGCAGTTTGAATGATGTGTCGAGCCCGGTGTATGCAAGACAAATGAATGGATGCAAACATGCGATCATAAGTATGCTAATTGAAACATGCCCTAATCTAACCATTGTAAGCTAGTAAATAAAAGGGAGAAAGACGTGGGTTGGAAGACATACACACACTCACGCACACTTATTACACAATTGCCTTTGCTCGGAGGGTCCGAATAAATTATACAAACCAAATAAATAATTAAACTATTCTAGCTAATTAAATATTACAAAACTTCTAATTAATTATCGAATTAAATAAGCTATGGAAAGCAGTAAAAGGGGCCTCGGGAAGAGGAACGCACGCATGCTCGGATTGGCTTTGCTCGGAAATCCATTGCCATGACCAAAAGCTGCCTCTGTTTACATAGCCTTGTCCCTCTAAAATTTATGAAAGTTTTCAAAATCCTTCTGAATCATTCCCTGAGTGTTGTGGAGTGCCACCGGCCACAATTCAAATCCACAAGCCATGAGAATAGGCTTATCGGCCAAATATTAAACAACCGGCTGGACATTGAGGGTCGGTCGGCACAAAAAGTGGTTGGTCGGCCATTTCTTCCTGCAGGGCCCTGTTTTGGCAACAATAGAGGACAGATAGTGCATGGCATGGAAATTCAAAGCAATGTGTGCATGGCCACTCTCCCTATAATGCTATGGACTCAAGGGAGTATGGCCCTCGGTCCTGGGGCCATTAATCACGCATTTTGATGCATGATGGACAAAGCACCAAGTTTGCAAATCAATGTAAATGCATGCAACAAAACTCATGAGTGCTACACGCCCTATCATGTTGAGGTCAAGGGCATCAGCGACCGAGGGTTGAGGCGTGTTTCATCACTTTGAGTACGAACATGCCTCACCCCTCATGCTTGGTTTGACACTCCAAACCAAGCAAAATGCAATGCATGTATGCAAAGGGACTCAAGTGTGCAAAATGGCCCAAGTATGCAAAATGGCCCAAGTATGCAAAATGGCTAAGTTAACAAAACATGCCAAATGCAATGCAAGCTAATCATGTAAATGTATAATGTGCTAATCATGCAAGATGTAGTGCAATGTGAGCTAATCATGCAAGCAATATGGCAATACAATAGGTATATAATGATGCAACCTAGATAAGCAACTATATAAAGTGATAGGCATGCACCAATGCACAAATGCAAGACCTATGGACTTATACTAAGATGGAGGAGCCTCAGCCACACCCCAAAAACAATGGCCAAAGTGGCATAACAAGAACACAAATCACATATGCACGCATGCATGCACCAAGGCCCATCACTTAAGGCATAAAAGAGGCCACTCTAAGCATACTTAAAAGAGGCAAACATGGGCATTTCAACCAACATATTAAGCTCTGAAATATATGCAAAGGGGATGATGCCAAGTCAAACAAAACATGCAAACAAGGCGCGCAATAGGGCCCAACACTTGTGGCCAACAAAGGGGTCCAAACCATAGCTATGTCAACCAAACCTCAAAGGACCAAAATGGCTTAAACCAGTCCTAAGTCACTCCAAAACAAGACTAAAGCATGCTTGGAACATGGTCAAAACATGCTAAGAAATGGATGCAAAACAAAGAGGGATTTAAGGCCACAAAGAGGGCATTCTACTACAACCACCACAACCAAACATGGCATGGATTATGTGATGAAAAACAGAGTTTTAACATGCAAAAAGGAGCCCTAAAACTCACTGATATGGCAGCTAAGGGACTAAAACCGAGAGGCATGCACAATGACTCATTTTAAGGTACAAAAGGACACCTCTCCAAAGCATGGAAAGGATGATGAATGCAAGCATACAAGCATGGATTATAGACTGAAATAGCATGGGAAATGACTCCAAATCATTGAAACAACCCGACTAAAACATGCTAATGACTCACACACTCAAGGCTCACAAGCCAAAATACATGGTGGCTATACCAAACATGGCAAATATGACCAAATCAATACCAAACAGATCTTAAGCATGGAAAAATATGACCAAAAGCTTCATGAAGTCAAGCTAAAGTATGCAAGCATGATGGCCTAAATGCATGGCACATGTTGGGACAACAAAGGGGATTACTAAGCAAGTATGTGATGCATGTAATGAATCATAAATCTGACAAAAAACAGAGGTATAATATGACAAAATAACACCCCAAAACCTCTGAAATGAAGCTAAGAACAACTAGGCATGCATGCTACCCTTATGAGCCAAAAACATGAACAAATGAGATACAAAGGGAGAGGGGTGTCCCTCCCATATGCAAGACTTCAAAACCTCTTCTTCGTCACTGAAAATCCATTGGATTTCAGTGGTGAGAAGACCAATGCACAAAGTATTCAAAGCTCAACCAAAGAAAGCACAAAAGGGGCCAAACATGGCCTAAGAGGGGAGGAGGTCGACCCCAAACACAAATGAAACCTTAATGGAACATCTTAAGCATGAAAAATCAGAGTTTTTATCAGTTATACACAAAGCTCAAAACAGCATGCAAAGTGGGTTAAAAGCTAGTGCAAGAATGGGGAATATAAAGTAACTAGCTCACCCTTGAAGAACAGCAAGTCCAGCCCCTTTCTTTTGATCAAAACTGGCTCAAAACTCTAAGAACAACCTCCCAACACCCCCAAAACCGAAGTATGGTGTAATGCTAGGTGCCTTAGTGCAAAACTAAGAACAAAACACCCTTTTGAGCCCTCAAACACACACAAATAAAAAGAGAGAGGGAGATATAGAGAGAGAAAGTTGTATATATCATATATCAGATGTATATGTATGATTTTGTTCAACCCCTTCAAAGGAGAAGCAAGGCTTCCTTTTATAGAGCAAGAGAAGGGCCTAAGCTTCTTGGAGGCAAAAAGGTCAAGGGGGTCAAGCTTCTAAGGGAAGCTAAGGCAAAAGGTCAAACTTCTTGAGGAAGCTAAGAGGGTTCAAGCTTCCTCAAGAAGCTAGAGCAAAAGGGGTGCAAAGGGTGCAAAGGGGCAAATCCTCTATACACGTGTATGGAGGACAAGTCCATGCACTCCAGCTGGCACAGCTGGCATGCACCATGCCTAAAAAAGGCAAAAAGGTGGTATCGGCCAGAGAAGGAGGCAATCGGCCAAATAAATGGTCGGCCGACCACACAAAACGCCGACCGGCCATCACTAATGGCCGGTAGCATTAAAAATAGGGCCGGTGGCCTCAAACCAAGGCCGGTGGGTATCAGGGATAGCTAACAAGCTACCCTCTACCCTCAGGTGCAAAAACAAACAAGTTCTTGGTGCAAAACCAAGCACAGAACAGTCCAGTTAAGAGATCCTGAGGCAAGGCGCGCGGCCAAGACCTCCGAGAACTCAAAATGAACACAAACATGGATGATCACCGAGCATTCAAACGGTAACGTCCAAGTCTTGAGGACGGTCAAAAATGGGATGTCTACAGCCGACTGTAAGAGGAGACCTTTGTCTTTCGAGGTGGGAGACCATGTATTCTTGAAGATATCACCTAGGAGAGGTTTGATAAGATTTGGGAAGAGTGAAAAGTTGTCCCCTCGATTTATTGGGCCTTTTGCGATCCTTGAGCGGATTGGAGAAGTAGCTTATCGTTTGGCCATGCCACCATAACTTTCTAGGGTTCATGTTGTGTTTTATATTAGCATGCTTCGGAAGTATGAGCCGAATCCATCACACGTGTTGGATTAGACCGACTTAAAGGTAGATGAGGATGCCTTGTATGAGGAGAGACCGGTGAGAGTCTTGGATACCCAGGACTAAGTCTTGTGAGGCAAGACAATTCCCTTGGTTAAGGTATTATGGAAGCAACTTGGGAACGTGAGCTGGAGGTCCATGAGACGTCTCCAGACTTATTTGTTGATGTTTGAACATATATTGGAATTTTGATTATGTTAATGAAATATGAAAGCATTGTATATGTTTTGAGAATATGAAAATACTGTTTATGTTATATACGTTTTGGAAACACGGGTTTAATGTGAACATTGCATGTGTTTTGGAAAATATGAATTGTATATTCAATACTAAGAAATCGTTTATCTTGTTGATGAGAATGGAGGACCGAGAATGGGTCATCATGATGGAATTAATTGATGATCATTATTGTAATTGGTTTAAGTATAATTGTAAAACTTGATTTGAAATTTTGGGGACGAAATTCCTTAAGAGGGGAGGTTATAGTGATTCTGGTTTTGACTTGACCCTTGTTGTATCCTGGACTTGGGTTTGATGGTTTCTTACTGTTGTTCACATCTTGTTTCCCTTCTATCTCCTTAAATTTGGCTATGAGATTGTTGTGGTTGTGTTTGGGACAAGTTGGTTGCCTAGTTTCCAAACTTTTGTTGCCCAAAATTTTGCTCCTCCGCTCGAGCGACACTTCTTGCCCTCGAGTGGACTTTGTAAACTCTCAGTACTTTTGCGGGTCTACAAAACTACTGGGAGAGTGTATTCTATGCTCGAGCGGTCCTTTCTGGGCTCAAGTGGGCTCAGCTTGAGTGACTCTTCTTGTGCTCGAGCATTGGTTTTTTGTTTGCAAAACTACTGGAGGTGTGCATTCTGTGCTCGAGCATCATTTCTTGCACTCGAGCAGAACAACTTATTGTGTCTGATGCTCAAGCGTCACTTCTCACGCTTAAGTGGACTGTGCGTATATCAATTCGCAGTAACACCTTTTTATATCACTTTTTCATATCTTTTTCTCTCAAAACCCTAGATCAAGACCCCCTCTCTCTCTAAAACCTATATTCTCTTTACATTTTCACCTACATCTAATGGTTTCTCTACCCTACTCTCTTTGATAAAAAAAAATGTTGAGCGTCTCAATGGCTACATTTCTATCCGAATAGAGTTGTGTTTGAGCATCTTTGAAGTTTCCTACATGCTTTGCTTGACTTCTAGCTTTGAGGTAGGAACTTTCTACACTCTCCAATGATTTTAATTTAGTTATTCGTTGATTGTGTAAATAATGTTAGGATTTGGAGAATTTTATACAAACCTAGGGTTTTTGTTTAAAATCGAAAGATAGGTTTTCAAATGAAGGCATTGAAAATGGTTGTGGGTGTAGATATAAGGATGTGTTGTGTTCAATTTGTTGATTTTGACACAAGGATTGGACTTGGAAGAAAAAGGAAGTTTTGCCTTAAAATGTCTCAATTAATTCTTTTGTATAAATAATCTTAATTAGTATTGGAAATGTGAAATTGGATAAATATTTATATAAATGGTGGAGTTGGATGCTTGTTATCTCTCACCTATGGAAATTAGATTGTTTATCTGTTTTGGAGATTGTATATTTGTTTATAAATATCTGTTTTGGGCTATCGGTGGAGGATAGCTATGATTGTTGTAGAAATTGCATGAGAATTAGGTGAATTGAAATTTATCTCTTATCGGTTGTCATTGAATATGATTGTATTTTTAATACATTGTATATGTATGATGTTTGGGAGGAGAAATGGGATGTACTCTATGTTTGGGAGAAAAAAGGAGATGGGCTCCATTGAATTAAGTTAGCCTATGTGTCCAGGGTGAAAGTCCCAAAAACCGCACGTGTATATATGGATGCCGATTCTCGCGGATGAAATTTTCGTAAAATGGCAAATTTGAAGTGTTTGTAAAATGATTGTAATTGTTAGGGAACCACTGAGTTGTAGCCTTAGTTGAGTTGTTTGGATAACAATGGACTTGACTCATGGATTGAGGTGAAATGAATTAAGATAAAATGGTTTGAGATATGAAACTTCGTATATTATGATCTTGTAACAATACGAATGATTTTATCATGGGCATTATATATGCATATTATACTTATATCTTTTTTAAGATTCATATATTGTATTAGATTGTCTCTACTGGGTTTTGGCTCACCCTATTTGGGAAAAACCATTTTCAAGTATTGGTGATATGCCTCTGCCAATGACTTAGCTTGGGAGGACTATGGAGCTGAAGGCTCAATTCCTTCTTTTTTTTGTATTTACTTTTCATAAGCCTAGGGATTTATTTGTATAGAGCTTATGACTCATTTTGTTGTAACCAAGTACAGTCTTGGAAAGATGTAAGCCATTAGGGCATATGAATATCTATTTGGTTTTCATTTCTTACCACTTCTTGTAACACATGCTGTAGATTTAGGATGAACGATTTATGAGTGTATAATGCATGTGTCACTTTTTGTATATTAAGTCTGATTAATGAAAGCTTCGTATTTTATTTATATCACATTGTACTAGTGTTTGGAGTTGGTTTATTGTAATTATTTTGGGGGCGTTACACATCGTATTATGACCAGTCATGAAAAGTCATTCATTTTAACGGCATTTCGTACTACACCGTTAAAAACTATTTAAAAGTGGATCTTGTGCGTCATTTTTACTTTTTCTACAACTACTTTTGCATACCGTTAATTGGTGGGACAAATAATAACGCTCATTACGCGCCGTAAAATATGTAATACATCGACTTGCTTTGCCTGTCGTAGATAAGTAGAACATACCACGGCGTTCATAGAATGTTGTGGAATATTTCATAAAATGGCCTAATTTGCTTGCCGTAGGATATGTATTATTATTATTATTATTATTATTATAATTATTAATTTAGTAGGTTCTATTTTGTACAAACTAACAAACATTACAAACAAGTTGCACAAAACATCAATCAACTACCAAAATATTGTTTCATGCATAAAAAATAAACTATATCCATAAATTATGAACATTTAACAATTGTCTACACATTCCAAACATCCAAAAACTAACCGTAAGTTCAAAACCATCCAAAAGGATCCTTAAGTTCTAAATTGTTCTAAAAATTATAAACCATCCAAAAACTATATTATATATAAGTTTGTAAACAAAATCCAAAACTATTCAAAGATTATAGAAATCTACTCATCAAAGTCATCAAAAAACTATCCATAGATGTTAGGATTTCTACTCAAAGTCAAAGCTAATGAAATGGGTTTGCCAAGCAATAGTGCTTCCAATAACATTCTCAAGCACAAACATGTCACGATTAGAGCGAAATAATGGCACATTGACTATGACATGGTTAACCCATACTTTCCAACACCCAGGGCCGAGAGGTACGTGATGTATCGATGCTTTAGAATCTGTTGATGCAATTGTGCCTTCTGCAACCACTACCTTTGTTCCATCCCAATTCAACAATTTGCATTTGGCATTGTCCAAGGATCTATCATTTCCAGTTTCATTTGCATCATGCAACTATTATGAAAGCAATACATAAAATAAGCTAATGAATTGAAGACAAAATTAAGGTTTTATTAATGCCATATAAAATTTACCCAAATATCTTCATTGTCTTCATTGTTTTCGTCACCCTAAAAAAATTATAATACAATATCAAGTTATATTTGTTTACTTATATTTAGTAGACGATGTGAGATGTATATGAAAAATTGACAAAATATCGTGAGTAGAAAAGCAAGCAAGCAAACAAAGGCACAAGCACGGCAAAAATGCAAATGACTAAATTAATAATGCCATACAAAATTTATCCAAATATTTTTTTGTGAGTGCATCATATGTTCACCACCTTCGTGCACCCTATGTTCACCTCCATTGTTTTCCTCACTCTAAAAAAATTGTAATATAATGGCAAGAAGCATTTGCTTACTCAAATTTAGAATCTTAATGTAATCCATATGCAAAATGACAAGCTTGAGTAGAAAAGTATGCAAGCAAAATGTAACAACCCTGACCTGTGATTAGCCTATAATCCTTGATTTAGAATGCTTAACAACTAATTAAGATGAAATCCTAAGTTGATTGCATGTGTCATGTGTTATTTGTGTTTATATATGTTTGCTATATGAATATCTATCTGTAATTCTGCTTGAATTTGTGAATTGAAGGCTTTATCGGCCACCAGACACAAAATTGACTAGGCCAACATGTAAATTAGAATTTTTGGAATACTATGGTAAGTTTAATTAAAATTCAATTTGGAATCAAATAATTAGAATTAACTAGGCCTAATCAAGCTTAATTAAGTTAACATAGCCAAGCCTATATAAGGCTTATATAACTCAAGAATCTTCTATTACATCCACACTCATCTTCCTTAAGCATATACACGTAGAGAAACTCAAGTCCACTAGAAGAGGAAAGCGAAAGGAAATGAAGAGGAATTGGTGGGATTTGAAGATAATTTAGAAGATAAAGCTAGAATTACACTACATTCAAGCCTTAGGCAAGATTATTATCCATAACTCTTGCAATTACACCATGTAGGAGTAGACTATATGTCACGACCCAAACCCGCTCCTAGAGGTTAGGATCATAACCAGCCAGTAATCGTGAGATTACCTGTGGCCTCAGTCAGAAGGCAGTCATATTTACTGTTAAATAGGGGGCTAGAAGCGGAAGCAAAATTAGAAAGTTTGTCCAATGAGCTGTGCGTATATGGCATAACAAAAACTCTTCACATTATATTAATAACTCATACCATACAGTCAACATAGAGATACATTTATCCAAGATCATTCAAAATAGTCTTAATAGAAACTAAGTCATATGTTTAGATACAGGACTGGTCCTACGGGACCACAAAAGTAAACAGAAAGAAAGATCATAAACAAAGCCTCGCACGTGAGGCGTTCATAGCAAACCCCACAGTATCTGGTATCCTTATCGGGTTCACTAGGGCTGAGGTTAAATGTCCCACTACTCACCTACATACATATAAATAAAGAGTGAGCTAATACCTAGTGAATAATTCCAAAGTAAAGGGGTTGGCTGAATGAGCCCCTCTTAACAAATAAATACAACTAATCAAATCAGTAAGTATTTTACTTTGGAACGACCTTGGGTCCATCGTGCAATGGAACGACTTTAGGTCCAACAGATAGCAGAATATATAGTACGAGTTCAATTATTATTCAACAGAATGACCTTGGGCCCAATGGTATATAGAATGACCTTAGGTTCAACAGTCAACAGACTCACTGATCGGATACATTCATCTCTTATCAGAACAAACTTGGGTCCAATCATTTCCAGTAGCATAATGGCCATTCAATTATTGCAATTGCATATCAGTCATTTAGACTTGTTAGAGATTCAATCATATCATATCAATCAATCAGTCTTATCAGAGATTTAGAATGACCTTTAGGTTCATTTGATTAGATGTACGAAACGGCCTTAGGTCCAATTCAGATATATTGTCAGATATATTGAGCAACCTCGCTCCATAATTCAGTTGTATACCTTGGGTCCACTATTCAATTATATAGAATGACCTTGTGTCCATTTATTATAGTCATGTCATATCATTCACCTGTACAGATAGCATGTCATTGATTCAAAAAACTTACTATATAAGGACAATTAGAAAATAAAGTATAAATAAATAATTTTTACTAAGATATTACTCACATTGTTCAATTGGCTGATTCGTCCTCGGAGTTGACCTTACATAATTTGTAACACATACAAAAATTTGATCACAATACAATTCAATATGTTCTCAAATTCGTTTATCTTTCTTAGGCTTCTTTCTAACTCTTAGTTCATTTAGAGTGCTCAATTCATGCCTAAGAATGCTCAGAAATGCAAAAGAACGGAAATCGAAACATAAAATAACTTGTCAAAGTTTCCTGAAATAGGGCACTTCGTTCGAGAGCAGCATTGGTCACTCAAGTAAACCCTTCAGTTTGCAAAAGTACTGGATGCTCTCATTTTACGCTCGAGCCAACTTCTTGATCGCTCGAGCCAAGACTGAAAATAAAGGGTGGTCACTCGAGTGATCTTTTGGTTGCTGAAGCCAACCCCCAATGTCTGTAAAAGTACTGGATGCCTTCAATTTATGCTCGAGCGGTAACTTCACTTTTGACTGATCTAATAGTCTTCAATACTTAGCATGAAACACCATGAGCTTTGAATGCCCAATAAACGTGCACACACCCCATACTTTTTTTCCAATCCAATACACCATCACTATTATAACAAGCAAGTAATGAAGCATGATAATCATTCAATAACAAAGGATTACAAGGCTAGATGTTAGTAATCTAGAAATCCTCCAAAGAGATTTCATGCTCCCAACTGCAAGAATTGGACATTGGACTATTCGGAACTCCCCCATTTGTTGCTTTGCAGAACTTACCACAAATGCTTGCAATGGTTACATACCACGCGGCACCATTGGTGGACTTTAAAAGGGGCGGCGAAAAGAAAAAAGTTTTCTCATCCCGAATCCAACCTTATCCTTCCAAAAATGTTTTATCCTCCTGAATGTCCCATTTGGACCCAACCTTATCTTACCAAATCAAATCATTACACAGAGTCTGAATACGTCCATTCCATTCTAGGGTTTACGCGATAACTGCTTGCACAAGACTTAACCTTTAATTAGGGAGCATATCCCATCAATCCATACATAACACATTATTATCTCTTCATTATTCAAGTGATTGAAACCCAAAACCACCCCAATTACGGTTTCTGGTAAGTTAGATGTCTTAAATTAAGTTAGAACAACTTAACAAGATAGTAATATCTACATAAACATGAGCATCATCAAATGAAGAAGATAAGGAACATAACTATAACACATGTAATAACATACCAAGACATGAACAAGTGATAATAAATACATCCATGAAGTTAAAAACATAAATTTACTAACAAAAGTAAATTTCTAGATTTGGTGCACTTTAAAGATTGCAATTAAAGAGGCATTTCTAGATTTTTCCTAACCTTGGGCTT
This sequence comes from Camellia lanceoleosa, assembly GCA_025200525.1. Classification (NCBI taxonomy): domain Eukaryota; kingdom Viridiplantae; phylum Streptophyta; class Magnoliopsida; order Ericales; family Theaceae; genus Camellia; species Camellia lanceoleosa. The sequence continues at coordinate 78,743,306 of CM045767.1, forward strand.
CCTATGGTTCGTTGAGAATTTCATCTACTTTTTAGAAAATCTTGCACAAGTGACATAGCTTTCCTAGATTTTTAGTTATTCAAGAAATACTCTAGCGCTATCTAGATTCGTCGACCATTATGAAACCGCTCACTCTTTTTCAATAAAACCAATTTTCCTTGAAACCTAACTCTTTAAGGAAGTTTTTGACATAAAACAAAGGTCCAAGAGATTTTCTTACATTTTTCTAGAATTTTTGAAAGTTGGTTGTAAAGACTGGTCTTTCATGCATAGTACTCAAAATAAGAAGATTGTTGAGAAAAGAGGCTAAGGGAAATTTTTCACTTATTTTGTGATGAAAACATACTAAATAATGTATCAATAACTCAGATTTTTAGAGTGATGGTGTGCCTTTGGAAATGATGTGAGATATGGGGAAAAAAAGGTAGTTTTGCATCTATTAAGAGAAAATATGAGTAGAAGAAGGATCAAAGCTCAACTCATCAATTTTGAACATATGAACACTATTACAACACATCTGAAAATATGATTTTAAATTTCTAATAACATGTATTTGAAAAAGGAAATAGAAGGAGAGATGGTGATGTGGCTTACTTGAGACTTGGTTAAATTGATAACAAAACCTTCCATGTCTCTCTTTTCCTTCACCAAGCTCACTCTCTTGCCCTCTCTTTCCTCTCAACTCAATATGTACGTGTGTGAGTGTGTTTTGTGCTCAAAAGTGTAGAGAGAATTGGTGAATTTATAGCAAATTTGGTGTGAAAAGTCCAAATTGCCCTTTGGTTGGAAATGGATTGGATATTTTGGATTTAGTTTGAATTCAATGGAATGTAGGATGATTATGAAGCCTAATTGTGTACCAAAACATGATCTAGTTAGGGTTAGGGCTTAAGTAAACTAACTTGGTTACAAGTACAAGGCATATACATAATGCATTTGTACCTTAGTTAAATATTCTTCCTAAAATCAAGCAATTTGTCTCTAGAGTACATATATATATATATTCAAGGGGGTGGCTGGCACATGTGGGGTGGATTTGAGGGGATTTTCCCTTGATTTTTGTGTACAAATGGTATTTAATTGGGAGATATTTGTGTACAAAATAAATCTAAGGTATAAATATGTATATGATGGTACTAGTTTGGGGGTCAAAATGTGATTCAAGAAAAATATGGGGGCTAAAATCTTAGTAAATGAATTTGAACATTTAATTAAGTGTAGTATTTAGTTTATTTGGTTCGGAAATTTAATTCGGCTAAATTTTTTTTTTTGTTTCGGATTAAACGGTGAATCATATCGAGAATTGAAAACCTAGGATTTTTGTGTATAAAATATAATTAGAAAATTAATTTAATTATTATTAGGATTTTGGAAATGATTCCTGAGCTCCGGGTTCAATTAAGATTTTCGAGTTTTCGATTGGCACGTATGTTCGACTCTATAACTAGAATTGAAGACAAATAAGGATTTGAGGTCTTTATTGAAATAATTCAAAAGTCAAGGACTTAATAGGTTTCACAAAGGTTAGGGGCCTCAGAATGCGTGGCCTAGTTTGATCATCTTGTAGGTTTCTAGTATTTTTTTCCTTTTTATGGGTTAGTTGTATTTTATACATGTTCATCATACTAGTAGCCTCAAACCGGGCAAAGGATTCTTGTATGTATTAGTTGCATATTAGGGTCATATTTAATTTATGTAATGCATGTAAGACATTGAAAGTGGCGACCGAGTAAGTCCTCTTAATCTCCATGACATGTGCATATACTTGTTGCATTGTCCTTTAGATAATCCAAGTCTACATTTTCTTATTGTGCAAAATTGTTCATTTTGAATGTTTTTATGAGTATTGTTCATTTTGGATTGGGTTTATGGCCATGGATAGATAAAATCCACTTTTTATTAAAAATCACTTTTTTTTTTTTTACAAAGATATGGCTTTATTCTCTTAATCTAAAATAAATGATATTAATTTTTCTTTAGTTCACATGGTTTAGGTTAGTTAAATATTTTAGGTCTAATAATGAAATTTGTGAACAAATTAACCACTAAAATCATAAAATAGAAAGTGAGTAGAGGCCAATCTTCGGATTGGGCAAAATGGGGTGCTTCCATGAAAATGGCTTTCTCATTTTGTACCTAAACTTCTGAACCCAAAATTTTCTTAGTGATGATGAGTTAGGCCTTAACTTAGTTTTCATCATTAAAGGTTTCTTAATTCTCCTTTAAAAATTAAGTGGCGCCTCTTTTTTGCCAAAGCATATCGGTGTGGGATGCATGCCTTAGACTCGAAAAATGCATGGAGCCCACGATACGTTCATGAGGTTTACATGAATTTGGCATTTGTGGCATGTTCTAACGAACTGTATGCAATCACTCTCCATGGTAGACTAGTAGTACCCTTGTCTCAGGATATTCCTTGCTAGCATAACTCCATTCACATGTGCCCCACATTCCCTTTTATGTATTGATTCCATGATTTTTTCTGCTTCCTCAGTATCTACACACAACTTGTACATCCCCAAATGAGCCATCTTGTATAGCTTTCTCCCCCACACAAGATGTATTAGGTGGTTAAGCGTCGAATGGCCCTTTTGTCTTTTTCTGTTGCTCCTTGCGGATGCTCCCATACTTCAATGAAGTTCCAAATGTTGTAATACCAACGATGTCCATCTCGGACTTCTTCCATGGTAGCGATCACTTCGTATGTCGGCACATACCTTTTCTTTATGATGATTGGTCTCATTTTGATTCATTCTAGGATATCTACCATAGAAGCTAAAGTAGTCAAAGCATTAGTGAACTGGGTCAAATATGAAGATTCAAAATTCAGGGTCAAATATATTACAATTGAAAACTAAGGGACCAAAGTGACACAAGTCCCAAACTGCATGAAGTTTTAGTGTAATTTTCTCTTTTTGGAATGAAAACACTACCTTTCTGATTGTTGATCCCTGGAATCAAATCATTTTCAGAACATCACATAAGCATATAATTTACATTCATGCCTATTAGGGGCTAGGGTTGCCTTGTTCTAATTTGGAAATGAGATTTAGGATTTACTAAATGATACAAAAAGGCAACAATATAATCCTAGAAAGAAGGGTATCCTATTCCAGTTTGGAAGGTAGTAATGCTTTCTATATGTAAAAGGTAAGTTTAGTCACAAAAGGGTACATCAGTTATTACAATCAAACAATACTAATAGCATAATTTGATGCTTGCTTTATTGACATAACATAGCCCGTGAATAGTGTCTGGGATATTATGTAAGAAAGCACATTTTCCTTAGTCTAAAATGATGCAATGCAAATAACAATTAACTGCTAATTTCATAAAATAGAAATTTTCATGTCAAGCTAACTTAATTCCCCAACAAAGTTGTAATGTCCTGAAATAAATACAATAATCCATCCACAACATTAACAAATAACAACAATGATAAAATAATTATCTTCCATTAATTCCAATCTCTTGTACAAAAGAGTAACATATGCAGATATACATTCACAAGTCTAACCTTGGATCTATAGCATATGTTACATAGTAGAAGGAAAGATAAACAATTAAGTTAATGCCCTAAAGACTTACAATTTCCCAAGATAGTACTTGGTTACAACAAAATGGATTTAAATCCAACACAGTTTAAGCCCTTGGCTTATTCAAAATAAATACAACATATATGCAAAATAAAGCTCTTGCTCTAAGTCCTCCCAAGCTATTGCTTTGGCGGAGGCATATCATCAGCACCTGAAAATGTTTTTCTACATAGGGTGAGCCAAAGGCTAGTAGAAATAATCCAACATAGTATATGAGTCTTAACAAAGTTATAAGGTGAATGCATATGCAATGCTTGTGCCCAAAACATTTTATATTTCTTTCAAACCGTGCAATGATAGGTTCATATCACAATTCATAAATTATTTCATTTTCAATAGAAAATAGGGCAATGAATCATAGCTCTGAGAATTCCAAACAAATATAACCTTTCACGAAAATTTCGTCCGTAGGAAACTATAAACCGGCACCCATGTAAACGTAGGCTCTACAAGCACTACTATTGCCATTTTACGGAAATTTCGTTCGTGAGATCGGCACCCATGTACATGTGTGGTTTTTAGGATTTTCACCATAGACACAAAAGCTAACTTAATTCAACAAGGCAACAGTTACTTCCTAGATTTACCAATTTTTCTCAAAACAATAACATTTACAATGTGTTCAATATGCAAAAATGCTCAATGCAAATAAATGAGAAATTGGTTTCAATTCACCTAATCCTCATGCAATTTCTACAACAATCAATGCTATCCTCTATCGATAGCCTAAAACAAATATTTCTAATCAATAGAAAATTCCAATAATAGTAAACATTTTCATTATTTTCAAAATGTGAGCAATATTGCATATCCAACTCCAATATCATCATTAATATACGCATTCTTTCCAATCTTACAAAACCAACATCATCTTTCAATGTTTTCCAACACAAGTCAAAACCCACAGTTTTGGAACGCAACCTCATTTTCTTTCAAAATCCCTTTTGAGTGAAGAAGACCATTATTTCAACATATAACAACCATCATCACCCATAACCTTTTTCCATGGTTCCATTTGAAAACCTCGCTTTTGATTTCAAACCAAAACCCTATATTTTTGTTCAAAATTCCCAAACCCCAATCTTGGTTTAAAAAAAAAAATAACTTAGTTAAAAACCATACGAAAGTGTGGAGAAATCCCTACCTCAAGCTTAGAAAGGGAAGAGGAGAACTCAAAGTCAATGAAACCAAGAACTCTTTGGATCAAAATGAGGCCCTTGACAAGTTCTACAATCTATCCCAAAGGACCAAGATGAGAAGATACCTCTAAGTGAGTAGATCTGAAGATCTTAAGTGGAAAAAAGTTAAGTTTAGAGAGAGAAGAGAGGAATTACGATCTGAGAGGAAAAAAAGAAGGAAATAATAAGAGGAAAGTGTTTTGGAGCCTATTTATAGTGGCCAAGTACTGATAGAATAATAGGTCCAAAGCCAAATAAAATGAACAATTCAAAATCCCTAAAAAGTAAAGCCCAAAACGACTCAAAAATCTGAAAATAACTCACAGTGGTCGACTCCCAAGTCGGTGGTGTCGACCCTCAAGAAGAAATGCCAAAAACACCAATGTTTGCAACAGACAAGGTGTCGACCCCAGAACCCGTGGTGTCGACACCAAATTTTTTGAGGAAACTTTTTAGTGACTATTCTTGCGACAACAAGAATTGAATTTCAAATATTTTTTACAGCAAATTTTTTCTTTTGAGGACAAAACAATTTAATCCCTAAATATAAAGTAAAGAAGCACTGTCACTTGTCACCCAAATTTACCTTTTGGCGAGAGTTGAACTCTTCCATGGATGATGGGGGAAGGGCCAAGGGGACCATAGCACCTCCCATTTCTTTCGAAATTGTTCTATGACCTTTGTAATTTATAAATATTTTTATAATACATAAAATGGTCTATCTAAATTTTAAAAAATATTTTATTGACCATATTTATTCTAACAATATATATGGTATGACCTAAAATTATTTCACATATTACACAATAGCAATAATTTTGTTAATTTGATAAATAAATGCCATTTTTTTATTTATATAAATTATATTTATCAACAAAACATTTAAACTACAATTTAATAAATTATACGTTACAAATCTAATTATATTATATAGCATTATAATTATATGAAATAATTGAGATAACTATTAGAAAATGATCGACACAAGTTTATTAATTTTTCTTACTAAATTCATAATAACACTTAATAAATAATTATTATTTAAAAAAAATTATTTTCTAACTATATTTAACCCGGTCCCCTTTCCTCAAAATTTCTAACTTCCTTTCTCTCTCACCTCCTGTATGTAAGGTCGGGAGATGGCATTGAGGTAGAGAGTCCAGATCCTCGGCCACCCATTCTTGCGGCTATTCTTGCAGCACCCCCAAAACGACGTCATTTTGAGAAAATTTCAATTAAAAAAAAAAAAAAAGAACAAAAGCACACCAAACCAGAGAGAGGGAGAAGAGGATCTGCAAACCAAACCAGAGAAGGGAAGAAGAGGATCTGCAAACCAAACTAGAGAGGGAGAAGAGGATGTCTAAAACAAAACTATCAAATCCAACCTAGCTCTTTACACAAACCCAAATCAAGTTTCTCTCCCTCTCAACCACACAAACAATCTCATATCTCCTCTGATTCTCTCTACAAAAGCAAGATTTCTGGGTTTTGTGATTCACTCATTTTTGTGATTCTCTCTACAAATAGCCATGAATATATTCATTTTTGTGATTCACTCATTAGAATATTGAAGAAAAATTAATCAATAAATAAAAAAATTCAGTTTTGTGATTCGTTCATCAGATACATGAATTGGCTTACATATATACATGCATGTATGTATAAAGAGGGAGAGAAAAATGAGAAGAAAGAAAGTTGCAGAGAGAGAGGACGGAAGGGAGCCGGATCGGAGCCCCAACGTTGAAGGAGAAAGAGATAGAGAGGGGCAGGTGGGCGGCGATAGCGGTGGGTGAAAGCTAGCGATTTGCAGGGGTGACCCAAAGAAGGAGTCCGGATCTGCCGCTGCCTTCCTTCTTCTCCCTTCTTCCTTTCTTCTTCTCCCTCTCTGGTTTGCTCGGATTTGCCGCTGCCTTCATTTTCTCCCTTCTTCCTTCCTTCTCCCCCGTTGCTTTGCTTCTTTTCTGTTTTTTTTTTTTTTTTCAATTGAAATTTTCCCCAAAACGACAGGAATAGTCGTAGGAATGGGTGGCTGAGGATCCGAACTCTTGGGGGTAGAAGGCTATTGGCAGCAAGGTATTTGGGGTGGGCATTTGTCCGTTAGCACATCCAAATTCATCCAATTCAATTTTATTTTTTTAAAAATTGGGAATAAGGGTGGGCATACATTGGGCTAGGTTAGGTTCGGCTAGACAAATACTACATAATAATGAACTTTGTATCCATCCAAGCTAGTTCGACGCTAACATTGAGCCTTTACATCTGCCCAAATTCAGTCCAAAAAATAATTATAAATTTCAAGCCACCCATCGGATTATATATTAAAAAAATTAAAATATTTCATAATTAAATTAAATAACAAATTATATTTCTTAAATAAATATATTGACATCATTATAAATTAAAGAATTTCTTAAATAAATTTAATCACACAGCACTACAAATGTGAGTTTTAATAAAGTAGACAAAGATTAATTTTATATCCCAACAAAAAATATATTTTTTAATGTATTATAATTAATTAATTAATTTAATAGCAGACCAGACTGAGTTGAATATATAAATCCCAAGTCTAACCCATTAATATATCGAGTTGAAAATATTGGCTCAGCCCAACCTTATGGGCTAAAACAACATTCCCAAACATTAGGAAAATGGGAGTAGGCTGGGAGGGTGGGCCAGGCCAACGGGCTGATGCCCACCCCTAGTTTGGGATGGTTATTTTAGCCTATAGGGTCGGGTTAAGTCAACATTTTTAACCTGATATATTAATGAGTTGTGTTTGGGATTTATACTTTCAACCCAACTCAGACCGAACTGACTTGCTATTAAATTAATTAATTAATTATAATATATTAAAATATATATTTTTTGTTGGAATATAAATTTTATCTTTGTTAATTTTATTAAAACTCACATTTGTAATGATATGATTGAATTTATTTAAGAAAATTTTCAATTTATATATAAAATTCTTTAATTTATAATGATATTAATATATTTATTTAAGAAATACAATATGTAATTGAATTTAGTTATGGAATATTTTAATATTTTTTAACATATAACTCGATAGATGAGCTTGCGATTTATAATTATTTTTTAAACTGGGTTTGGATAGATGTAAAGATTCGATGTTAAGACTGGACTACACTTGAACAAACACAAAATCTTTTATTATGACCTATTTTGACAATACGGTTAAAAATTAATTTTATAACATTTTGATTTTTTTAGTTACATTATTTGATTATTTTTTTACACGTTTTTTTTTTGAAAAAAGAATTATAAAAAAAATTAACTTTTAAATTATTTTTCAAAATAAATTGATGTAATACCCGCTTGACCTGAATCTAGCCCGACCCGACAAATGCCGACTCTTAATTTATGCATTCCGACGGATTTGTCAAGATAGGAACAAGAACAAATGATCAAAACTCCACGTGTCATTGTCTAAGGAACAACTTGCGCTTATACGACAGCTCTCTAAGCAGGCACGAATAGTTCTTGTTAACAACCATGTCATGATGATAATGATGCCCAAACCAAATAAAAGGAGAATCAGGATCCCTCTTTACATTTATTCCTTGCATTTCTTACTTGCGGGGCTATTGGGTTCACTTTTAGATCTAATTCTAATAATTCGAACGGTTCATATTTTAAGATTTATTGATATTATATTTAAAAAATCAAGTTGATCGAATATCAGAAAGTATGTGTTCGGAAAACTCGAACTAAAAACTATTTTTTTTTAAGAATTTAATAAATAGTTTTCCGAACGCATACTTTTTAATATCCGATCAACTTGATTTTTTACAATTATAATATACTGAATAAATCTTAAAACATGAACGTTCAAATTATCAAAATTGAACCTAAAAGTGAGCCTAATAACTTACAAGTAGAAAATATAAGAATAAAATACAATGAGAGAATCTTGATTCATAAAAAGAATCTATCGTCAACCGTAATTTTGGACTATTATTAGCCAAAGAAATAAAAGATTCCATGAGTGGATAATCTTGAAGCTCCGTTTATATGCCTCTTTGTCTTCTTTGGTCTTTTTATACTTCAGTGGTTTGGAATATTTTAAAAGATATATAAAAAAATAGAAAAAAAATACTGATTAATATAACAAAAAAAAAGATAAAAAGACAAAGAAAATGAACAACAAGACTTTAGTACTGCACTTTAATATATTATTGTTGTTGTTTAACCAATCATTTGAAAATTTTAGCTAATTTTACACGTAAGCCAATCGAATCAAACATATCAGCACTGTCTTTATTCTTACAATAAAGCTCGCTACTAAAATCCATTCTCATAGTGGGATGCCTGCAGCTACATACTTAAATTCAACCATCTAATGTTAGGATAAAATACACTTCAATCTTTAAAATTTATTTTCTTTCGTGTCACTCTATTCTTTTAAATTTTAATTTTGTCAAATTTATTCTTACAGTTTTTAAATAATTATTTAAATCGTTAATGAAATAATTATAAATTTTAATTATGATTCCTAAAGTATACACTTGTAACATTTTGATTCTTTAAGTTCTCATTTTTGACAATTTTATCTTTTACTATTTTAAATTTACATTTGGTCTTTTTTTTATCAATGTTTTGGGGCCATACTGGCAAAAATCGAAAACTGTGAGAACTAAAGTGACATCAACACATACTTTAAAAATTGATAATACAGTTCGTTCTTGGTGGATGGACTGGACCGATCCAAGCTCCTCAAGCCTACGTCCAAGTGGCTAAGCCCACCAGATGACCTGCAAGCAAGTTTAATGGGGAACGGGGTAGTCCCCCAGCGAACCCTCCGACGAACAAGTTAGCGGGTTGAGAGAAGAGATAAAGTGTAGAGAGAGATTGGAGATAGAAAATTTAACCTTCTTCTTGTATTCGATATTTATTTATATCCTTTGGTAATCATTTCGCTGTCTCTTCTGACGTGCTCTCATCGCCGAAAGCCTCTGCTGTAGCTTGCCTTGTTCAGGGTAAAAGGGGTGCTGTTCCGATGGGGAAGTGTTGTCGCAATAAATGCTATGATGGCTGCATTAATGGTGATGTGTTATGGTAATAACTTTGCAGATCTTTGTCTGCTGATGTAGCCTATCCTTTACCTGCCACATGTCCGAGTGTCATTGGCCCTTCACGCCAGATTGGCCTCCAGTGTCACTGGTTTTATCAACCGGGTTATGCTTGGGCTCCAAGTGATGGGCTTAGGGTTGTTCCTTTGTAAATTTAGCATTTATGGGCCTATCCATGTCAAAAATCATATTTGTATTTTATTATCATTTTATTAGCTATTTAGATGGTCCATTTAAAATTAAACTAAATGGACTCCAACTAAAAATTTTAAAGATGAAATTGACAAAATTAAAATTTTTAAAAATTAAAATAACACAAAACACATATTTTAAGACACATAAATGTAATTTATGCTAATATGTTATGGTACAGTTTAATAGAATGGTGCTATCCTGTATGTAGCTTTGTTCATTGTCATGTCATGCATCTTCATCAATATCAAACATTGATCTGCATTTCATATTTGAGTGAACAGAGAAAAAAATGGTGGAATTAGTGAATCAATCTGAACTGTTCCAAACAGTTTGATTCGGTTTTTTGAGGGTGCTGTTTGCTTCCTATTCTAAGTAATCAATAACTGTTTATTATGGTTCAATTCATGGAACCTTTAAAAGAAACGATTTTCAATCTAAAAAACTTTGACACCGTGATTACAAACCAAAATTGATTGTTTTTAATAATATTGTAATTTTTTAACAAAAAAATATACACAAAATAAATAGAATGATTTGATAACTTGTATTGATTTTTTAATTTTTTAATTAAAAATTCTATTTTCCAAACAAGGCATATGTGGGTGTGAGTAAAACTTTTTGGGTGGGTCCAAAATGAGGCATTATAAGATAAAAATTTTGATTTTGATTTTGATTTTTTTTTAAAATTTTAGTCATTTGAAAAAAAAAAAGAAAAAAAGAAGAAGATGTTGTTTAGACTTGTGAGACTCATTACGGGTTATATTTCAATGATCCTTACTATTTATTTTTTATATGACAACGTACAAACTATTTAGAAAAAATCAAGTCAATTCAATAGTTGTAATTTACATTAGTTTATAGCATTTATTTGTAAAACACAAATAAATAGCATTTAAAAATTAGACTAGCCATTTTTTGAGAGATAAATGCATTAAAGTAACGTGATTGTAGTTATCGAATCAACTTGATTTTTTTTTTTTTTTAAATTTATGAACGATCTGTATATTGTGTTAGAAAAATAAATGATTCGAATAATTGAGGTGATACCCATGATAAGTCATGACCCGAACAAGAGAAAAGATAGGTCTTAGGGAAAAAAAAATTTAAAAATCAAACTAAGCCTTAAATCCCATCAAATGGAGTCTGCTACATGAATTCTTCTTATTCACTCAACTCTATCAACGGCGATTTGATTAGTCATGTTAATGTATATATGGTATATATTCCTATATATATTAGGTATTGATTTTCTAGATATATTAGGTATTGCCATAGTTAGGTCTCTTATAGGTGACTGTTTCTCATGATTAGATTTTTAAGTTTAGGATCTCTCTTAACATATATAACCAGAATTGTATTATATAAGACAATTCATTAAATATAATACATATTATTTCATGTCTCTACTATTCTAATATGGTATCAGAACTAGGTTAAATACCTAGTAATTTAAACTTTATCGGTGGCCTTGCTTTGATCGCCCACTGGACCTCAACCTATTCAGCTTTCATATTTTCCTATTAGTATCTCTTCGTGGTAATTTCTTCCTCTATCCACTAATTTATTCCTACTCCAAATATCTTTATCATATATTTTTTTTATTTTTTATTTTTTTTACTCGCAATCCACTTTTTTGTGTGTTTCTGTTCCACTTTGTCTTTCCCTCTGTTTCAACCTCAAATAGGTTTCTATCTTCAAACCTATTTAAGTTTAAAGGAGGGGGAGTTATTATACCTACATCATGGTGAGCATGGTGATACACCATGCAAACCATCCAAGTCGCCTCCTTGGCGTACACTCTAAGCGACTCTCTTGGTGCACATCCCTAAGTCGTCCCCCTTGGCGCACCACCTAAGCCACTCTCTCTGGTGCATAACCTAAGCTGCTCTTTGCGCACCATCCAAGCCACTCCCTGGCGCACTCAATCATCTGCCATCATCGTTCAGTACCACGTTATAAGTTATGTGTGTGCCATACTTGGTTCAACATCTAGTCTCTGGCGCACAACCTAAGTCGCTCCTTGAGAACAATCCAAGCCGCCCCTTGCCGTACTCAATTATATGTTGTCATCATCGTTTAGCATCACGTCATAAATTATGTGTGTGCCACGCTTGCTGGTTCAACATCCAGTTCTCTACATCTATTCGCCATAACTCCGTTAAACTGTCCTGACATTGATTCCGGTTAGCCAATCTCTATAACGGTTCGGCATGACCCCGTAAACTGTTCTGATATTGATTCCAGTTAGCTTTTACAATGGTCCAGTACCCTTTAAACTGTCCCGATATTGATTCCGATTAGCTCCTACAATGGTCTGACATGACCGTAAACTATCTCCTGACATTAGCTTTGGCCTCTGATTTCGACATTAGTTCTAGCTAGTTTCTATATCGGTTCGGCACGACCTTAAACTGTCCCAGCATTAGTTTCAGCCAGTTCCCACAATACAACCATAAACTGTCTCCTGGCATTAGTTCTGGCCTCTAATCTATTTCAAGCATTCTTGCGCTCCCGCTCAGATTTTCCAATTTATTTTATTTAGTTTTATTTCATATTTTAGTTTCTCTCTCCAAACTCAAGATGTTTATTCTCCTTAAGTTTGAGGGGAGATGTTAATGTATAGATGATATATATTCCTACATATATTGCGTATTGATTTCTTAGATATATTAGGTATTGCCATATTTAGGTCTCTTATAGGATACTCTTTTTCATAGTTAGATTTCTAGTAGCATACTCTCTTTCAGCGTATATATATATATAGATCTTCTATTATATAGGACAATTCATTAAATACAATACATATTATTTCCTCTCTCTCTGCTATTCTAACAAGTCAAATTAAGAACATTCATATTTCTATTTACTACACTAACTTACATCAATCTGGGTCTCAATATATTTTCTATCGGTATTATTCCTATCTATTTACGAATATACTCATTCTTAACTCTGTCTTTTTTTAATTTTGCCATACATTTACCTTAGTATTCTTATATCAGAAACACTCATCTTATCTACATGTTATTTCTTAGTTACTCAATACTTCGTCCTATACAACATTACCAGTCTAATATCCATTCTATCGAACTTTCATTTTAGTTTAGTGGGTACTGGTTTATTGCACAATATCCTAGACGCACTTTTAAACTTAAGCCACTCCGCCTTAATTCTATGGATCACATATATTGGTTTCAATCTCCTTAGTCGTGAAAAAAGACACATTACAAAAAAATTAAAGTTTTAGAGGCCAAAATTTAGGAACAAAAGTATTTTTTAGGGACAAATAATTTTGTTGCGAAAAGTGTCGTCATTATATTTTTAGTAACAAAAATTGGACATTAGTGACAAATTATTATGCTTTTGGGACCAAATTTTTTTCTCTAAAAAATAAACCATTTTGAAAATAAATTATTTTGTCCCTAAAAGTCTATTTATTAGTGACATTTTCAAAATTTTATCGCTAAATGCCTTGTTTTTGACTTTTCGGGACGACTTTTTAGTGACTACCCTCATTACGATGAAAATTGGTCTCTAAATGTCTTTTGCAACACAATTTTCACTTTTAAAACTCTCATATGTTGTAGTGGCATATAGAAAATATAAAAAAAATAAAATAAAATGCATGCTTTCAGGTACATTCTCAGCACAAACTATACGTTAAATTTGAATCCATATGCAAACTTTTCTAAATATTTGTTTAAAGTGGTTTGTTTTGGAATAAGTTAGAAGTTAAGAGAACATACAATTGAGAGCGGCCACCAAAAGCAAAATCCTTTCCAGTGCAATAAATATGTATAAAACTAATAAATTTCTTTGAAGCGAACAAAAGAATAAAAAATTGGGCAAGTATGAATAATTTAGCTTTATGTGTTTGTGTTTGACAAAGTTGGTCGGTTGCATAGATGGATGTTAGGTAAAACTGTTTTATATAGACAAGGCTTTAGTTGCGTTTGTGCTTTGTGTTTAAATACACAAGGCCTTAGTTCTTGAAGTCCCACCTCTCCTCCATCAATTTACTCTCTCTCTCTCTCTCTCTCTCTCAGCCAGCAAAACATGGCAGCCAGTTCTTCATTCCTCTCAGCCACGCCAAGGAGGTAAGTATAAAATGCTAAATCATCTGGAAATTCTTTGCAATCATATTCTCCAAAAAATTTTTACCATTCATGAAGGGTATATTTGAAAACATACTAAAATAATTAAAAAGTTAAAAAATATTATCAAAATATTAATTATTCTTTTTATTTTTCTACATATCTTTCTATAAAAAGTTAAAAATTAACTAAAATAGTTGATTTCTAAAACAATTCTTAATTATTTGAGTTTATGCTATGTATGTTAATAAAGAAAAGGTATACGTGGTGCTCCTTAAATTTTATTAGCTAAAATATTAGTATGCACCACTCTTTTGTGTCTTTGTAAAAGGGAAATTCTAATATACACATCATTTAAAAATGGTGTACCATATGTATCCTTAAATATGTCATTTTATTCTTTAATTATGATTAATTTTTATTTTTAATTATAATATTATTTTAATTATGACTTATAAATTCTTTAATTATGCATTATGTTGTATTTAATTATAATATTTTTTTTTAATTATGACTCAAAAAATATATAATTATAATCATTTTTTATAAAATACATGTAATACACACTCTTTAAATAATGTGTACCGTAATATTTTCCTTTTAAAAATTAACTTAAGTAAGTGATGTGGAAAGTATTTTAAAATCACTAATATAACTTTTGATTAATGTGAATGTTTACCCACCATATCATGAGCTTTGTCCTAAAAGGAAGAAGGTCAAGCCTGCGTCCCTACTCGCAAGGGTCAGACCGTGTTACGAAAATAATTATGTTGATAATATGTGACTATATCATATAAGAGTTTTAGAAGTTATATATTTTGATTTTTTTATGATATATTTTAGAAGTTAATATACGACACTTTTTAAAATAAAAATATTTGGTTTATAAAAAATAATTTTATTTTTAAATTTTAATTTCTAAAACTTTAATTTTTTTTTATAGTGTGTTGACATTTTCATATCATATTTTATAATTTATTTAATCTAGTACATTCACTTATAGTGGATTCGGTTTAAATTTTATAATTAACCTGATAATTATAAATTATAAATTATAAATTTTATAATTTTTATAAAATAAAAATTAATCTGATAATTATAATTATGTTATTTCAACGTTTTTATTTTAAAAAAATAGATAAATTACAAATACATTTTTTGCGATTTATTTAAAATATAGATTCTTATATAGTTTGAAAAATTACAAATATCCTTTTGTTGGAATGTTTTATTTAACAGAATTAATTAAAAATTTAAAATTCTTAACTGCTCTTTTATAGAAGAATAAAATTAGTTGAATTATTAATTAAAATAAATTTATGATACCATTAAAAATTATTAATTGGCTGGATAATTTATTAATAAAAGAGGCAAAACTTAAGGGATATATTTGTAATTTACCCTTAAAAAAATGAATAATAAATATAATTTTAAAAATACATAATAACATTGGTAATATTATAGTGCATATCTTTGTGAAATGAGGAATTCTATAATGCATACCTTAAAAAATTAGGTATCATATAACCTATTTATGATTTGATTATAACAGTTGTGTGAATCTGTTTGCGATATTGAATCTATTTGATTATAACAGTTGTGTGAATCTGTTTGCCACATCGAATCTGTTTGCATTGCTATTTTCGTCATGTAACAAAAGGATTTGGTTTGGCAATTGTTCCCACTTTCTTAATTGCAGCTGCGCACACCATTTTCAGAAGAATTTTTTTTACATATAAATCATATTTTTTATTTTATTTTCTCATTTTAAAGCATAAATGGGTGGGTCCTAAAATATTTATGAATGTGGGTCTCATTGTTATATATCTGATCATTGGAAAAAGAGATAAAAATTGAACGATCCCGCTTAGCTCGCCAAAATATACAGCTCGAGTGGTTTGAGATGTCAAAATAGCGTTGTTTTAACATTTTTTTTCCTGCTTTCTTCTACTATCTTCTGAAACTGGTATCAGAGGTGAGAGAAAGAGAGAAGAGGGAGGAAAGAGAAGAAAAAAAGAGGGAAAGGAAGAGAGAAGAAGATGTGAGGGCAAATCAAATCCAAAACCAAACCGAATCAAAATCAAACCCAAATCAAAAAATCAGAATGAAAATCAAAGAGGAATAAGGCTATAGATTAGAAAAAAGGAAGAATCCAAGAGGGATAATCTAATCAAAGAAGAAGATAATCAAATAATACGGTCAAAAAACTCATTGAAAAAAAAAAAAAAAGAGGAAGAAGAATCGAAGAAATAGATAAAGAATCTAAGAAGAGGAAGTAAGGAAAATAGGGGAGTGAGAATTTGGGGGAGTCTTTGATGAATTGTAAATTTTTTGATAGAAATTGGGTGAGAGATGATTCATATTCTCTGTATAAACTTTGGGTCATGTTAGGTGTTGGTGAGTGAGCAATCATCACGACTTCTTCTTCTGAGGAACCAACAGAAGAAAAGCTTTTTCTTGAGGCGGGTTTAGAAAAGAGGAGAGAACAATCATCAAAGCTTTCTTGGGTCAAGTTTGAGAGAGAGATAGATAGAGATAAGAGAGAAAATGTATTTGTATTTTTGGGACCATTTGAGCCTCACTTGCTCGAGCTCTGAGCATTTTCAAAACCAAAATTGTGTATCTGAATACTTTTTTTTTTGTGTGTGTGTGTGTGTGTGTGTGTGTGTGAGGGGGTTGGTGGATCTAGATTTTATAGCACCAGAGGCCAAACATGGAAATAGATATAAATAAATTAAGCTACCAAGAAAAAAAGGGCGGCTCAACCCTCCAAACAAAATCCAATAAAAAGAAAAAATGTAAATAGAAGAGCTCATAGACAAAATAGTAATGGAATTAACTTGTATTTTAGTTTAAAATCATGTCATATGGGCATATATGACTTTTAATTTTTATTTTTTAAAAGTGTAAATACATTAAGTAGTGTAAACTTAACTAAGGGCCTCTAGCCTAATTAGTTTACCTTTTGGTCACCAAATTATTTTTTTATTTTTTTATTTTTCTAAAAGAGAGTTCTTGGGCTCTGTTTTTAGGAGTAGAATGAGAGGTCAAGATTTTCTTGCAAGTGTATGGGTGTGAGTTTGGAGCAAGGATTCCCACCTTGACTTCCCTACTTGAATTCCTACTTGATGGGCCATTGGGTCTACTTTTGGGCCCAATTTTAATGATCCAAACAGTTCACATTTTAGAATTTGTCATATATATCATACTTGTAAAAAATCAAATTGATCGTATATCAGAAGAACTAAAAACCGTTTATTAAAAAAACTTAATAAACAATTATATTGTTTAATAAAACTTTTAGTTCATGTGGTTTTTGATATCTGATCGACTTGATTTTTTACAGGTATGATGCACATGACAAATTTTAAAATGTGAATGGTTCGGATCATCAAAATTAGACAAAAAAGTCGGCCCAATGGCCTATCAAGTAAGAAATTAAGTAGGAGAGTCAATAAGGGGATCCTTGCTCGTGAGTTTGACCTCTCATGTGCTATTCTTGCAAGTGTATGGGTGCAAATTTGACCTCCTCAATATAATAATTTAACAACAAATCACTAACTTTCATTGATTAAAAAAAACAAAAAAATAGTGTAAACTTTTAACACACTATTTGATAATACAGTGGGTCCTCGTGGATGGGTTGGACCGATCCAAGCTCCTCAAGCCCACTGGATAACCTGCAAACAAGTTCAATCGGGGAACGGGGTAGTCCCCCGGCGAACCCTCCGGTGTATGAATTAGAGAAGGTGATAGACAGAAAAAATGGAGAGAGAGAGAGATAGGAGATGGAAAACTTAACCTTCTTCTTGTCTTCGAGCTTTGCTTATATCCTTTGGTAATCATTTCATTCCCTGCCGAAAGCTTGTGCCGTCATTCGTCTTGTTCAGGGTGAGGGGGCGTCATTCCGGCTGAGGGGTGTTGTCGCAATAAATGCGGTGATGGGTTGCATTAATGGTGATGTGCTGTGGCAATAACTGCAGATCTTTGTTTCTTGACATAGCTGCGCTCTGCGCCACGTGTCCGAAACATCATTAGCCTTCGGCTCGATTGGCTTCGGTATGTGCGGGTTTTACTAACCGGGTTGTGTAATGGGGTCTAAATGGTGGGCTTGGGTTTACTCATGGTGGGCCGTGGTCCTTGTGGACCTATCCCTGTCACTATTAATTTTTTTTTATCTAGTCCTCTACAATTGCTCTAATAAGTCAGCAATTACAAATCAACTCAGTTACAATTGAGAGGGAGGCTCTTGGACCCGGCCCTGTTTGTGTGCTTTTACGGGGTCAATGATACAACAAAGGATATTTTTAAAATGATTTGGTTGAGATTTATATATATATATATATAAATACAATAGTTAAAAGTAAAAAGTAGAATAATTATATAAAAAAATTAATCTACAATCACTCTAAAACTTTTTTTTTGTTTTTTAAATAAGATTTTTTTACTTATCGTGGTCATGCAAGTTCTACCTTGAAATTTTGTAGTAGAAAAAGCCATTGGCGTTATTGGAGAAGTTAGTTATTTTAATTAATTATTTGACTTTTGACTACTTTAAACTATTTGAGAAGTTGAATGGTTTTTTTATAGCTGATTTGATGATTGAAAAAGAAAAAATAAAATGATTATAAGTTAGATGTGATATTTTATTTTATTAACTATTTTAACATATTTTATCGTTTAGTGAGTTATTTGAACCCAACTCTCTTCCCAAATAGGGCCAGTGTTACGTTTGTGCAAGGAACAACATGTTCTTTTGTTTGAAATGTTTAAAACTTTAATTAGTGATTTGAAAAAAATTAACATTTCCTCATTTTACATGAATTACTACCTAAATCTCAATACACTTGATTAATAAATTATTAAGTTCCTAATTTTAATTTTTATTTCCAAATATATATATATATTTTTTCAAGTTCTTTTGTTTCTTCAATTTTTTTTTTTTTTTTTTTTTTTTTTTTTTTTTTTTTTGTGAAATGTTTTAAATTATTAAAAAAAATTAAGAATATAAAAAGTGTTCAACATTTCTGATTTATGATAAGTTTTTATGCAAGTTCATACTATTTCAGGACATTTCCATTTTCATACTACTTGACATAACACATTGCCTCTATATATTGTGTAGGCTAGAGGGGAAGGTGGCACTGATCACCGGAGGAGCTAGCGGCATCGGCGAATGCACAGCAAGACTCTTTGCCCAACACGGCGCCAAAGTAGTCATTGCAGACATCCAAGACGAGCTCGGCCAGTCTGTGAGCGCGGACATAGGCCTATCCACATGCACCTACATTCACTGCGATGTCACCAACGAAGACCACATCAAGAACGCCGTCGACAAGACTGTCGAAAACTACGGAAAACTTGACATCATGTTCAACAACGCCGGCATATCGGATCCCAACAAACCCCGTGTGGTCGACAACGAAAAGGCCGACTTCGAACGCGTTCTGAGCGTGAACGTGACGGGTGTTTTCCTGGGCATGAAACACGCAGCCCGAGTCATGATTCCTGCCAAGAGCGGCTCCATCCTCTCCACGGCAAGCATAAGTTCGAGCGTCGGTGCTGCAGCCTCGCATGCTTATTGCTGCTCGAAGCACGCAGTCTTAGGCCTTACGAAAAACATGGCAGTGGAGCTGGGACAATTTGGCATTAGGGTTAATTGCTTGGCACCATATGCACTTGCAACTCCTCTGGCAACCAAGTTTGTAGGGCTTGACGATGAGCAACTTGAGATGGCTATGAGTGCCTTAGCTAATCTTAAGGGGGTAACACTCAAGGCAGAGGATGTTGCTAATGCGGCACTTTATCTAGTGAGTGATGAGGCCAAGTATGTAAGCGGACACAACCTTTTTATAGATGGTGGCTTCAGCATTCACAATTCGGCATTCCACATGTTTCAGTATCCTCCAGATTCTTCGTCTTAGGCCTTTCAGTGATTGTTTGTGTTGGGAATTGGATTGGATCTGACCCGATTCATAACCCATGAAACATCTAAATGGATTACAAGATTATTATCATATAATTATCATAGGATAATTATTGTATTATCTTTAATTATTTGAATCATATGATAAGATAATTATTTAGTTATTTATAAGAGAGTTTTAATGAAAGTGGATTTCTATCTACATATCTCTATATATCAAATATGGAGAAAAGAAACATCGTGTGTTGTGTGGGATTTTACTTGTAAGAGATTACGAAAAATTGTTTATAACAAAAAATGATTTTTATAGCACCAAATGCATGTCGTGAATACTATTCTGACGTGTAATATCACGTCATATTATGATCGATTATGGAAAGTCATTCACTTTTAGTGACATGTTATAGTATGCCGTTAAAAACTATTTAAGCGAGATCTTGTGCATCATTTTTACTTTTTCTCGACTACTTTTGCATGTCGTTATTTGGCAGGACAAATAACAACGCTGATTGTGTGCCGTAAAATATGTAATACAATGACTTGCTCAGCCTGCCGTAGATAAGTAGAACATACCACGATGTTCGTGGAATGCTGTAGAATATTTCATATAATGGCCTAATTTGTTTACCATAGAATGTGCATTATTATTATTATTATTATTTTTAATTCAGCAGGTTTTATTTTGATCTATTTTGTACAATCTAACATTACAAACAAGCTTCACAAAATAGCAATTAACCACCAAAATATTATTTCAAGCATAAAAAATAAACTAGATACATAAATTATGAACATTCAAAAATTGTCAATATATATACATTCCAAACATCCAAAAACTAATCGTAAGTTCAAAACCATCCGAAAGGACTATTCTTAAGTTCTAAATTATCCAAAAAGTTATAAACCATCCAAAGCTATACATATATAAATTTGCAAACATTACCCAAAATTATTCAAAGATTATAGAAATCTATTCATCAAAGTCCTCAAAAATTATCTATAGATGTTAGGATTTCCACTCAAAGTCAAAGGTAATGAAATGGGTTGGCCAAGCAACAGTGCTTCCAATAGCATCATCAAGCACAAACATCTCACGATTAGGCAAAACAATGGCGCATTAACTATGACATGGTTAACCCATACTTTCCAACACCTAGGGCCAAGAGGTACGTGATGTACCAATGCTTTAGAATCTGTTGATGCAATTGTGCTTTCCGCAACCACCACTTTTGTTCTATCCCAATTCAATAATTTGCATTTGGCATTGTCCAAGGATCCATCATTTCCAGTTTCATTTGCATCATGCAACTATCATGAAAGTAATACATAAAATAAGCTAATAAATTGAAGACAAAATTAAGGTTATTATTAATGCCATATAAAATTTACCCAAATATCTTCATCGTCTTTACTGTTTTCGTTACTCTAAAAAAATTGTAATACAATATCAAGTTATATTTATTCACTTAAATTTAGTAGACGAAGTAGGATGTATATGAAAATTTGACAAAAGCTCTTGAGTATAAAAGCAAGTAAGTAAGCAAGCAAAAACACAAGCACGAGAAAATGCAAATGAGAAAATTACTACAAAATTTACCCAAATTTTTTTGTTGTGAGTGCATCCTACGTTCACCACCTCCGTGCACCCTATGTTCACCTCTACCATTTTCCTCACTCCAAAAAAATTATAATACAATGGCAAGAAGTATTTGTTTACTCAAATTTAGAATCTTAATATAATCCATATGCAAAATGACAAGCTTGAGTAGAAAAGCAAGCAAAAGCACAAGCATGAGAAATGTGCAAGTTTACCTGGGTTTCTCTATATGACTGTCCATTTTCCCTTTGCTTGGCTCCTACAAATATTAATCAATTTTTTATTTTTTACAAACTTTGTGAAATATCCTTTTATCTAAGATGGGAAGCACATGTGACAAGCAATTCCGATTTTAATAAATGTACACGAGATCCATTATGATAATAAATTTAAATAAGAAGTCTCACGCCTTTGTGTAGTTTTTTTTCATAAAATTAGAAAAAAGACAGAGAATTAGAAAAAGCTACCTGAGTTTCTCTATGAGAATTTTTCTTGCCCGTTGCATCTTCACTTGGTTTCTACAAGTTTTAATTGAATTTTTTTTTAAAACTTTAATGAAACATCAATATATATAACATATATTGTCACATTCTTCATTTTTTTTTAAACCTCATTTTTCCTTTTTCCTTTTTCCTTTTAACATTTCAACTTTCATCTCTTAGAGTTCTTGTTCTAAGAGCAACAATTTTTGATTTAGTTTTCTCATATTTTGATTTTGGTATGCTTGTGCGTCAACTTTCGATGGCAATGCTCCAAATCCAAGCCCTCTTACACTACCACACCGTTTTGGACCAAACGCTTGAACAACTGAATCATCTTTGATAGACGTTGGCCTTTCTTCTGTAGAAGGCTTGTGATGCTTTTGAACTTTATTCTGCAATATATAACATTTATAATAAGGAACCCAAGTCTGACAATGGTATATGTATACATTTTAATGATATTGCTTCTCCAAATGGTTTGTAGAAAGTTTTAAATATGTTTTACAAAATGTCTTTAGTTTCCAAATTGTGGAGACATAATTTTTTTGGGATTTTGAGTTGTTCTAATGTATATAAAACTATTACGATTCAAATGGAGAACATGCTTTAGATATATATATATATATATTTGAATTTATTGAAGCTCTCTTCCCTAACCCTAGATATGTTGCCTAGAATTTCTTAATCTTCTTAATTTCGCCTCCTCTCGGCCCCACCCATCCACCCACCCACCCACTTATAAGCCCTTTAAAGTGCAGTACCGTACCTGTTTCAACACAATCTCCCTATCAATAAAGTCCTTAGGCAATCCATTTGGAAACACATCAGGAAATTCACAAACAACAAAAATAGTGTCCACATTAGGACTATCAGAAGTCTCAGTCATAACACAGCACATATAACCCCTACATCCCTTCTTAAGCAGTTTAACAGTTTTCATGGCAGAAATCAAGTATGGGGGAGGAACTACCCCATTCCCAGCAAACACAAACTCAAGTAAACTAGGTGGACGAAACACAACAGACTTATTCACACAATCAATAGTTGCACAGTACTTCGTCAACCAGGTCATACCTAGTATGCAATCAAAATGATCAATTCCCAAAGGCAATAAATCAATATACAATATCACATCACCAATCACAATATCACATGTCGAATAAACATAAGCACATACCATAGAACCCTTAGATGGTGTAGATACAGATAGTAAATAATTCATGGCTTCTAAAGGTCTAGTTAATTTCTAGGAAAAGGCACACTACAAGAAAAAACACCTTTGGCGACTAGCTTTTTTGAGGTGGTTGCAAAAAGTACACTAATCTGCGACCAACGTTTATTTTGGTCACGGATGACTGTGTTTTTGCGACCAACATTTTTTGGTGGCTAATAGGTGAGTATTTGCGATCAAATACAAAATGTGGTCACAGAAAGTAATGGCGGGGGTGCAAAAAAAAAAAAGGCGGCACATTAAGCCTTTTGATGACCAGTAGATTGTAGTCACAAAAAGTAAAAAGGAATACTGTGTATAACAAAACTAGAAGTAGTTTTGAAATTCTTAAATCAAAAACACCGTAGCCTTCAGCTTCCTTCATTGTTGCCCTATTTCCTTCATCAAAAACACATTTTCTCTCTATCACTCTCTACACTTCCGATCGGTTCATCAAACCCTAGCCACCATCTCATCACTTCATCCTTGTTTTTGCTACTCTTCATCTTCGCCTCTACCAGGCCAGTCTCTCTCTGTCTCTGTCTCTGTCTCTCTCTCTCTCTCTCTCTCTCTCTCTTTCTTCGTGTATATATATAATCGATTAACCTTCCTTTTTCATCATTGCCCTCTTTCAACTCCCCATGTCAGATTGGTTACTATCATATAACTCCTCACTCTCTACACTTCCAATCAGTTCACCGAAACCCTAGCCACCATCTCCATTCACTTCATCTCTTATTTGCTACCTCTTCATATTCGGCTTAGCTATTGTGCTTACCCGGTTATTCTCTCTCTCTCTCTCTCTCTCTCTCTCTCTCTCTCTCTCTCTCTCAATATACAACGCTTCTTTTTTTTTTTTTTTTTTAGATCCCTCTAATCAATCTTGTTTTGCTACCTTTTCCATCACCCACTGTCTATCAGATTTCTTTTCCCCATCTATGATACGACCATTTACTCATTGCCCTCATTTCTATTTCTAGGGTTGAATTTGATGTTATTTGATGTTAAAGGGTTCAATTTGATGTTATTTGATGGGAACTATGATTGTTAATGAGGTAATCTTTTCTGTGTTATGCCTTCAAATTTGTTGATAGTGTTTGTTTGGTAATGTATTGAAGAAAAAAAAGAACTCCTTTGATCATCTGCAATTACTATACTCAAAAACTCCTTTTTCATTTAGGTAGGATTGGTGGGTTGTTGAGTAAATTATGGTTTTAACCATTGTAGTTTGTTCTAAATTTTATTTGATTCCTATTATTTAAAATTGAACATTTATAGCCCTTGCACTTTAATTTTAGTTTTAATTTGATGTTTTTGTTCAAATTGGATGTTAAAATTAACAATTTTGACACATGTTAACTTATTGGCGTGTATACGCAGAAAAAATTAACTGGACATAAAATGTGTCTAGATATTGCCATTTTTTATTTTTATTTTGTTTTATCCATTCATGTGTCAACTGACCAGGCTACATTTAACTAAAACTTTTGTATTTCACTAGAGGGTCAAATGTTCAAATTTATCTACTTGCAATTGAGCCTCTTTCATTGTATATTTCTTAGATCATTTTAGCTGCGGAAAACATTTTTAGGGTTCTTGAACTATGTCAACGTGTGGAAGCAACTTCACTATTAGTTTTTCAAAATTTTAAAATATACATATCTTTTTTGAGAACATGCAAATATATATAGATAGACTTAATATCCATACATTAGTATCCATTGAGTTCCTTTGTGTGCACTTATATTTCTCTATTATTGTCAAGCAGAAGTGAGATTTGAATTTGAGGTTCATGAGACTATCATTACTCTCATTTTGATAGTTTAAAATTTAAGTCGATTTAATAATCATTATTTTATTTTATTTTATTGTATTGTGTTTGTTTTTGAAAAAATAAATAAGAAATGTGTTTAAGAAAATAAATTCTCTACTTTTTATATAAAATGTTAGAAAAAAATGCTCTTAAAAAATTAAATTTGGTAACTATTTTTTTTTTAGTTGTAATGAATTTTAATTTTATTTTTGGTGATGAGAACTTGGTGAGGAGAAGTTGAGAAGCATGAACAAGTCTAAGTCTCTGTTAGAAGTTGTCGGGAAGCATTAATAGCTGCATACGTACACATTTGCTTTTGTTTTGTATTCCTTCAATGGGTCAAAATTTTGTTCGTTATCTTAAGAAAAATTTACAAAATCTGTAGCAGCTTTGAGCATTGTGGCGGTAGCAGCTGTAGCAGCTTTGTGCATTGTGGCAGCTCTTTGTCCTGCTCTTTTGTGGCATCATTGTGGCACTAGTCGCTTCATGTTGGTTCTTTGTGCGTTGTGGCAACAACTTGCTGTAGCAGCAGCAACAGTAGCTTCTTGTTGGTTCTTAATCTATTTCTCTTCTTTTCTTGGTAGCAACATCAGTATTCAATATTATGCTTATTGAATACTAAAACAACCATAATGGAATCAATAACTATTATAGTTGAATAGTATAGGAAGGAGTGTGAGATTTTTATGCTTGCCTAAAGCGTATAAATAACTTTTCACCTTATAACAAAATTAGCCTTCAAAATAGGAATACAATTCATATTTAATTCATATTTAGTTAATTGGTTCTTGGTTTATTTGCATAACATAATCTTCACTTTCTAGGTCACCAAATATGGACAAGAGTTGGATGTCAATTAGAAATAGATTGAGTTCGGAGTATAGAGAAGAGGTTAAGTCATTTCTCCAATTTGCAATGACAAATGTTGTCCTAGATAATAGAATTCATTGTCCATGTATGGATTGCCTAAATTTTGAACATCATACCTTTAAGGATGTGGAATATCATTTGATTCAAAAAGGGATATCGCATTCATACAAGACTTGGGTGCACCATGGGGAAACTGTTGTCGTCAATCAACCTCGTGTGTGGAATAATGACAATGACATTGAAGGTGTTGGTGATGAAGGGACAACCAATGAATGCCTTGACGTTGAAGATGAATTATATGACATGTTAGAAGACCATCGCATGGCGAATATTTTTGATGATGATGAAAAGGATGAGTGGCATGATAATGACCAAATAGAGGATGCATGAAACTTTGATAAATTGTTAGAAGATGCTCGACGTCCATTATACCTTGGCTATCAGAAGTTTACTTTGATAAAAAGTGTTAAACAAGTGGAGCAACAAGTCTTTTGACATGTTGTTGGGTGTATTTAAAGACCTTTTACCAGAAAATGATCAAAAGGTTCCATGGAAAGACTACAGAAAATTAGGAGGACGTTCCACCGGCCATTCGAGCAAATATCGTACACTCCTTACGGGTAATTTAATTTTTATAGTTGTTGAGATTGAAGTAGTTAATATATATGGTGTTTAATTTTCATTTTGTGTTTAATTGGGACAGGATAAGTTTGAGATTGAAGGATATGATGAGAGCCCACTTCCACAAGAAATTATTGACAAAAAGTCCACACATTTGTTCAAAGGTTGGCGATATCATATGAATCAACATTACAAAGAGTTGGTGAAAGAAGGTACAGATCCTTATAGTAAGCCATTTATTGGGGTGAGCAAAGAAGATTGGAGGTACATGATTGATGAAGTGTTTCTTGGTGACACACACAAGGTAATTGACTTAACAGTCACGGATGTTTCTTCTAATTACACTACAAATCCATGGATGTTTGAATATGAATAACTCAAGCTTGGATACTGATTTTGTAAGTTAATATTTCTATTGCATTGTAGAAACGATCAGCAAAAAATATAGCCAACAGGAAAAAGTTACCCTATAATCACACCATGGGTTCAAGGCCATTTTCAACAACAATATCAATTGAGGTAACATATTTTTTGTTTCAAAACTATTAGTTAATTCTGCTATTTTTTTTTTATTATTACTAATATTACTAAGCTTGTATTTTATGTGTTTCATGTAGGGAATTGAAAAAAGGAAGGAGCCTCACATCGTAGATTTTTACAAGACCTCACATTGGAGTAACAAAAAAATTGATTGGATGGAACCAGTTTGTGGGGTGTTTATATGTAAGTATACCTTCATTATATTTGTTATTCATATTCCTATATAATGCTTAACTAGTTGGTGTACTTGTAAAATAGGATAACTGTTGATCTAATTTTTATTTTTATTTTCTTTTTTTAACATTAACAAGAAAAGATGGACCAACTTCGTAAAGAAACTTCACAGCCTGGAGCAACCCCGCTGACACAAGAGCAAATTACTATTCAAGTCCCTAGGAAGCGTTCAGGGTATTTGAAAGGTTTCGAGGTTAGTCCAAAGTCGTCTTCCGCATTCAATTCTAGGGCTCGGTCACAAGCACATGATGAAGAGGTTAAGGGCCTTAAAGAAGAGGTAGCATCATTGAAAGGGATAATTCAATCATATGAAGGACGCTTTGAGTAGTTCGAACACTTTATGAGACAAATGCAGGTCAATCATAGTGGATACGACTCTTTTGATGAGTAAGTGCTGTAAATTTTATTACATAAATGAGTGTGTTTCAAATAGTACTATTGCTTTTGATGGTTTGTGAATACTTCTGGGATTTGCTTCAATTTATCAGCTCATAGATCTGATTTTGGCAATTGATCTACGAATGTCGTGTTGGTTTCCATTCATCTGATGGTCTAATATTGATTTGTTTGGTTTCATAGGTTGATTTCATTCAGATTTAGGTACATAGTTGGATGGCTAGATGTAATAAGACTGTTATGCAGATCTAACCTCCATTCTTCTACCTTTCTCTACTTCAGTTAGTGATCTACATTCAACCACTAAATCAATCAATTTCAATCTTAGCTTATAGCTAACCAATTTCACTTATGTCCTTCCCAAATTTTGCTTCAATAATTGCTTCTTGTCTAACAAATTCACAACATGGTTGCCCAAGAATCAAGCTGTTCGTAGCCTTCCAAGGTCTAGTTTAGTATTAAAGTGTAGGAATTACCACATGATATCCTTGTTGCAATGAGTTGCAAGGAAAGTAAAGGAACCTGGGAACTAATATTCTATTCCCTTCAAATTTTCCCCCATAATCTAATCCCATACAATGATAAGAAAGATTTCAAAATACTAGGAATCTAGCTATTGTGATCATATGATGTTCTAATCTAGCTATTTTTTCCCCATAATATAATCCCATACAATGATGTTCTAATCATATAATTCTAATCATACTAGGAATCCAGCTATCGTAGAGTTGTTTACTTTTGTGGCTGCTACTATTTCAGTTTTCAATGGTTGTTTGGGTTATTGCACTTTGTTTTGTTTTTGTGTTTGTGTTTGTTTTTGGTTGGTCTCTTGTCAACTCTTGGTGTTGTACTAGTAATTGATTGGGCTTTTTCTTCACTGCCATTCTAGTTGTGATCGTTAGTTTTGCTATGATACTTTTAGTTAGATTAATTCCCTATTTTCTTTTGTGTTGTTCTTGTTTTTTATTTTTCTTTTTTTTGAACTGGGTAATAAGGCTGTGTGTGATTGTTAGTTTTGGGAGTGGAGTTAGATTCATAGATTTTTACAAAATTAAAATATAAATGTAAACAAAAATATTATTATTAACAACATTTTCTTTAATTTTTTTTTATTGCAAGTAGCTAGAGGCGTAGTCATGCGTGTTTATGGACTTGAGTTTGCCGGTGCATTAACTCTAAGTTGTGTATATACATGGAGTTTTTGAGATACTTCGCATCAGACAAATATTTTGTTAAATATTTTTTGATGTGATGAATTCGTTGTAAGGATGGATGGTTATTTTGGACGTGTAATGTGTTCATGTTGACAGGTGGTTGTAATTACATATATTAACTACTATTTTGACTTTATAATTGATGGTTTTTTTTTTTTTTAGATTGGATTGTTGATGGGTTGGTATAACGAAATTGATTGGATGGACATGAATTATGTATTAATTGTAAATGTATTATAGGTATTAAAAAAAATTAGCATTATATTTAAAAGATTCATTCTTGAAATTTAAAGCTTTTTTGCGACCAATAAGATTTTAGTCACACTAAGGTTCTTGGAATAACTATTGGCGACCACTAATGTAGTCGCTAAAACATACACTTTCCGCGACCAACTTAATTCTTGGTCGCCAAAAGTCTCCATTTCCGCCACCAGTATTTTTTCCAAATAAACATTCATAACGAATTTAAATCCTTTTAGCGACGAAATAATATGGTCCCTAATGGTACCTTTCTGTGACCAACTTCATTATTGGTCACAAAAAACCTACCTTTCCACGACCAATTGCTTCGTCGCAAATGCTCAATCTTTAACAAATTTAAATGCTTTTCGTGACCAAACTATATGGTCGCTAATGTTAACTTTCCGTGACTAGATTTTTGGTCACAAAATAAACAACTTTCGAGAAATTAAAATTCTTTCCGCGACCAAAGTATATGGTCTCAAATGCTTACTTTTCACGACCAACTTCAATTTTGGTGCAAAAACCTTTGTGACTAGCTTTTAGCAACTAAATTGTGACCAACTTTTTTGGTCGCTAAAAACTATTAGCAACTAGATATGATCTTTCTGCAACCAAAAAGTTGGTCACTAAAAGTGTTATTTCTTGTAGTGGCATGCGACACAAAAGAGTGTGTAGAACCAGAATCTATCAAGACATATGCATTTTGGACACAAATGAAGATTATAACTAACACCACAGACTCGATGTTCTGCACATCCCCAGATATTAGTGTGAACACTCTCTCTTGCCTTAACGTTTCATTCCCAGTGTTACCCCTAGCATTAGTTCTTGCGTTTGACCTCAATATAAAAGCAGATTTGACTGAACTTGCGGCGGGGCTATTGGCATTCTCAGACCCAAGTGGACAATCTTTCATTATGTGGCCAACTTTGCCACACCAGTAACAGGCACCAGATGCACGGTAACACACCTCTATGCTTCCTTCCACAATCAGGACAAATTGGAATAGACCCACTGCTCTGACTTGAGCTACTTGTAGACCTCGTGTTTTGCTTTTTGCTTCCAAAGGAGCTGCCCTTTCTAAACTTGTACCTAGACCTCTTACTTATCCATTATGTTGTTGTTGGGGCCTTGGTTTGTTTTATAGCTGCTAAGTTAGCTTCTGCCATTAAGGCTCGGTCGATCACATCCACATACGTAGGCAATTTCAAGACGCCAACTCAGTCAAACACTTCCAAAGTCAAGCCTCCTTCAAATTTCCGGGCCTTTTTATAATTGACATCCACCATGTGTGGAGCAAACCGGGCCCACTACAGGAAATTGGGGATTTCACGACATTTAATTAACGTCATTTTATGAAACATCACTTTTCCTAATAATTAATGGCATTTTTTAAACGTCGCAATTGTTATTAATCAAAACGGTCCCGTTTTATGAATAGAAGACGCTTAGAAATGCCTCAAAATCCTGTCTCTCCACAAACCCTATTTTGTCTCTCCAAACCTTTATTTTGAAAACCCACCGCCGTCTACAATATGAAGTTCAAATCTCTCACTCACTCAAATCCCTTACTCTCTTACTCTCTCTCGATTCTTCTTCAGAGCAATTGCAATTTCAAAGTTTCTTAGAGCCAACCTATCTGCATCCGTATGGCTTCAATCTCATAGTTTCTCAGAGCGATTGCGATTTTGAAGTTCGATTTTGAGCATCGCCATCTACAATCTCAGAAAACCAATAGAATCCTTCAAAATCTGCTTCAGCTTCGTGATTTATCTTTGTGGATTTGAAACTCTTTGTTTTCTTCGATCAGAGGTTAGTGCTTTCGGTCATCCTGTATGTCTACAAATCCTATTTTGTCTCTCCAAACCCTTATTTTGAACACCGTC
This sequence comes from Camellia lanceoleosa, assembly GCA_025200525.1. Lineage (NCBI taxonomy): Eukaryota > Viridiplantae > Streptophyta > Magnoliopsida > Ericales > Theaceae > Camellia > Camellia lanceoleosa. The sequence goes on from CM045767.1 coordinate 78,774,494, forward strand.
ATCTACAATTTGAAGTTCAAATATATCACTCACTCAAATCTCTCACTCTCTTGCTCTCTCTTTTTCTCTGGTCCATGGGTATAGGATGCAGGTATGTTATGTAGAATCATTGTCAGTTGCTAAGGGTTTTAGATCGAATCAATATGAAGTTCTCTCTCTCGATTCTTCTTCAACTTAGTGATTCATCTCAGAGTGATTACGATTGCGATTTCAAAGTTCGATTTTGAGCACTGCCGTGTATCATAACCAATTGAATCCTTCAAAATCTGCTTTAGCTCCGTGATTTATCTCAGTGGTGGTGTTCTGTTTGTGATTTATCTTTTTGGATTTGGAACTCTTCATCTTCTTCGATCAAAGGTTAGTGCTTTCGATCCTTTGTTTTACAATCTCAGAACTCTACAATCTCATTAGATGGAAGGACTGAATATTCATTGGATCCTGTGCTATATTCAGAGGTTAGAACTCTACAACCTTTGTTTTTCAATTCTGTATCCTATGCTATATTCATTGGATGGAAGGACTGAATATTATTGAATGACATTATATAACACTGCTTAATGTTCAAATTGTAAAAATTTCATGCCACTTCAATTTTCCTGTTCATATAAAAAGTTGCCTCAACATTGAACTCCCAGATGAATGCAACATGAGGTACTGAAGAAATCTATGTTGAATTATAATTTATAAGAAAATGAAGCTACATATATATTCTTATTAGTGAGATTGAGAAAACAAAAGAAGCCCTAGAAGTTATGTGTATTAAGGATGAGAATGCATGTAGGAATTAGTAAAAGTTGAGACGAGGGTTTGTTGTGTCGTGTGGTGAAGATACCTTGTATGTTATGTTGAAGGTCACAAGTGGAATGAAAAATTAGAGAGGTTGAGACATAGTGCTTTTTTAATTTTGTTTATTTATTATTTGTAGATGAGGTGGACTTGAGATGGAGAAAGAGACTCATTTACGTGGACCTTGTTTTAAAAGTTTTTCTTGCATATATATTGTTTTAGAACTCTTCTTCTTTTTGGTTTGGTTGCTGGTAACTTCCTCCATATTCCTGTGTTTGTAATTTGGTATTTAATTGGACAAATGTATGGCTTAGTAAATGTGGCCATGTGTTCTTCTCTTATTCATGTTTTGGCTTTCCTAATTCAAATATGCTTATTTAATTTTTAGAAACCTGGTGGCATAATAGCTCTTCTGGATGAAGCTTTGTAACTGTCATACTGCTGTAAGCATTGTCTATTTTATGTAGGGTAATGGCTTAAAATAAATTCATCACATTCACTATTAATTTATGATTTCATTTGATAGTTCTTGTGGGATAGATGAGGCTTATTTTTTTGTAGTATGTTCCCAAGATCAACACATGAAACCGTTGCCCAAACGTTGTACCAGACATTTGAAATCCATAAATGCTTCACTAAGCCAAAATTATTACGTTCTAATTTCACTATTTGCCATTATGCTAGTGATGTAAGTTTCTATTCTTCGTGTTATTATATGTACTTATTTAATAGTTCATTCAACTCAAGAATATACACTTTTGAAACAAAAAAACATTGACCAACACTTCAATTTATTTTTCAGTCACCTATCAAACTGATTTTTTTTTGGACAAAAACAAAGATTATGTTATTGCTGAACATCAAGCACTCTTGAGTGCTTCCAAATGTTCTTTTGTGTCGAGTTTGTTTTTACTTTCATCTGAGGAGTACTCTAAACAATCAAAGTTCTCTTCAATAGGTTCATGGTTCACAGTCTGATGTTCTCTCTCTCTCTCTCTCTCTCTCTCAAATTATCTACTTCTTTTGTACAACAGCTTGACTTACGAAATTCCCGTTCTACTTTTTGCAGCAACAATTGCAACAATTCCTTGAAACTCTAAGTTCGACTGAGCCTTGTTATATTCATTGTGTGAAGCCCAATAATCTTCTTAATCCAGCTATTTTTGAGAATAACAATGTTCTCAAAACCTACCTTTAGATAGTCACTAAATAGCTATTTTTGAGGTAAGGAAGGGTAACTTTTACATGGTGTTGGAAATGAAGTTGGTTGCCTTCTTTTTTCTTCCAAATTTTATTTGTTTTATGTGTCTCCTTCCAGGGAGTCATGGAGGCAATTAGGATCAATTGTGCTGGATATCCTACAAGAAAACCTTTTTTGGAATTTGTAGATCGATTTGGCATGCTGGCACCTGAAGTTTTGGATAGGAGGTAATTTTATTTATTTATTTAGTTTTTTGGGTTAGTTTGATTTCTTGGTTACTTTTTATAATTAGGATCAGTTGTGTTGGATGTATTGATTCCTTGTCAATACATCTTTTTCATGTTTGGTTGTTCATCATACCTTTAAATCTGCCTTGAACTGTGATGGATGTTTATGATGCCAATGCTTCAGTATATAGCTAGATTGATGATTGCTGGTTCCCTTGATATCATTGATATGTTTGAAACATATCATTGATATATTTGTGATGTTCTTGTATTTAGGTGCCGATAAAAAAAAAAGTAAGTAGGCACTATAATTCTCATTTGCATGAAAACCAAAGATATGAGGCTTAAAACATTAGGATATATTTGTTCATCCATACTAGATGGTTTTAGTGCATTTGGGAAAATGTAAAGCATCCATTTTTGGATTCTTATGTTGCCTTTTGACATCTTGTAATTAATATAAATTCAAATATTGGATTATAATTACTCATTTTATTTTTATTTAAAATTTTTCCCAATACTCATCTGATTCTTGCTAGTTTACGATGAACTTTATTGTGTTTGCTTACATGACCTTGAATGGTAGTCACGGATATATGTAATTGTTTACATTAATTTTTACTTTTTCTTTGGTGTAAACTATTAAACATATGGCTTTGTTTTACTTCCTTGATGATTTTTTGCTAAATAGATCATACTTATTATGCTTATTTTTGCTTGATTGGTAAGACAAGTGTTTCTAAGGGCTGGTCAAATGGTAGAACTAATTTTCTGGGAGTTTTGCACTAATTTGGCACATTTGCTCAAAATAAAATAAGGTAATCTCACTATGGACCTTAAAATCTTCAAATTTCATGGTTGATCATTATGGTGCAGAGGACTACATTGTTGGATGTTTATGTAAAACCAGCTAAAATATGTGTAGCATTTCATCCATGACTTTGGGTTCCTCATGTCCTAGTAAAAAATGCTTGGAAAATGTGGGTTTTGTTGCTCTACTCTTTCTTTATTAAACTTGTATGGTGGAATTTTATGCTTATGGGTATTTAGAAACTTTGATCTTTATAATGAGTTGATTTGAGGAAGGGAATGATTAAGTGGTCTTGTATTCTTCATAGAGTGTTCTGGGAATTATACTTGGAGGTGGAGCTAGGACTCGCCTTTGCTCTCTTACAAAGAAGAGAGCAAAACCTGTTGTTCCTTTAGGAGCAAATTATCACCTGATTGACATTCCGGTCAGCAATTGCCTGAACAGCAACATATCAAAGATCTATGTTCTTACACAATTCAATTTTGCATCTCTAAATCGTCACCTTTCACGGGCATACACAAGTAACATGGATGGCTACAAGAATGAAGGTTTTGTTGAAGTTCCAGGTAGTATAAAATCTGAACTCTAAACCTTCTAGTCTTATACTATGCAGCGGCTTTTCATTTCTGTGAGACAGTATTTGTGGCTGTTTGAGGAACACAATGTTCTAGAATTCTTGATTCTTGCTGGGGACCAGAATTTTGGCTCTGGTATCCCCTGATTAGTTTGTGCTACTTCATTTGTATTATGTTAATATGAAATCTGAATTTGATTACTTTTTAAATACACATAAGGGACTCTCTTTTTACTTGTCTTCTTCTTCCTTTTGACCAGCCTCTCTGTCTCTGCATCTGTTTCCTCTTTCATTTCAGGTATGCAAAACCTAGTACTTATCTTTCTATATATGTATATCTATTGTAATAATAGTAATTTTTACATGTGGGTTTGTGTAATGCAGATGATATATTTGGGGGTTGATACTACAAATAGGAACATCAATTTTGTCACTGAAATGTTCATTTCTAGGACTCTAAAATAATAAGTACAAGATTAGGGGCTTTAAACAGAAATAAGAGTGAAAGATGCGACTGTAAAAGCAACTTACTGTCTACATACAAATAAATAAGGAAATTAATTGTTCCAATGAGTAATAGATAAAAAGATTATGAATAATGAATGATAGAATGCTTCCAAGCTTACAAATTAATATATTTACAGATTCACTAAAAAAAACATATCAAAGCACACAAATCATATATTTATAGTGAGTGAACATTAATATTTTTCTTCTATGAACCAAACTTGTTGCCATTGAAGGCTGAAAAACATAAAAACAAAGGCAACTAAAAGAGAAAGAAAAACAAACAAATCCTAAATTTCTAATTGTGGACACGCCTTTTTTCGCGCCCCACCTTTCGGAAGGTTTGAAATGAAAGGCCTCACAGTTCTGACTCCCGCGGTTCTGAATTTAGTCTCACAAGTGCAATATGAAACTGATAAATACCAAAGAGTTCAAACCCAAAAATCTTTTTGGAAAATTGATTTTAAATCAAATAATGCCAAAATTGGACTACTTTGCCAAATACAGAGTCGCCACCTAAATATTATATTTTTGGAAAATTTAGGAAACCCTGACTCGTGCCGAAGGCCGCGTGTCCGTCATCACCAAAGTTGCCTCAGCTCGGAAACTTAGGTACGAGGGGGGAAGGTCATGAATTGAGCACCCATGCTTGCCCGATCAAAGATCGGCCTCTACTAATCATGATATGATTTTTTTATAAATTTTATGTGTTCTTATTCCGGTTATTAAACTAGCTTTACTATGTGATGAGCACAAGCAAGTATAGACTAATTTGCTCAATTTGGAATAATTCTACTCATGTTTGTTTGTGAAAATGGTTTGAATTCGCCACTTCAAGTGGGCTTAAAGTTTGCAGATTTTGCCACCAAACATAGTGGGCTTAAAACATGATTTTCCACTCAACAAAGTGGGCTTAAAACATATATTTGTTGAATCATTCCAATCCAAACAATAAGCCTTTATCTGCAGGCATTCAAGTAGTTTAGCATTTAAGCACATAGCCTCATGGCAAACATGCTAATCATGACAACATTCACACTTATCTTGAGTATACTAAAGCCTAAATATTTACCTAGGCCTCATTTGGGAACAGGCTAATTTAGTAATTTTTTTGGCTATTTGGCTAAAATATGAGCTAAAAAAAATTAGTATGTTTGGGATGACTTTTTGGCTTTTTACGAAAAGATGTGCAAAAAGTAGAGAGAAAAGAGAATCTTTGACTTTTTGGTATGAGTTGTTGACTTTTTGACTTTTTTAGTAACTTTTTCACTTTTTGGCTAAATGGGAGGATTCCCAAACGGGGCCCTAGTACTCCAAGCTAGGAAAACAAAGTTAGAAAAATATGCATGATTCCTAACTATACAAGATGCCTAATGTAACACATGCAATATGCAATTAATAGGCTCGGCTACTAATATGGCATATGAATCGATTGAAACAACAAGCAATTTAAACATGTATTCAAATAAAGATATTGAAATTGCAATGCCTCGGTGCATATAATACGAATGAATGGATGCAAACATGCAATATGCTAATTGAAATATGATCCATAATCTAACCATCAAAAGCGATTAAATAAAAGGAGAAAAGGCGTGGGGTTGGAAAACATACACACACCGCACTTATTACAACATTACGCTCTCGCGAAGGAAGGTCCGAATGAATAAACTAACTAACTAGCTATGCTAATTAAGCTAACTAATTATTACAAACCGAATTAACTAACTATTCTAGTTAACTAATTATTACAAACCAAAAACGAATAATTAGTTAAACCAACTAATTATTTGCAATACTTAATTAGTTACAACTAATTAATTACAACACAAATCTAAGCTAGATATATAAGCGATAAATAAACTTGAAATGCAAGGAAGGCTCATGCACGTGTTCGGTTTTCACCCGAAAAGTTGTTGTTTTGCTGCTACAAGCCTCTGTTTGCACATATGATCACTGACAAAGCTGTTCACTTCCAGAACACCTCTGCTTCAACTTACTATCACATTGTGCAAAAATCACTGATGGCCGACAAAAGGGACAAGGGGCCGGTTGGCTACCATTGGTGGCCGGTCGGCCACTGATGGTGGCTATCGGCCACTGCTAGTTCACACTTCCATGCTGCAACAGAGAGCAAAAGCGAGCAAAAGCGATTGTATTTTCACAGGTTGTTTGTACTGTTTACCCTCCTTATCATCACATAAGCTCAAAGGAGAGAAACTCTTGGCCCTCAAACCATCAATCAAGCAATTTCCATGCGTGATGGCTAAGGGACCAAGTTTGTACAAGTTCAATAAATGCACAAACAAGACCAAAATGACCGCCACTCTATCATAGATGATCAAGGGCAATAGAGACCAAGGAAAATGGCACATTTCATCACTCTTGAGTATGAAACGTCCCATTTTCTTTATGTTCAAACTAATGTCCGATTTGAACAAATGCAATGTAACACAAAGAATGCTTATCTTGCTTCTTTTACTTGCCAATTTTGTTTACTCATTTTAATTACCAAATCATTCATTAATCAATTTAGTCCATTAGTGAGTGTTCTCTAATGGAAAGATGGCTCAAACCATAAGTTGTTTTGGGCATGAAAGAGGCATTACACTGTTGGTAATGAACCCCCTAAGGGATTAAACCATTAGGTGTAGCACCTCCATTTCACACTTAAGCAAACAAGTGGTTTGAAACCACTTTCAAAACAAAACAAAAGAGTGAAGAATTGAAGGAGATTGCAAAGATTATAGTACTGAAATTAGGTGCAAAACAACACTAAAACATGCTATCAACTTAAACCAATGGTGTTTAAAGCCTTAAAACACTAAGCTAATGAAGGAATTAACACTACAACCATGCCATACATGGCTCAAATGAATTAACCAGCCAAAAATAGAGGAAAAACAACCCTAAATATAGTGTAAAACATGCTGGACTTGAGCCACAAAAAGATAAAACAATAAGCTAATAAACGAGGCTAACTAGATGCAAACAAGACATAAGGAGGGGAGGCTACTTCCTCCAATTTTGTACTTCAAAATGAGGTTTTTGCCACTGAAAAACCTCTGAATTTCAGTGGTTAAAAGGCCCAAAAAAAATTTGATTTGAAAGTGATGAAAAATGGTACAAATGCTTTACAAGCAAGGAAGCAAGCAAGGAACCACCCCTTAACTGAAAATGACCTCAAACCAACACTTTTAGGCCACAAAAATAGAGTTTTTTACAGTTCAAAATCAGCGCAAAAACAGTTTGAAAAGATGGCAAAACAAGTGTACAAAACAAGCTTAAAGGACAAGTGTTATACCTTTTGAAGCAAAGGACAATTCTAGGCACAAATGAGGCACTAAATCAATCCAAGACCACCTTCTAGAGCTCAAAGAGGGTCCCAAGTAACCTCATCCCAAAGATAAGAAACTTTGGTTAAGGGTTGATAGGCAAACTTGAAGTGTATCTACACTTGTATGCACAAAAGTTCAAGAGAGAGAGGAATCTAGAGAGAGAGAAGGTCCTCTATATATAGAAAAATGAGAGCTCAGGTCGAAAATATCAAAGAAGGGATAGCTGGAGCAGTGTGGAACAGCTAGAGGAAAATATCTGCAGAAAATTACCTTTTCGACACCAGTGGCCGATCGGCCATCATTGGTGGACACAACTCACCTCTGGCCGACACATGGCCGACAAAGCCCATTCATGGCCGGCAAACTCCACCAGTGGCCGGCTAGAAAAATCTGCTCTCTAGGTCCAACTTGAAATGGGCATATCTCCTTCATTCGGATTCCTTTGCAGGTCATTCTTGAGTCTAAATTGAAGCCCCGAAAGTAATATTTCTAATGGTGGAAGCCTCACATCAAAATTCCAAGTGTGCAAAAATATATGCTTATTTTAGTGAAGACTGCTCAGTTTTAGTCCCAACCGAATTCATGCCTAACTTCTCCTCAGCTAGTTTTCTTCCCTCCCCTTCTATTTTCTTCAACTCCAAACCCCTAAATAAGGTGTTTTGAAATAATTTTCAAAGAGTTTATCTCTCTTTTATTCATTTCCACTTTGTCCTTGTTCGGTTTCTTGCATAACATTCTTGAAATCTGAGCCTCGGAACATCGTAGGAACTTTTTCAAAAATATTTTGAAAGAGAGGGTTTTAAGGTCTAAAAATCATTTTGGTTAAAATGGTTTTGGTCCAAAATGGGGTGTAAGGTTGGGATTTAACGTTCTCCTTGCTGAAGAAATTGAACCTTTGCATAGCATAACTTTCATCCTCGAGTGATCAACTTGTGGCGCCCAAGTCCGAAGGGTGATAAAAAATGGGGTGTTTACACTAGTGGAGTATTTCCTTGTTACTTTATTGGCCTCAAAGTTAATTGGAAACCTACAAGTTTTGGAATGAAAAAATTCCAATACACAACTTTCTAATCTCGTCCATACTAAATTAAGGGCTGACATTATTATATAGTATACAAGCATAGAAGTATATATCATATAGATGAAAAGAAAACCAAACAATTTCACTAAATATAATTATGGGTTTCCTGCAACTGCATAACACAACAAAGGAAAGCTTTTACCAATATATGACTCTGTTTTGAATTGAAACTTATAATCCTTTTGCTATATAGGAATTTGGTTCAAGTTTCAAATGTATAAAATAGCTCTATACATGATGCTGGAAAGTTATCTTTATGATCATTCAAATTAGAACCTCAATTCAGAACTACTCTATAACAACATAAGTTAAATAAATGAGGTGAATATAAATTGATTGTGAATTGGCCAGAACCAAGTTTTACATTCCTTTTTAGATTCAGTAAATGCTTATATACAGAGAATTCATCATGGTTCAGTAGATGTTTGCAACATCTCTGTTTCTGAAGTTTGATTTTCTTTACTCTTTTGTTGTTGCTTGCTATGTAGAAATAGGAAACCCCTTTCTCTACTTGAAATATATTTTTCTGTGTAACCCAGATGAAATATATATGTATATATATATGCATTTGTGTGATGTTTGTTGTTTGAACCTATTCAAAACACAATAACAGTTTTTACTAATAGTCATTCATATTTATAATGTGGGTCTGAGCTTGGTTTTGGCTATAGATAATGCTGCTAGAATTGTTTCTTCAAGTTTTATTTTATTTTTTCTAAAAAACCAAAGAGTGGAATTTTCGTTTATGTAATAGTAATCTTGATTGTGAAATATTTCATGAAGCTTCTTTGATCTGGCATAAACCCTTCTTCACTTTGATTTTCCTTTATACCATTCTACATATAGTATGTTCCTAATCTTTAAAAAAATGCTCCATTTCAAATTTGTCATTGATTTATAGAACTTATGAATCGCTTTTACGAGACACTCAAAGCTGGTTATGAACATTTTAATAGGGTTCTTTTCTTTGGTACATGGACTTTGTGTTTTGTTGCTCATTGATGCTTGATTTGCATAAAATGTCATCCAAGTACATTGGGTGCCAATCTGTTGGAAATTTATAGCTTTCTTATAAATTAACAGTTAATGATTGTTTTATGGAGTAGTTTATACAAGGTTGTTAGATTGAAAATTATAGCCCTCTAATTGTTTGTTCTAAAGCCTGAATAAAGGTAACTTGGTAGAAAAGATGTATTGATGTCTTTGGTTCATCAACACATCTTGATGGTCTCTGAATAATGAATTTTCTATATTCAAACATTTGGATTCAAATTGATTGTTTTCATGCTGTCAAATCATATGGTTTGGACCTTGAATTGGAAAACACGTGTCCATGTTCCACATATTTTCTACTAAAAAATGTGTTTGATAATTGAGGAATGCCAGTTTCTTTTTGGTTTTTAGATCCTTTTAGATTTTTGACTATTACAAAGAGGTTTCTCATTGTTGCTACCAACAACTAATGAGTAAAGTTAAAGTTTGTTTTGTTTACTAGTCACTTGGTATCTAAGCCATGTCCTTTGGCCTAGAGCTTGAACTGTCCTAAACTACTCTCTTTATAAACCTGTCTTTCTTTTGCAACTTTTCAAATATGTGTAGCTCATTCAAATCATATAATAACCATTTCAGTGCAAATTCAATCCAATCAACCAAGTTAGATTTTTTTCAAAGGGGTCCTAAGGGTAGTATCAACTCTTGCTCAAAGAACTGATACTTATTGATATGGCATTAGCAAGGTTTACAAGGACTGGCTTGAGATAGTCTGGAGGTGCCATTGGTAATTACACAAACGAGAGAGATATCATCTGTGAGAGTGTGTCAACAAGCAAGTGTTCCTCACATTTTGTTGAAAATGTCACATCATGAGTATTTATGCTTTAACATTCTTGCTCAACTAGAATCAGATTTGTCATTCTTTATTGGAATATGAATTCATTTCAATATGTGGGTTATCCATTAGTATACAGAAACCAAAAGCGGAGAGAGTATCATGCTGATTTGTAAAGTCACAATTATTATAAACTTATTACTATATGATAGAAGCACGTTAAAATATTTTTTTCTGCCTTTTTCTGCAGTTTCAAAGCCTTATAAATGACTGATTTATTTAAATTGTTCTTCGAGGTACAAAACCTTCTTCAACAGATGGTGAGTTGTAATGTAGATCTTATGTTTTATAGCTGTAACACTTCTACTATTATTAATTTATGCACTTTACCTAATTTGGCTTTCATGTTTTGATGCAGGTATCCAGACCAGTGAAAATTACAGATTCTATGCTATATCAGCTGAGTTTAGTGAATTTAGTAACAAGGACAAGACATTAAATTGAATCAAAACTCATGGTGTTTGTCTTGATGTGTTTCCTATTATTTTTTGGGAAATGTTAAAACATGATTTGTGGATATGTTTTTTTGTAGTTAATGGTGATTGTCTATTAAATTAAATGGGAAAGTGAATTAATGCTGTATTTGCTACTTGACAGTTTTTCATATAATCAGCTTATCTTTTGACAAATGTTCATTTGAATGGGAAAGGGAGTTATTGTTTCATATTAGTGCTATTTTTCAATTTTATTATAGGTATTTTTTTAGTTCAACCACATAGAATTAGCACAATTTCAAAAAAATAATTAAGAAAATAAAGATATAATGGTGTTTTTGAAAAACATCACTATAGCCAACGGTTATATTTAAAAAAAAAAAAAAAATATGACGACGTTTTTGAAACGTTGCTAAAAGTTGTCATGATGTCAGTTTAACGTTATGTAATAAATTTAGCAGTGTTTTTTAAAGCGCCACAATGTTATAACGACGGCCGCGTCTTTGGCGTTTGGTGCTAAGTGTCACAAAAAGAATTAACGGCGTTTTTGGCACCTATAGTGGCGTTTTTAAAATGCCGCTAAAAGCTGAATTCCCTGCAGTGGCCAATTCAGTGAACTTAGCTTCATACTCGTCTATTGACATCTTGTCCTGCTTGAGTTCTTGAAATTCAAAAACTTTTCGGTCTCGAAAGCACTGAGGAAAATACTTATCGTAGAAGATTTCCTTAAATTGAACCCACATCATGTTTCCATTATCATTTCGGATTAGCAACCACCATCTTCAAGCTTCATCCTTTAAAGTATAGGTTGCCAAGAGCACCTTCTGAGTCTCAGAGCAAGGAAATACTTTATATAGTTTCTCCATTTCCGGTAACCATGTCTCTGCCTTTAATGGTTTAATGCCACCTAAGAAAGTTGGCGGTTTCATCTCCATAAACTTCTGAGTTAGGTTAATGATATCATTGTTATCTAGCTCAATTTGTACTGGCAGAGGCAGAGCGGGCAAAGGTTGTTGCCTCAAAGATTCTGTTAAAGCTACAAGAATTTGTTCCATCCGGCTCTTGTGAGTCTCAGAGGATTCAGCTGTACCATCACTTCTTATATTTTCCATTTGCTATAGGTACACAAAGACAATAGTAAACAGTGGTAGAGGCAATAGTTTTTTTCACAAGGTTCACATTCAGTTCATTCTACTTCGAATTCACATGCTCTTATTTTCGGTTTCTTATCCATAGAATTTACATGCACACTCACACATGCAAATGTAATGTCCCTAATTCCTTTTAGAACATCCTAAAGCTCAAATAGACTAGTGTGTGCGGAATAACTCATGCTTTGACAACACTCTATCACGACCCAAACCCGCCCCTATGAGTTTAGCGTCGTAATTGGCCAGTAATCCCGGGATTATTAAAGGCCTTTGAACAAATTAACAAAATACAGGGGCTAGCGGAAGCAAATATATTAAACATACATAGTCCATTGAGTTGTGTCGACAAACATGGGGCATGAAGTTAAAACTTTATATACATAAACTCACATATGACGTCATGTAAACGTCCATCTTACATTGACATTACACATATAATAAGACAAAAGAACTATTCACAAAACAACAAAAGTCTTAAACTTATAACTTGTTTTACCAAACTCGACCACTTGACATTTTTCGAAACCTCCTCGGCAGGCACAAAGGTTGGCCGACAAAATGGATCTCTAGGCAATCATCACTGAGCCTGGTCACGTGCCTGATCACCTACATACATAAATAATAGAGTGAGCGAGAGCCTAGTGAATAATAACAAAGTAAAGATTTTAATAAATGATGTCCATAACAGATTCAAATTTCAATTCTCTTATCAAATTGGAAACATAGTCATATTCATAATCATGTTCAAATCATGTGTGTTACATCCATTAGCATTAACATATCACTTTGGTCATGCATATCAAGTTCCATAATGGAACCTCGAGTACCGGGTAACATATTTCATACGTGGGCCACGGTATTATTTCCCTTGGGTGAGGGCCTATGCCACGGTATTATTTCCCCAGGTGAGGGTCTCATGACCATAAGCCACAGTATTATTTCCCCTGGGCAAGGGCCTCTGCTAAAGATACCACAAAGACATTCAAAGAATTGGATCATCATTCATGTAATCACAAAATAGCCTTTTGTATCATTCAGAAACAATTCATATCATATCATAATGTTTAGAAAGTATTTTATATCGAACATAGTTTTGCTAAGTCATTACTCACAGATAGCTTCGGTGGTAGAACAAATTGATCAAACCGCTCACGACACGTGACCTACATAAACATATAACAAATACACTTATTGAAACACACACTTGAATAGTACTTAACTTATTCCATTCCGTTCTTAGTGTGTTTCTAAGTCTTAGCCTTATTATGGCGTCTTAATTAGGGCTTAAGAATGTCTAGGATGTAATGAGGATGCCAAAATGTGATTCAAAACACTTAGTCAAATTTGCTGAAAATAGGGTCTTCGCTCGAGTGCAAGACTGAGCAAACAGGGTCCTCGCTCGAGCACAACTCTTGTCACTCGAGCGGTCTGCAAAACTTGCAAAAATTTTGGAGCATGAATTTTACGCTCAAGCCAACCTCTTCTCGCTTGAGCTGAGATGTAAAGCAAAGGGGGGTCGCTCGAGCGCAGGTTTGGTCGTTCAAGCGGTCTTTGTAAGAATGAAATTTCAGTTGCTCTCCAAGCTTCAAAACTCAAATTCAAACCAACAAAACACATCCTTTTGGGCCCAAAACTTGAGGAAACATATGTAAACTTGTAAAACATTGTAAATTCAAAATTGTTTCGCAAAATCAAAGCCCAAAAGTATGCCAATTATGCAAAATCAAACTTGAAACTCATGATACAAACATGCATGTAATTTCTTTGAACTTAAATCATTCAAATCATGCTCAAACAAGGTAGATTGATGGAAAACATGACGAAGTCTCAAAATTAAGTTGAAAACATGACATGCATGGAAGAATTACTTGACAACAACTTCAAAATGTTATGGAAAATGCATGCATGTATGCCTTGAGTCTTAATTCTCCAATCTTAGTTCAATTTTTGCATTAATCACCTTAGTTCTCTTGAATCTGTGTGGTAAGTGACTCAATTACATCTGAAGCCTTGAATTCTTGCCTTGAGGCCTTGAATTTCCAAGTGTTGAAGCCTAATCTTTCAAATTCTCTTCTATTTTTGAACAATTTTAGCAAGCCTCCCCTTCTCTCTCTCTCTCTCTCTCTCTCTCTCTCTCTCTTTCTCTCTCCCCCACACTTGTGGCTTCAAGAGTGGAGAAAATGAGAGTGCAAAGTGTATCCTAGAGGTTTCCTGTGCCTATATAGGCTTGATTAAGAAGTTAATTAAGTTAGACTTACAACTAATCAATTGGCATTAATTATCCTAATTAATTTATTCTGAATCAAATTCCAATTAATCCTACCATAAATTTCTAAAAATCCTAAATAACACATAAATGAAGTCAATTTCATAATCGGGGTGCCGATAAGGCCTTCAATTCACAGAACATAATAGAAACACAAACATATATTTCTACAATAGACAGATATAAACACAAATAACATATAATACATGCAATTAACACATGATTTCCTCTTAATTACTTATTAGGCTTCCTTAATCATGCTCAAACAATTAATCACAGGTCGGGACTGTTACATTTTTCCTTGGAATTAACTTTTAATTCTTTAAATTTATGATTGAATATTGAGATTGAGATATATTTTGATATGAGACTCTTGAAATTGAAAGCTTTTGAGAATTTCCTTTGAAATATGAAGATTATGTCTCCATAATTGTTCAATTATTTGAATAGGGAAATTTACCTTTGTTCTCATGGATGTATAATTTCTTGGAATTTGTGGAAACATTGGAAAGGTTGTTTTAAGGCGGTGGTAAATAACATGTGAGTCTGGGTATATAGTCGATTTTGAAAAGAGTTGTGGTGTGTTGGTACCCGTGCGGGGAGTTAAGGAGCCCAATTGCCCTGTCTAGGCTTATCACTGGACGAATGTGGGAAAATGTTTTTGAGTGTCCACTGGTCCTGCCGTATTATAGTCTGCAAAAGTGGAAAAACGAATGATTTTGGGTGCCTACGTCCTACTGTATATTAGTTGGCAAATGTGGGGGTATTTTGGATACAAAACTATACATATGTATGTATGTACTAGGGCTCTCTTTAGAGACTTCACGGCTCATTTACCCCTGGTTTTGAATGTGATTTCTCATGTGTAGACACCCCATTTTTTACAGTCCTTAAGATTTGGATATCATCGTTTGTGTACTTAATGATTATGATTGTGTGTGCTCTTTTTTGCACTCGAAGTCTTCGACGAAATGCCACAACTTTGAGCCTTGTATGTCACCTTATTTTTTTTGACCAAAACCTTGGTGTTTCGAGCCTAAACCTTTTGTTGACCTGTCGGTCACCACCATGAGCTGTCGGCCATGTCTTCTGGTTGTTGGCCATTGGTGTGGCCAGTCGGCGACCAGTGGTGGCCGGTCGACAACCAATAGTGGCCGACGGCCACCAGTGTGTTTTGCAGATATTTTATGTCAGCTGTGCCAACTGTTTGCATAAATGCATGCATCTGCACCCACGTGGAAGGCTGTATCTCCTTGTATAAAATTCATGTTTACTATATATATGGGGGCTCCTCTCCCATTTTTGAGGGTTAGAATTTTTGGAACAAAAATCTTTCTCTCTCTCTCTCTTTCTACATTTTTCTCTCTCTATCTCTTGCAAATTTGTGCATACTTGCCTACATACACTACACTTTTGCCTACACCTCCTTAACCAAAATTGATCACCTTTGAGCTGAGGTTCCTTGAGGCCTTCTTGGAGCTCTTGAAGGTGGTTTTGGCTTGAATTGTTGCCTAAAGTTGATCTTTGCTTCAAGAGGTATAACAATTACCTTTTTTTGACTTGCCTTGCATACTTGTTTTTCTATTTTTTACCCACTGTTTTGGGCTGTTTTTGAGCTGTAAAAAACTCTATTTTGTGGGCTGAAATTGGTGGCTTTAGGCCATTTAAGGTTAAGGGGTGGTTTACCCTTCTTTATTCCTTGTTTATAAGGCCTTTCCACCTTTGTTTCCCACTTTCAAGCTATCTTTTTTTGGGCTTTTAAATACTGAATTCCGGAGTATTTTCAGTGGTGAAAATCATATTTTGAAGTCCAAATTCGGAGGGGATAGCCTCCCCTCCTTGTGTCTTGTTTGCTAGTCTAGTTAGCTCTATATGTTAGCTTATTTTTCTAGCCATTTATAGCTTGATTTTAGCATGTTTTAGGCTCTATTCAAGACTGTTTTGCCATTGTTTTGGCTATTTAGTGCATTTGAGTCTTATTTTGCATGCTTGTAGTGTAAGTGTCCTCACAAGCTTGGTATTTTAGGCTTTAGACACCACTTGTTTGAGTTAATTGCCATGTTTTAGTGCTTTTCTCACTTAATTTCAGCAGTATTAATCTCTACAACCTCCCTCATTTCTTGACTTTTTCATTTTCCTTGAGGGTTGTTTCAACCTTAGGATAGTTTAAGCTTGAGATTGAGGTTCATGCTTAATAGTCTAATCCTCTGAGGGGGGTTTATTACCAACAGCATGACATCTCTCTCTTGCCTTAAACTACCTCTTGGTTGACACTTCCTTCTCTTTTAGAGGACTTCTCACCAATGGACTTAATTGGTTAAAGAATGGTTGGTAAGTTAAAATGAGTAACTAAAAACTTACAACTAAAATGGTGCAAGATAAGAATTGCTTGTGTTTTGGTGTGTTCAATCGAACGTTAATTGAACATAAGGAAAATTGGGACATTTCATACTCAAAGTGATGAAATGTGCCAAGTTTCCATGGTCTCCATTGCCCTTGATCATGCATGATAGGGTAAAAGCTCTTAGTCTTGTTTGTGAATTTATTGAACTTGTACATCTTAGTTCTTTGGCCATCATACAATGAAATTTCTTAGTTGATGGTTTGAGAGCTAAGTGTATCACTCATTTGAGATGTTTTGATGATAATGAGGGATACACAGTACAAACATACCTTGAGAAATACACTGTCCTACTTTGTTTGCTTTCTATTGTAGCAAGGAAGTCCAAATCAGCAGTGGCCGACCGGCCATCATCAGTAGCCGACCGACCACCATCAGTGGCCGATAGACTATTAGCAATGGCCGATTGGCCCTCTGTCGGCCACCAATGAAAATTCAGCGGTGTACTCCTAAGACAGAATAGAATTGGTCTGGAAAAAGAAATCAGTGCAAGTGTCCTATTGAGTAATAGAGGCATGTAGCAGCAGAACATTGGCTTTTCGAGTGGAAACAACGTTCATGCATGAGTTCCTCATCGATCCTTGGAATCCGCATTGAAATAGATTAATTCTATGCTTAACTAGTGGTTTTTGTAAATTAGTTAGAATAGCTAATTTGTATTGTGTTGCAATTATAATTAGTTAGCTTGAATAGTTAATTAATTCGGTTTGTAATAATTAGTTACCTAGCATAGTTAGTTAATTAGTTCAATTTGTTGCAATAACTAGTTAATTAGTTTAGCTAATTCAATTCGTGTTGTAATAATTAGCTTAATTAGCTTAGCTTAGTTAGCTAGTTAGCTTTATTCATTCGGACTCTCCTTCATGAGTGCGATGTAATAATGTGTATGTCTTCCAACCCCACGTCTTTCTCTCTTTTATTTACCAGCTTATGATGGTTAGATTAGGGACATCATGTTTCCATTAGCATATCTCATGTTTGCATTCATTCATTTGTCTTGCATGCACCGAGGCTCGGCGCATCATTCTAACTGCATTGTCATTTCAATACCTCTTTGAATCGTGTTTAACGCATGTCATCAAATTGCTTTGTATGCCATATTAGTGGCAAGACTATTAGTTGCATTATTGCATGTGTTGCATCAGTCATATTGTATAGTTAGGATCATACATTTTTCTAACTCTTTATCTTTTTGGCTTGGAGTACTAGGTGAGCCTTTACTTGTTTTAGCATATCGCATGCATGTGATTGTTGCCATGTATAGCATGCTTGCCATGAGGCTAATTGCTTAAGTGCTAAACTGCTTGAGTGCCTATGGATGAAGGCTTATTACTTGAATTGGAATGATTCAATGAATGTACGTTTTGAGCCCACTTTGTAGTGGCAAATTCACAAACTTCAAGCCCACTTTGTTAAGTGGCAAACTCAAACCCTTTTCGAAAAACAAACATGAAATTAAATTGTTCCAATTAGGAAAATTAGTCTATACCTTGTGTATGTGCATCACATAGTAAATGCTAGCCTAATAAGCGGAACAAGAGCATAATGTTGATAAAAATCATATCAAGATTAGTAGAGGCCGATCTTTGATCGGGTGAAATTTGAGATGCTCAATTCATGACCTTCCCTCTCCTACCTAAGTTCGAGCAGAGGCAACTTTGGTGATGATGGACATGTGGCCTTTGCCCACGAGTCATGGGTTTTCTAAATTTTTTCAAAATAAAATATTTAGGCGGCAACTCTGTATCTAGCAAAGTACATTTTTGGCAATTTGATTCAAAATCGATTTTTCAAAAGATTTGCCAGATTTGGACTCTTTGGTGTTTATCAATTTCACATTGCACTTGTGAGATTAGATTCAGAACCATGCGAGTCCAAACTGTAGGGCTTATATTCGACCTTAGAAAGAGGCGCGAAAAAAGTCGAGCTACGGTTTACGGCAACTCATTTGGAAATTATAGAACTTGGCTCGAACTCATGATATGAAATTTTATCTACACTTACATATTTCTTTACATTGCATTTGCATTGGTGCGTTTTAAGTCATTGTGTTTGCCATTTGCTATTTCTAGACGGTTTGCCGGAGGCTTTCCTGAAAAGCTTGCCAAAAGGCTGACCGGTCACGGGCTCTACCATGATGGGAACATAACCCTTGGATCTCAATTACCGTTGTACCGTTTGATCCGCCTTTCACTTTTCAGTGTTAGGTGCGAGAGGTATATTAGGTAGTCTTGTTGAGGTATCCTTTTTGACCATTTGGCCTAGTTACATATCGAAAGCCATAGAGACTATTCCAAACTAGGATAGGTTGCTCACCCGAATGAAGGATTGTGTGAAACCACTTTGCTTGAATAGTAAACCCCAGTTCCTGACGAAACTAGGATAGGGTAACCCTACCTCCTCATAAGGGTGTTTTGGATCTCACTTAACTGGTATGTGCTTTTAGAGTGAAACTTTATAGGAATGTGCGTATCTGTTGCAAGTTTGGGTATCAGATTTGGGCGCAGAAATTAGTGTTGAGTGTAGTCCTAATAGCTTTGATTACATTTGTGTGTTGTTCATATCTGAGTTGAGGTGCTGTGTGGTTTTTGATTTTTGTTTTCCTTTTGCTTTATTTTTTTTGCAAGGTAGTTTATCACAATTGCTTTGGACAGTTCGGTTACCCCCCAAGCACTCTGGACCCGAGTAAGGCAACTTTACAGATCCGAGGATCTTGTTAGGAGACAACCTATGTTTGCTTTGCTCCCATCGGTGACTAGACAGAGGAGAGTTAGGTACAATTCACCAGTTCAACAAACACCTGCATGCAGTCAGGTTCAATCTTCTACATCTAGGCCAGCAAGAGATCACTCGCCTATTCAGATAGTACCCTGCAGTTAGTATGGATGACTTGATTCGTTATCTCCAACAAATAGTGGAAACCATGCAACAAGATGCTGCTCGCCAAGCTGAAGTTACAGCCCACCAAGCTGAAGTGATAAACAAGATGCAGCAACAACAACCACAGCCAACAGCAACTTCGGTTTCCCATGCACCTCCTGCAGGTATCCCAGCACTAGGAATCATTGTCAATATCCAAGAGAATATGGGCAATCCAGTAGACCCCATCCCACCGCAAGCCTCCGTTTGAATTCGAAGTTGACCCAACTGTACTAAAGGTCAACAAGCTAAAGAAACTTCTCAAGCGGGCACAAGGTATGAACTCAATCCCTGACATCGAAGATGGATACATTGACTCATGATGACTTTGCGGATCGGATCAAAATGCCACACATAGGTCGGTTCGTTGGCTTTGGGGATCCCATGGTCCATTTGCGGTTGTTCTCGATATCCTGCGGTAGATGGGCCTCACGGACTTCAAAAGTTGTCACTTTTCAGAACCTTATCGGAATAAGCGGCTATCTGGTATCACGAAACTAGAGGACTTCGATGGCGGTGGAAGAAATAGTTGAGGCCTTCATTGCCTGATACTCCAATCTGGCGATCGATGTCGCCTTCGTGATCTTGAGGCAACCCGTCAGGAGCCAAATGAGGGCTTCTTAGACTTTGTAACAAGGTGGAGGGCTGAGGCTTCTATGATGACTACCAAGCCATCCGAGAAAGATCAAATCATGATAGTGGTCCGCAATCTGCAAGGAAAATTATTGCAGAAGATGATCGTCTTACCGTTGTTCACATTCACTGAGCTCCATGAGATAGGAGTTCAGATCAAAGATGCAATAAACGAGGTTGATAACCAATGAGAATGAGCAGGCCAAGAGGCTTTTTACACGCAGTTCCAATGCAACCACTAGTGGAAGCACAACTGTGCGGCTGTCTGACGTGAATGTTGTCACCACCACATCCAAGACAGCCAACCCTTTTGCCAGCACAACTCCATAAACCTCAAACAACCAGGCTCGATCCTAGAGGACCTTCACCCCACTCTATATGCCATTATCCCAAGCCCTGAGGGTGCTGATCAAAAGGGGCACCTCAAGCCATTAGAGTCCCACACACTACCCGAACCTCTCCCACTTAAACATAACTTGACCAAATACTCGCTTTTCACCGTGAGCGGTCACGACACCGACCATTGCTTCGGGTTGCATCATGAGATTCAAGATCTCATCGACAACAAGGTGATAACATCGCCCCAAAAGCCAATTGTAACCACCAACCCTCTTCCAGCCCACAACCAAGTTCCCCCACCTTGGAACTTAAACCTAATACATACACTGGCCATTCCCTATGACCCTAGCGTATATATTATCCCTTCCCACCTACCCAAACCGGCTGTGTTCATCCCTGAAAGCACGAACTTGTGCATGATGGACACGTCCACACTTCAACCTGAACCCATGGTGGTGACAATGGCAGAAGGAGAGAAGTTGGCCTTGGAGGAGAATGTTAGTCCATTGCCTGAGAGCTCTGTAGACTTAGCTGAGGGGGTGTATGACCCGTGCTGTTACATTGTACCGGTTGATCAAACCAAACCAGAAGTGGTATTGTCGACAGCAACGGAGGTTAATGTGGTCAGAGAGGATGGCCCAAGTCAGGGTGGATGATCTAGCGAGTAGAGGAGGACTTAGACGATCTGCAGTTCTACGATGAACAGGATCAGGGAGACGTGCAGATTGGCTAGTTTGATCTGAATGGGTCGACGAACAACTCAGCATGGTTGAGTGATGAACTTGACTGGGAGGAAGGAACTGAATCGAAGCCTGAAGAAAATGAAGCAAGAATAGCTATAGTGGCCGGAATGGTCGAGGAAAAAGGGAAATTGCCGGAGAACATCGGTATCAAGAATATAGCTCAGGAACTGGGTGCCGTGAGTACTGCGGATATAAAACAACAAGCTGCGTTGAAGCGGTTTGAACACGAAAAGATTAAAGACACCCAAAAAGCTGGAAAAGCCCAACACCCTACCGGGGATGTTTCTGATGTAACAGTGATTAGAACGGAACCGAACAATTTCTTGTCGGTTGTCGGAGATGTATGGTGGGATGATGATGATCTACGTCTAGCCCACACTGACGAGGACTGGGATGAGTCCTTGTTAGACAATACTTGGTACTCTGAAGAGGTGGACCACATGACAAGGAGTGGGCAGTATTTCAAGCTGCCCTACTTGGACCAAGCTGAAGCCTCCGGGAAAGATAGAGAAGTTGAAAAACAGAAGGAAAAACAACTGGAAAAAAGCGGTATTTGAAATAGTGAAGAAAATTCAATAGATATTTCAATCTGGGGTCTGCTCATGGCTTCTCGTGTGCATCAATAAGCTGTACTATTAGTGATGGACAGAGAAAAATTGTCCATTGACACTACTCTGAGCGACTTGTGGGTTTAGTTTTCCCGGAGGTATTGCCAACTCTAACCTTCTTAGACAAAGAACTAATGCCGGAAGGCTCAGCACACAACAAACCTCTGTACATATCAGTGCAGTGCAGAGAAAAGTGGGTGCCAGTGGTATTAGTCGACAAAAGTCGACTATCAGCGTATATACATCTCCATCTGACTTATGCCATTGGTCTGAAACTAGCAGATTTTGTTCCTATAGCCCAAGTGCTTCGGGCATATGACAACACGAGCAAGGAGGTTATGGGCACGATACAAATCAGAGTTCAAGTGGGCCCAGCTTAACACGATATTGAGTTCTATGTCCTGGATGTGTCGGCCACTTTCAACTTACTGCTAGGAAGACCCTGGCTGCACCTTTTGAAAACAGTCTCTTTTACCTTCCACTAAATGCTGAAATACCCTCATGGGAAGGGAGTGGCTATTGTCTTTGGAAATTCGTCTATACATCCTCCGCCAGAGGTAACTACACCTGTGCTGGAAATCAACTATGGCGAGGAGGATGTATTCCTTTCAGGGTTTACTTTAGCTGAGGCCTGGGTAGTGTAGAACATCCTGGCAGCTGATGAGGGCTTGTATGTCAGCGCTCAATCAATCTATTTCATGAACAAGCTGCAACATGTGCCTGAAATGGAACTGGAAAGAAGTGGCCGGAAGGGCGTCACAGCATTAGTCGATGTGCCACATAATCTGCATGCCTTTAGTCTTGGCTATGCACCCACCAAAGAGGATTGGGTCATGAAGAAATAAGAGATAACAGGCAGAGCTAGAGCCAAGCCAATCGAAACGCGCTATGAGTTTGATCACAAGCCGATTCAGGGAATGCTAAATGGTCATTTTGTTCGGGAAGGTGAAGACTTTCCATTGTGCGGCTTTCCCAAACCCTGGATGAATTCTGAGAAACAGCATGTTCCCGGCTTAGAAATTTGCTTTGACTTGTAGCTGCAAGACAGTGATATAGAGGAAATGGCTGAGCCAATTATTGCTGAAGCTGAGAAGAGCATTGAAAATGACTCAGACAACAGCGAGCTTGGAGTAGGGGTAGCACTGGCATGTCTTCTTTCAGATCCTCCGGTCAACTCAGAGAGCTTGGGGGATAACCTGACTATCTCCATGATCTTGGACCAACCGGTGTAAACCCTTTTAGCAGCATTTTGGATGCATCTGAAGCACCATCTCTCAATTTGTAACTGGGGGAGGGCTACCTGTCTAGTAGTTCTAAGTCGGGTAGTGAACCAGAATCTGATTCCATAGAGTCTATGGAGTCGGAATCAGATTCTAATTCTTCTGAGTCTAAGTCCGATATTCCTGGGAGTGATAACCTAAATGCCAAGGTCTTGTCCGGGTCATCCTTTTCTTTTGATTTTGAGCCAGTTGTAACCGAAGAACTGGATGAGCTAGACTTTATGAATGAGAATGCCATTGCAGATTCTCAGTATTTCTCTGTGCCGCTTGTTTATTGCATTGATCAAGACTTTCAAAATTTTAATGAAAACAAAAAGGAAGGAATTCCTTTTGTTTCAAAAAATTTGATTAATCAAGAGGATGAGAGGTTTGCAAAACCCCTTGATGAAATCATTTCTTTTAATGTGGAGTCTTGAGAAGGATCACGTTTGGTCGAATCGGAGTTCACATTGTCTTTGAAGGAGCGCAAGCACTTAATCACTTTATTAAAATATTTCAAAGATATTTTTGCGTGGTCCTATGAAGACATGCCTAGAATCGATACTGAGATTGTACAGCATTAGATCCCTCTTAACCCTGAGGCCCGACTCGTCAAGCAAAAGTTGCGGAGAATATGTCCGGGTTGGGCTTTGAAGATCGAAGAAGAAGTTACCAAACAGATTGAGGCAGGATTCTTGCTTGTATATGAGTATCCAACGTGGTTGGCCAATATCATCCATATGTCTAAGAAAGATGGCAAAATCAGAGTCTGTGTTGACTTTAGGGATTTGAATAGAGCCAGTTTGAAGGATGACTTCCCTTTGTCGCACATTGATGAATTAGTGGATTTCACCGCGGGTCATGCATTACTCTTTTTCATGGATGGATTTTCCGAGTATAACCAGATTTTGATGCCGCCCGAGGACATAGAGAAAGCTGTCTTCACTACGCCATTGGGAACCTACTGCTATTGGGTGATGTCGTTTGGACTGAAGAATGCTGGGGCTACTTATCAAAGGGCTGCAACCACTATGCTGCACGACGTGATCCACAAAGAGGTCAAGGTGTACATGGACGACATGATTGTCAAGTCCAAAGAAAGAGAAGGCCACTACACCGCCTTGAAGAAATTCCTTCAACGGATCAAAGAATACAGACTGAGGTTGAATCCATAGAAGTGTACTTTTGGTGAAACAGCAGGGAAAATGCTGGGTTTCTTGATCACTGCTTGAGGGCATCGATGTAGATCCTTCTAAAATCAAGGCCATCCTAGAAATGCGCCACTAAGAATTTGAAAGGGACGTGCAAGGCTTTTTGTGTAAAGTACAATTCATAAGATGGTTTATTTCTAAATTGACCTTGACTTGTGAACCACTTTTTGGTCTCCTGAAGAAAGGAAAGAAATTCCGATGGGATGATCGATGTCAATTCGCTTTTGAACTGATCAAACAGTACCTTCAGAATCCGCCCGTGTTATCACTGCCAGAGCCGATGAAACTTTTGATTTTCTATCTGTCAGTCACGGACACAACAATGGGATGCATGCTTGCTCAGGAATCTGAGGATAAGGTGGAAAAAGCCATCTACTACTTGAGCAAGAAAATATTGGATTATAAGACTCGCTACACTCCGTTGGAGAAAGCTTGCTTAGCCTTGGTATAGGCTACTAGGAAGTTGAGGCACTAGTTAGCTCATTCCGTAATTCTGGTTTCGAGATTAGGTCCCATGAAATATCTCTTTGAGAAACCAACGCTTACAGGTAGGCTAGCTCGTTGGTTGATTCTTCTCTCCAAATTTGATCTGAAGTATGTCACTCGCAAGTCGGTCAATGGGAGAGCTGCAGCGGAGTTCTTGGCAGATCATCCAGTAGAAGGGGATGAAGCGGTAGAAAACTTGTTCCCAGATGAAGCCATTCTATAAGTCGAGGAAGAGATTTAGACAATGTGCTGTTTGGCGAAATTAGCCCGTTTGGTGTAGGCTGTTAAAAGCGACTTATAGTTTATAGCCTAACAGATTATAGATTATGACTTTAATCAGAAGTTGTCAATCTGTTTGGTGTAGCTGATGGATTATAGATTTAAGTTGCTGAGTAGTGTTTGATAAATAAGCTGTGAAATAGTTTTTCAATTAATTTTTATTTTTTGTTTGTCTATATTTCTCATAAAAAATAATAATAATAACCTATAGCCCATTTGGGTCTTTTTCTATTTTTAAAAAAAATAAAAAATAAAAAATCTAAGAGTATAACTATAAATTAACATGTCCATAGCAGAAGCTGATAATCGGAAGCAAGGAGTGAGCAGCTTCTCAGAATCAGCTTTTTTGAGTTAAAATAAGCTGTTAGAATCAGAAGCTGTTTGAAATAAGTTTAACCAAACAGTCCAAAATAACTTTTTCAAAGCTAAAAGCCATAAGTTAGCTTTAAAAAGCTGAAACAAACACCCTCATTATTTACAGCTTATTTCAGCTTTCAGCTTAATTTAAGCTTATTTGATGTGTTTGGTTTAGCTTATAGCTTATAGCTTATAGCTTTGTGGAAGTCAGAAATCAGCTTATTCTTTGAGTGTGGCAGGAGATGCTTTAAGAATAAGCTGGAAATCAGCTTAAGCTAAAAGTTATAAGGTATAAGCTGTTTAGGCATAAGCTATAAGCACTTTCCCACAGCTCTACCAAACAGGGCTAATGTACTTTGACGAAGCGTCTAATCAGTACAGTTATGGAATAGGTGTGTTACTGATAGCACTCGAAAACTCTCATATACCTTTAGCCTTTAAACTCCAGTTCAAGGTATCTAACAACGAAGCAGAATATGAGGCGTATATCGCTGGTTTGGAGGCCGCCCTGGAACTAGGGGCAAAAAAGTTGGACGTCATCGGAGACTCGAACCTAGTTGTTTCTCAAGAAAATGGAGATTGGAAGGTCAAAGAACAAAAGATGAAGATTTATCACCAAGCCCTAGACGTTCTGATTCCTAGGTTTGAGAAGCTAACTTTCACGCATCTACTAAGAGAGAACAACAGGTTTGCTGATGCCTTATCAACTTTATCTTCTATGGTAGACATTCCACTAGGAGTTCGGGATCATCATTGAGCAAAGATACATGACAGCCTACGAGACTATCGCCGCAATAGATGAAACGCAAGATCAAAACCCTTGGTACTACGATATTTGGAACTTCTGGAAAAGGAGATTTATCCACAAGGGGCTAAAGCTAAGGACAAAAAGAAATCTGGCGGATGGTCGTTCAATTTATCATCTGAGGAGGTAAACTGTACAAGAGGGGTCATCTGGGAATGCACAAGTTGTGTGTCGAAGTAGAGGAATTAAAGCGCCTGATGGAGGCCATCCATGGGGGAGAGTGCGGAGCGCACATAAGCAGAGTAATGTTAGCCCGAAAGATTCTCAGGCAGGGTTACTATTGGTCTACTATGGAGGAGGATTGTATCGGTTATGTTCGCGATGCCACAAATGCCAAATCCATACCAATCGCATGAATATCCTGCCATCCAAGCTGTACAACATGACTTCACCATGGCCTTTCTCAGTCTGGGGAATCGACGTCATTGGGGCAGTTACACCGAAAGGGTCGAATGGGCATGAATACATTCTGGTGGCAATTGATTACTTCACAAATTGGGTGGAAGCTCAGTCCTATACAGTGTTGAAAGCAGTGCATGTGGCTAAGTTCATCCGAAACAACATCATTTCAGATAATGGCTCCCACTTCAAGAAAGAAGTGATAGACTTGTTGGAGAAATACAATGTGGCTTTTCATAAGTCACCAACATACTGGCTGCAAACCAACGGAGTTGTTGAGGCCGCCAACAAGAACATCAAGCATATTTTGCAGAAAATAGTTGAGACATATAGGGACTGGCCAGACAAATTGCCATTCGCACTCTAGGGCTATAGAACTTCAATCCGGGCATCTACAGGGGCCACTCCTTATTCTCTTGTCTATGGGATGGAAGCTGTTCTGCCAATTGAAATAGAAGTCGCGTCGGCTGCGAGTCATGGCGAGTGTCAAATAGTAAGCGGTGGCAATAGAAGCGAGTTTGAAGAATTGATGTTGTTTGATAAGAGAATTTGAAAGCATTGTACCATGTTAAGGGTTATCAACCGGGATTGCTAGGGTTTTTAACAAGGCAGTTAAGTCGAGAATCTCAAAAAAATTTGGTCTTTGAAAGACAACCGAGCTCTCATCCATGACCCGAGGGGCAAGTTCACACCCAATTGGACTGGTCCTTACATCATCAAAACTATCTGGTTGGGTGGAGCTGTTATTCTCATGGATCTGGATGGCCTAGAATTTTCCCAACTGATCAACATGGACAAGTTGAAGAAATACTATTCCTGAGAGGCTCACTAGGCTGAAACCCTGAAAGGACGGCCTAGGCAAAAGTTAGAACACAAAAATTGGAAATAAAGAAAAAAGAGCTCAGATTGAAAACCCTAAAGGGCGGCCTTGGCAAAAGTTAGAGTGCAAAAGGACAGAGTTAATACTCGAGTGAACCTGAACCGAACTACTTAAGGCTTGATTCCTATCTGCGGGATACGTAGGCAACTTCATCCTAAAGTTCGGCTGTAATCACCTCCAAATCAACTGTCCTGTCCATATGTTTGATTAGGTCATCTTTGTCTGTTCTTCATCTGAGGTTTCGATTGTGATCTTTACTCTAGGAGAAGAGCCGGTTACAGTGCTAAGCAATGCTATTCAATCAAGGGGCAGTTATGATCTTTTGATTCGGGCTTATACATCTCGAAGATAGATTTTGTGTGTGTCAAGTGGCGATCTTTTTCGAAAATGGTTTTGGAAAGTTTTAATAAAAGTTGACTTTGTTCAAATTTTACCTTTTCCAACTTAGACCATTTTCAGACCAAAAGGAAAACTTTCAGTGCTCACAATTTTAATTTTATTGATTTCAATACAAAGTTCTCCACCTCTCAATACAAATCAAAGTTACTTTTATTACATTAAAAAAACTTGAAAAGTAAAGATCAAAGTAATAAACTAGGGGCATAGATGAGTCAGGTGCTCCTGCGTCCCCCGCTCGTGCTTGTGGAAGCTTCTGATGCTAAAGTAGGCTTGGTCTGTGCCTCATCCTCGAGCCAAGCAAAACACTTGCTAAAAAGGGTGCCATGAAACTAGGCGGGGGCAGCTCTCTTGTCCTCCATCTTTGTAGTCTTGTAGGCAGCGCCCTTGGGCTTTGCTACTGATTCGAGACTCAAATGTCACGGTTACGAATCTAATCTGCAAAGTGCAATGTGAGGCGATAAATCACCAAAGAGTCCAAATCCGCAAATTGTTTTGAAAAAGCGATTTTTAAGAAAGAAGTGCCAAACATGGGTGTTTTGCTGAATCTGAGTCGCCACCTAAATATTTTATTTTGGAAGAATTTAGGAAACCCTAACTCGTGCCTAAGGCCACGTGTTCGTCATCACCAAAGTTGCCTCGGCTTGAGAACTTGGGTACGATTGGGGAAGGTCATCTATGAGCACCCCCGCTCGCCTGATCAAAGATTGGCCTGTACTAAGCATGATATCTTGTTTTTGAAAACACATGCATTCTTATTCTGGTTAATTAGCTAGAATTACTATGTGATGCGCACAACACACAAGTATAGACTAGATCGCCTAATTTGGAACAAAGCATCGCATATCCATTTGTTTGGAAATGGTTTGAAGTTTGCTACTCGTAAGTAAGCTAAAAATGCAGATTTCAATGAATTGTTCCAATTCAAGTAATCCAACCTTTACCCACAGGCATTCAGGCAGTTATATCACATAAGCAGTTAGTCTCATGGAAATCATGCTGTCATGTTAACACTCACACATATGCAAGATGCTAAAGCATAAACACCCATAGTGTACTCCGAGCCAAACAAGAAACTAGTTAGAAATTAAATGCATGATCCTAGCTCATGTTAAGATGGCTAATGCAACACATGCAAAATGCAACTAGAAATAGGCTCGGCTATTCTAAGATGGCATATAAGATGCGACAATTCAATACATGTATTCAAGTAAGAATTGAAATACAATGCAGTTAGTATGATGCGCTAAGCCCAGTGCATGCAATACAGATAAATGGATGCAAACATGCATAGCATAAGGATGCTAATTGAAATATGCCCTAAGACTAACCATCGTAAGCGGTTATGTAAAAGGGAGAAAGACGTGGGATTGGAAGACATGCATCACACATATGCACACTTATTACAAAATTGTGCCCTCTCAACGGAGGGACAGAAAGAATAATACAAATCATCTAATTAACTAACTAACAAGCTAATTAATTATTACATAACCAAATCGAATAACTAGCTAAAACTAATTATTACAAAACTTAAATAATTAACAAATTAATTAAGCTACCAAAAACAGTAAAACAGCCTCGAGAAGAGGGACAAATGCATGCTCGGACGGCGTCGCTCGGAAATATATCGCCATGCTTCATGTTGCCTCTGTTTGCACTGCTCTGTACCTCTGAAAACTGTACCAACCGTGACATTGAACCACCTTGAGGGGATGTTGGCGGCCATCGGCCAAAATATGGAGCCATCAGCCAAAGGAAACTGGTCATCGACCAAAACTAAGGCTCTCGGCCAAATGTTTGTAGCCGACCGGCACTGAATATGGTCGATCGGCCATCTCTTCCTACTGAATGCTTCTTTTGCTGCAACAGAGGACAGACAGAGCATGGCAATACATTTGCAAGACAATGTTTGCGACTACACCCCTTATCATGTTTGAGACTCAAAGGAGTGTAGTTCTCGACCCTCGGACCATCAATCACGCATTCCAATGCATGATGGCCAAAGAAGCCAAGTTTGCAATTCAATATCAAAGGAAATGTACAAAACACATAAGGGGCCCCAACCTCTATCATGCTTGATCAAGAGGCAAGGGAATGCACACATAATGCAATGCAACCTAAGCATGCAAACAACTCAAGCATGATACAAATCTAATGCAACATGAGCATGCAAGCATACAATATGCAATAGGCATACAATCTAAATATGCAAACATGCATAGCATGCAACAACATGAAAAATGAAACAAGCATGCAACAACATGGTAAGATGGACTTAAACCAAAATGGGCTACTCTCAAACATGCCCAAATCAGTGGCCAAAGTGTTAAGAAATGATGGACAAAAACACATACAAACATGCACATGTGATAGCCTATCACCTAGGCATAAGAGGGCAACTTTCAAGAGCACTTAAAAGTGGACAAATATGGACATGTAACATATATTGTAAGCTCTGAAATCATGCATGGAAAGGTGCCAAACCAACCAAAGTACACAAGCAAAGCATGCAAGAAGGCTCAAGGCTTAAGGCTAGCCAAGGGGTTCAAACCAAGGCCATAAAAGACAAGGCCCAAAGGGCCAAGGGGACCTAAAATAGTCCCAAGGCAGGTCCAAACAAGACCAAAAACATGCTCGAAACTAGCCAACACAAGCTAGAACACAATGCCAAAAGCATGAGGCATGGAAGGCTACAAAAAGGGTGTTACACTACACCTATCAAAACCAAACATGGCATGACTTAAGCAATGAAAAACAGAGTTATGGCATGGTAAAAAAAGACCAAAAACCCACTTAGATGGCATCCCAAAGACCTAAGCATGGAGGCATGCACAATGGCTCATTCATGAGGCATAAAACATCAACTCTTTAAAGCATTAAAGAAGTGATAAGTGCAAGTGTATGAGCACATTACATGGACTGAAATAACATAACAAATGATTCCAAATCATTGAAATGAGCCAAGTAAAGCATGCTAGTAACTTGGACACTTAAGGCTAACAAGCTATAATGCCTTATGGCTATACAAAGCATGGCATATATGGTCAAAACAACTCAAATCAAAGCTTAAGCATGTTATAACAAGGCTAAAAGCTTCATGGAGTCGAGCCAGAAATCATGCTAGAAACATGGCTTAAAGCATGAAGCATGTTAAGGCAAATGAAAGGATTGCAAGGCAAGTACATGAAGCATACATGGTATGTCCAAACCAAGTCAAAATAGTGTTATATCATGGCAAAAAAAAAGCCTAATACATACTAAAATGAAGCTAAAACAAGCCAAGCAAACATGCTACCAATATAAGCCATTTGTACTAGCATTCAAGACAATAAGGAGAGGGGATGACCCTCTCCTATTTAAGACCTCAAAACCACCTTTTCACCACTGAAAATCCTTTGGATTTCAGTGGTAGAAAGGTCATGCAAAGCCAAGAACAATGGCCAAAAGGGATGGCCTAAAACAAGGCCTTGGAGGGGGTAAACAACTCCAAACCAAAAAGAGACCTTAACAAAAGATTTAAAGTGTCAAAAATTAGAAGTTATTGTAGTTTAGAGTTAAGCTTAAAAAAATAAGCAAGAAGGTCTAAAAGCTTAAGCAAGAAAGGGGTATTAAAAGCAAGTTTGCTCACCCTTGAAGAACACTTCCAAGAACAAGGCTCCAATAACTTTTCCAAGCTTAAACCACTCCAAGAACTCTGAAACTAACTCTCTAGGATCTCAGCAACTAAAGGATGGTGTATTGCTAGGTGTTTGTGTGCAATAGTGTGAACAAAACAACCTTTTGAGCACAAATACACACACAAATATATAGAGAGAGGGAGCTATAGAGATAGATAAATACAACTTCTCTAACCCTATTTTTCAAAACCTCTGGGAAAGGAGGAGGGCCTCCCTTCTTATAGAAATCTAATTCCAAGGCTTCTTGGAGAAGCTAAGCCAAGGGGCAAATCCCTCCATACACGTGTATGGAGGGGGTGAATTGTGCATGCCAGCTGTGACAGCTGGCATAAAATATCTGCATAAAGCAGATGAACAAGGCTTGGCCAAAAAACATGGCCGATCAACCAACATAAGTGCCGATTGACCAAAAGGAGTGTCGATCGGCCAACACTTTTGGCCGATGGCTAGAAAACAAGGCCGATGGCTTCATGCCTTGGCCGATGGGTTAAGGGGATGGCCAACAAGCCACCCTCTTTCCTCAGAAGCAAAAACACAAGTGTTTGGTCCACAACCAAGCACAAAACAGACAAGTTGAGAGAGCTTAAGGCAAGGCGCGTGATCGAGACCCCCGAGAACTCACAACGAACACGAGCATGGATGATCATCGAGTGTTCAAACGATGACATCCAAATCTTGAGGACAGTAAAAAATAGGGTGTTTACAGGTACCTAGCCAAGTGTAAACCTCAGATGGGGAATGGCGGTACTCTACTCCTCCTGCAGGCGGTCTGACCATCCCCAACCTAACGCCTGAACTAGAAAGGGAAGTAGAATACACAGTGAGTCAGGCCGATTAGCTAAATGTCAGGATGTCGAGCCATGCTATAGCTCATTTCGGTCAGATTAAGCTAGGGGCAACGCCAGGATATGTCAGTAGTAGACCTGTTGCACATCCAGTCGCACCACCACCCTTCATTCGGGAAATCCACTAGTTGGCGGTGAAAGAAATAGCCTCGGCCGAGTATCTGAGGGCAAGAGTCCACTACTTTCAGCTTGTCAATTAACCAAACCTGGAGAGCGATGAAAAAAAGGAGAGATTAAAGAATAGAGAGATGTACATTGAGAGAAAAGTAAGAAAATGGCTTTAAGAGAAAAATAGAGCATGAGTGCCGAGCGATGTGAGAAACACATATGAGAAAGGGTGTGAAACATTATCTGAAGAAGTAGTAGACTTCCCGCGAATCTGGTAGTCTCCCAACAATGGAAGGCATCCAAGCCCATCAAAGTCTCGGCCAGCACCAAGCCAATACAGCTCTTGCCTTCTTTCAGGCCTTGCACCACTTCAATAAAGTGAATGCTAGATCTGGCAAAACTAGAGGCAAGAAGGAAATGAGCTAGCATGCATAAGCAAAGAGCATGTTGCCGAAAACCCTACCAAAGACGATCGCCGTGGTCACCGACATCAGAAAATCGACGAATCAAACTGGGAATGCCTAGTTCTTTGTTGTAGGCTAGAGTTCAAGCCTCGTGCATAGTGGGCCCACACATATGTCCCAAAGCTTGGGCATGACCAAAACAGGGCTGAGATATGATTTCCTCATCGCGCCGCGATTCCATTAACACCTGAAATTCTTCAATTGTCGAGTATATTTCTTGTCCCTTGAAGCTAAAGACATATGTAATCAGGTTCCAACATTTAGTTATGGCATGAAGAAGCGAGAAAACAAAATGGAGTTCGACTCAATGAAAAAAGTGCATTTAAGCCGAAATCCCAGAAATTCACCTTTTCCGAGCCATCCAAAGTCACAATCCAATCCGCAAGGTTTTGGACAAGAAATGGCTCCATTTGTGGAAAAAATTGCAGCTGAAATAAAGTTCTGGAGAAGAAATGACGAAGGTGGAGCTTTTGTAGAAGATAAGGCACTAAGTGAAAGCCAGCTGTCAACAATCTGGAGGTTCCTTACACTGGTGGCTAGCCGGCCATTGATGATGGCCGACAAACCATTTTGGTGGCCGACAACCTCCACCTCTGGCCGACAGTCCCCTTTTCAGGCTTATCGTCCACTCGTGTGTTGACCAATGTTGGAAGCGTGTGTTTTGTTTTGATCTTTGTTTTTTTAAGGTCTTGTTTTGAGTCTTTTTGGTTTTAGCAAGTTGGTTGACTTGTATTTAAGTTGTTTTGTCTATCAAGTTATTGTTATGTTGTTTATCAAGTTGTATATTGGATTTTGCATTTTGGTTGTTGGTTGGTTCATTACCTGATTAAGAATATTGTTTCAATCAAGAGTGCTCTTGCCCGTTTCAATTCCATGTCCATTTCATGCAAGTATGGTGCTCATGATGCAAAAATAATCACACTTTTATAAAAATTTCTTTGGTTTTATTTCGATCATGGTTTTTTACAAAAGTGGAGTACAAGTTTTAGAGCAAAATAAAACCTGTCTGAAGCTATATAATATGCTAATGTTATAAACAAAAAGAAACTAAGCAACAGTATAAAAAATCGGCATCAGCCGCCTCAAGCTCTAGAGGCCCTCTTCGTCCTCTTCCTCGAAGGAGAGGACTCAGGGGCACTGTCTCCATCTGTGCTGCTGTTAGAAGCACTGCTGCCAGAATCAGTCTCTGAACCAGAGTCAGTAGCATCTCTGCTCTCTATCTCTGAACCTGTCACAGCATCAGAACCTCCGCTCTCAAAATCGAAGCCAGCATCATCATCCCCACTCTTAGATGACTTCGAATGTTGACTTACTGCCTCCTCAGAGTTGCTCGTCTCGGCGTCAACATTACTCAAAATGGGCTCTAGAGTGCTCCTCTGACCTCGGGTACCCCAGTCTCTTCTCCGTACTACTGAAGGAGGTACTACTCGTACTGGTGCTGTAGTTGCCGCGGTGCACCCGGTATGGGTGGGATCTGAAATGACAATTGTCATCATATCAGTCTCAGTATGTATCAGATGCAAGCATAGTATGTGGCATGAGAGTATGCAGAAGTCAGATACAATGTGTGTGAGTACAGTGTGTGAATGCAGTGTGTTAGATATAGTGTGTCAGATGTAGTTTGGGAAAGATTACAGTTTAAGATGCCAATGTATCAATGGAAAGATGATAGCATGAACTGCAAACTAAAGGAATTACCGGGATGCCGTGGAGACCAAGCAGCGTCTCCCTCCTTTGGACCATGCCGATTAAGGAGGCTATCAACTCAAGAGCCCTCCCCATGCACTCTATGGAGGCCTGCAAATGCATTTTGGATGATCAGTATATACAATAAACATATCTAAAATGACATGTGGGGTGCAAATTGTAAAGTGCAGTCTATACCTAAGTCAGGCCTCAAACCCCTGCTACAGGCTCAATCGGGACCTAGTAAGCATCTCGGTGTGCCGCCAACATGTCAGTGCAGTGGGAAGCTCTGGCCACCCCATCCTCTCCCTTGCCTGGGAAGCCCCTCTACCACGGGCCCTGGTCGTCCGGGTCACTCTAGACGCCTCTCGTGCAGTAGGAGCTCTTGCATCCGCATCTCTGCAAACACCGGTCAAAGGTGGCATGAGATGGGTCTGAATGAAGGCTACATAGTCGCCCTCAGCTCAGAAGTATTCAACATCCAAGCCCACCATAAGCTCAGTGACCTCCTCAATGGATAGGCTGTCTGCTGTCTTTATAAACTTAGGCAGCGCCATCGTAATGATCAGGTCAAACAAGCCCACCGTCTGGCGCATGAACCACTCGCTCAAGAACCATGCCCAGCAGACTGGGCCCTCTAATAGAATGTGGAAACGAGAAGTACACCAAGCCTCAGCATACTAGTCCCAAATCCCTGCTGGCATCATGGCCCAAAGCTGCCACATAATCTGCAAATAGAGTATGTAGAGATTGTTGGCCGCTGCCAGTCGCCAAACTGTGAATCAGAACAGTTATAAAGTGAAAATTACTGTGTTTCGGGTTACCTCATGAGCAGCCACGATGTCAAAATAGTGACGAAAGAATATGAACGTCTCACGGGTCCGATGCTGGAGCCAGCCACCATACCTTCGTGAGTAAGGGATCACTAGGGGAAGCTCCTTCATAGGTTCTGGGGCGAGAGTTGGAAAATAAGCGTATACCCATAGCTGCAAGGAAAGTGCAGTGATATGTGATCAACAATGTATTTGAATAGGTACAGAAAATGCAAAGCGAAAGTATCTGACATGAATAGAGTCTGAAAATACAAAGTAGAAAGCATGTATTTGAGCAGAATCTGAAAATAAGCGAAAGCACATGTGTTGAATAGATGTAAGCGAAATCACGAGTAAAAATGTAAAGTGCAAAGAGGCAATGCATACATCCTAGGCTTGCCAGAAGCCTCCGATCAAGTCTCCCCGCAGACGGGAGGTAGAGCTCATGTAGCCATACAAAGTGGCGAGGCCTGCTCCACCCCAGTCATAGAAATGCACCCAAGGAAGGGTCACCAGGGCGCTCAGTAGATACAACCCTACGGTGTTTGCCGTGTTTGCAAACAGGGTCGTACCAAGGAGGAACATCAGAAAACCCTGCGCATACTGCTCTATCTCCTTAACTGTCTCTCGCTGGCTTCCTCGGAAATGATCAGCAAACCAGCTATATCTCACCATGGCTGGTCAGAACAGAGGTGGGTACACTTCCAGTAGCTCGATCTAGGCAACCTCTTACTCTCCCATATCAGGGTCGAAAGGGATCAGATCACCCCCTACGCCTAAGCCCGTGATCATGGCAAAGTCATAAGGAGTCATCGTCATCTCCCTGGCAGTGGAGGGAGTTGGTGGCGTCCCATCATCTCTTTCCTAGCGCTTCCAGAAGTGGGTAGCTCACTATAATCCATGTCAATCTAAAGCAGAATAGGCCGAAGCTGGCCTCATCAATAATGTTGCGGACTCCTGCAGGGAGCTCGTTGTACCAATCCCTAGCTATCGTAGCCCCGTAGCCCCTGTATACGCGAGAGTCGCCCTATGGCAGAGAACAAGTGAATCAGATAAGGCAATGATGAAAATACAGTCAGAAAATACAATGCAAAGCAGTGATGAAAATCTGATTGGAAAATGCGGTGCAAGAAATGCAAAAGCGAAATCACGAGTAAGCGAGTTCATACCTCACCAGCAAGGCATGAAAGGTGAAAAGCCAACTCCCTCAGCAGGAGGTCATCCGGCACACCGTGAATAAACTCAGTGAAGCATCTGATGGCTCCAGGAGGCAAGATATGTATCCAGGGATGATACCTCACCGTGGTGGCAACTCTGGCTCAAGCTCCGGGGCGAACTCTGCCTCAATATCCTCCACCCCCTCGCTGGCCTCAGCCATCATCGGCTCCTCGACCTCGGCAGGAGGTGCTAGTGAAGATGGAAACTCTGGAGGGGCTCCGCCACGTGGAATATCGCCTGCCATCTAGAAAATGGGTGCAAAGTCAGTGAAAAGTGAAGAAAAATGGAGAAAATAGGGTAAAGTTGGAAAAAGTCAAACTCTAGGACAGAGAAAATGGAAAGAAAAGTCAAAGTCAGGAAAAATGCACGAAACTTGAGAGAAACTAGAAACAAGTCTAGAAGAAGCGAAAATGGAGAAAGAAGTGTCAAAACCAAATTTTGATCGGTTCAAAATGTTGACAGCTAAGAGTGTTTAGCGAAGAAAAAGTGCGTTGGGCGTTGGAAAACACATATAAAGGTCGGATCTAGAGAGGGAAAGTGTCTAGAGAGAGAGAATTTGGCCTTGGAGAAGTGAGAAATGAAGTATGGATGTGTGTATATAAAGACCCCAGGCAAAAAGTCAAATTTGCCCCGAATCTGTCATTGATGGCCGATCGGCCACCATTGGTGGCCGACAAGCTTCAGGGGTGCTCGACAGGTGGCCAACACCCTCTTCTTGTGGCCAGCCAGTGGCCAATGCCCCTCCATAGAGTCTTGATTCTATTTTGGGTCCTTGTTTCCCAATAAGTGCGAGGAAAGTTCCTTTGTTGAGTTTAGATTGTCTCTCTGAGCTTCGGAAGCTGTGTTTTCGGGTATACGATGCTCATCACTTGTCAACATGAGCGAGGTGTATCCTTTTAAACATGTTGTAACTCTTCCGAGATGTAAATCGGAGGTTGCTGCTAAATTTGTTTTTGTCAAACAATGCTTTGTTCCTTGCATAGAATATGCATTTTGTATTGTTGCATAGATATGCATTTCATATATATACTACGTGTGCGTCTTGCATTGGCTATGATTCACGTATAGAATATGCTTTCATTCTGATTTCATGCATAAAAATGCTCTTATTTTATGCATAGAACATGCTTTCAACATCATATCTTGGTTGTTTTTCTTACATAGAACATACGTGGTTATCGTATCGCACTCATTTAATTCTTTTCTTTCTTCATTGGCCAACACAGACAAACGATATTGTATGTATGGTTCATTCAGAGGAGTTCCGGTCAAGATCATTCTTGTCTCGGTAAGAGAGCCTTTTCCTTTAACTCGTGCATCTATCGCACTTGTTTACCTTTGTTCATCTATCGCACTCCTTTAACTCGTGCATCTATCGCACTTGTTTACCTTTGTACATCTATCGCACTCCTTTAACTCGTGCATCCATCGCACTTGTTTACCTTTATGCATCTATCGCACTCCTTTAACTTGTGCATCCATCGCACTTGTTTACCTTTGTGCATCTATCGTACTTGTTTACCTTTGTGCATCTATCGCACTCCTTTGAATCGTGCATCTATCGCACTTGTTCACCTTCGTGCATCTATCGCACACCCCTCGCTTTTACCTCAAGACGTACGAAGTACGCACCCGAGTGGTTGTTTCTCAGGACGGGTGAAACACGACCCTAGGGGGGTTTTACCTCAGGACGTACAAAGTACGCGCCCGAGTGGTTATTTCTCGGGACATGCGAAGCATGACCCTGGGTGTGTTTTATCTCGGGATGCGTGAAATGCGAGCCTGAGCAATTTTTCTTGTTTCTCAAGTTGTGTGAAACGCGAGCTTGAGTGGTTTCTTGTTTCTCGGGACGCGTGAAACGCGAGGTTGAGCGGTTTTGTTCTCTTTTTCTTAGGATGCATGAAACCTGACCCTGAGCGGTGTTTTCTTTCCTCGTCTCTTGTTTTGGCATAGTTAGAATATGTTTTAGTTCTTCTTGCATGGAACTTGTGTTGATTTTAGCTTGAAGTTGCCCATTCATTTGTCACTGTCATATTCTTGCTTATTATACTTGTTATTTGCTTATTTCATCATTTCGTATGATCACAAGTTTTCAAAATCACCGACTTCGCGTAACGGGTAAGTCCAACCTTCAAACTGCTTCTCATGCATATCATTTGCATCGCCCAGAACTACGCTAGTTTGATTCCTTGCAAAGGGATACATAGGCAACCTGCAAGCGCAACCATTTGTTTATGTCTTGTTTGTTTGTCCAAGTCTTACGGCCTTGTCAAAATGGGTCATCTTGGGCTTTGATTTTTACTCACGTCATTTCATGACTCAGAGTTACATCAAGCGAGAAGCTGTAGATACCCCATTTTTGACCGTCCTCAAGACTTGGATATCATCGTTGTGCATAATGATTATGATTTTGTGTGCTCTTTTTCATGCTTGAAGTCTTGAGAATGCCACAACTTTGAGCCTTGCACCCCGTCACCTTGTTTTTTGGACCAAAACCTTGGTGTTTGAGCTTGAACCTTTTGGGGACTGTTGGCCACCACCATGGGTCGGCCATGTCTTACAGTTGTTGGCCATTGGTGTGGCGATCGGCCACCGATGTGATCGGCTACCAATAGTGGTAAGCCGACCACGGTGTGTTTTGAATATTTTATGCGGTGTGCATTTGTTTGCCTGAATGCATGCATCTGCACTGCACCCGTGTAATTTGGATCTCTTTGTATAAATTCATGTTTTCTATATATATGGGGGCTCCTCCCTGATTTTTTAGGGTTAGAATTTTTGGAACAAAAATCTCACTCTCTCTCTCTCTTGCAAATTTGCATATACTTGCCCACATACACTACACTTTTGCCTACACCTCTTTAACCAAAATTGATCACCTTTGAGTGAGGTTCATGAGGCCTTCTTGGAGCTCTTGAAGGTGATTTTGGCTTAATTGTTGCCTAAAGTTGATCTTTGCTTCAAGAGGTATAATACTTCCCTTTTTACCTTCCTTTGAATACTTGTTTTCTATCTTTTTCCCCTTGTTTTTGGGTTGTTTTGAGCTATAAAAAACTTCATTTTGTGAAATTTGAAATTGGTGGTTAGAGGCCATTTAAGGTTAGGGGTGTTTCACCCTTCTTTATTCCTTGTTTGAAAAGCCTTTCCACCTTTGTTTTCCACTTTCAAACTATCTTTTTTGGGCTTTTAAACCTTTGAATTTGAGTATTTTCGATTGGTGAAAATCATGTTTTGAAGTCCAAAATTAGAGGGTTAGCCTCCTCCTTGTGTCTTGTTTGCTAGCCTAGTTAGGTCTATGTGTTAGCATATTTTTCTAGTCTTTATATAGCTTAATATAGCAGTTTGCGAGGACCCCACTTCTGATTCGAACTCAGATTTTGTTGTCGCGGTTCTAAATCTAAACCAAAGAGTCCAAATCCGACCGTCGTTTTGAAAAAAAAAATAGATTTTGAAAGAAGTGCCAAACATGAATTGCGTTGCGGAATCTGATGCCACCTAAATATTTTATTTTGGGAAATTTAGGAAACCTAACTCGGTGCCAAAAGTTGCCTCGGCTCGGGAGCTTAGATGCGATTGGGGAAAATCGACTATGAGCACCCCCTCTCGCTTGGGCCGAAAGCGGCCTCTACTAAGTGATATCCAATTTTGAAAGCGTTATGTGTTCTTATTCGGTTATTAGCTTAGAATTACTATGTTATGCACGACAAACAAGTATAGACCAAATCGCCTAAGTTGGAACAAAATATTTCAAGTTTGTTTTGAAAATGGTTTGCTACTACTTAAATAGGCTAAAATGAAGATTTTGCCACCCTCAAGTGGGCTTTAGAAAAGATGGTTTGCCACTATCTAGTGGGCTTAAAACTCACATTTTTAATGCATTATCCCAATTCAAGCAATTTGACCTCCATCCACAGGCATTCAGCGGTTATATCACATAAGCATCTAGCCGCATGGTAAGCATACTGTCATGGCAACACTCACACGCATGCGGTATGCTAAAGCATAAAAGCTTATCTAGTACTCCAAGCCAAAACAGAAACTAGTTAGTAATCATATGCATGATCCTAGTTCATGCGAGAAATGGCTAATGTAACACATGCAAAATGCAACTAGAATAGACTCGGCTATCCTAAACATGGCATGTGAAATGCTACAAGTAACACTTATTCAATTTGGAAATTGAAATACAATGCAGTTAGCGTGATGTGTCGAGCCCGGTGCATGTAAACAAATGCATGGAAGCAAACATGCCATCATACTGTATGCTAATTTAAATATGCCCTAGTCTACCAACGTAAGCAGGTAAATAATAGGGAAGAAAGACGTGGGGTTGGAAGACATGCACACACTCACGCACACTTATTACAAATACGCCCTCACATGGAGGGATTAAAAGAATATACAGTCCTGAATAGCACAGTCCAAATACAGAATAAATTATTACAAAAATTCTATTTATCGAATTAAATCAAATGTAAAAAGAATGAGGCCTCAGCTCTGCCTCGGGATGCGCGAATGATGCATGCTCGATCCGCCTTGCCCGGAAAACCCGCACCATACTACTGCCGCCTCTGTTTTCACTGTCCTGCCTCTCCAAAGACTGCTAAAGTCCCAGGATATCTTCTATGCACACTGCTTCACACCATTGGCTGGATGAAATGGCCACCGGCCATGTAAAATGTCCATCGGCTGCTCATGAGGTCATCATCCACACACCAATGCCCGGTCGGCACTCTATCTTTGTCGATCGTGAAAAATTCTATGAAAAACGATTTTGGCAACAACAGAGACAGGCGATTGTATGGCAAGGAATTTTTGGGCATATGTAAGCATGGCCATGTTTCCTATCATGTATGGGACTCAAGGAAGCATGGCCCTTGGTCCTTGGGCCACCAATTATGCATTTTGATGCATGATGGCCTAAGAGACCAAGATTGCAATTCAATGGAAATGTATGCAACACACAAATGGGGACTAAGACCTATCATGTCAATGTCAAGGGCCTCATTGACATGAGAATTGAGATGTGTTTTGTCACTTATAATACAAACACCTCTCATCTCTCACACTTGGTTTGACACCCCAAACCAAGTAATGCAATGCATGTTATGCAAACATGGCTCAACAATGCATCATAAGGCTAGAGGCAAGGCATGCCAAATGCAATGCAACCTATCATGGCAAGTATGTAATGCTAAACATGCAGGATGCAAATGCAATGCAAACAAGGACAATCTAAGCAATAGGATCATCATGCTACAACACCTAGTGAAACAATCATGCAAGGAACATGAGACAAGCATGCAATAGTGGGCTTAAACCGTAAAGGGCAGACCTCAATCCACCCCAAAAGCAGTGGCCAAAAGTGCCTAAAACCATGGACAAAAGCTCGATAAGCATGCAAGTTAATGGGCCTAAAGCTAAAAGGCACAAAAGAGGTACTCGCTACCACTAACAAGACCACCCATGGCATGAACCAAGCAACCAAAAGCAGATGTTTAGCATGCAAAACGACCCTAAAACCCACGATATGGCCCAAATGCCTTAAACATGCAAGCATGCACAATGTCCATTTCAAAGCACAAGAGACCAATATTTCAAAGCATGAAAGACATGACAAATGGAGACATATAAGCATGGCATGTGGACTGAAATAGCATGTTGAATGATTCCAAATCACCTAAATAGCCTAACCAATGCATGTTCATGGATCACATACTCAAGGCTTACAAGGCATAATGCAAAACAACTTCATCAAGCATGCCAAACACGGCAAAATCGATTAGGCCAGACCTAAAACATGACAAAACAACACTAATACCTTCATGAAGGTAGGCTAATACATACAAGAATGATGGCCTAAACACAAGATGCATTTCTATGCCAACTAGAGGAATGCAAAGCAAGTATAATATGCATGCTAAGGGTTACAAATCCAACCAAGGACAGAGATATAATATGACCCAAAACACCCAGGCAAACTCTGAAATGGTACCCAAAACAACAAAGCATACATGTTGCCTTTTTAAGCCAAAAACCAAAGAAAAGAGGGACAAAGGGAAAGGGTGTCCCTCCCTATAAAAGACTTCAAACCATCTTCTTCACCACTAAAATCCACTAGATTTCAGTGGTGAAAACAAACACCAAAGTAAACAAGGCTTAAGGAAGAAGGCACCAAAAGGGGCCATAATAGGCCTAAGAGGGGGATTTCGACCCCTAATGCCAAAACACCCTTAATGAAAGTTCTAAAGCATGAAAATACAAGGCTTTTTTATGTTATACACAAAGTTCAAATCAGCATACAAGACAGGTAGAAATCTAGTGCATGTTTGGGAAACTAAAGTAAAATGCTTACCCTTGAAGAACACCTCAAGAAACGACCAATGCAGCCCTCCTCTTCTGATCAAAATCAGTCCAAAAACTCAAGAATCAACCCTCAAAGCCTCTCAAACTCGAGCTAAGGTGTGATAGTGTGTGTGTTAGTGCAAAAGTAAGGTAGAACTACACTTTTAGGCCTAAAAACACACACAAAAGAGAAGAGAGAGAGGAATCTAGAGAGAGAGGATGTATCTAACAGATATATAGATATAAGCTCTGGTTTTTGTTAAAAAATGGCCAACCCCTTGCAAAGGGAGAGGCATGATGCTTATATAGGCAAAACAAAGCCAAGAAACTTAATGGCTAAGCTAAATAGAAAGGGTCAAGGGATGCAAAGGGGTCTTGGCTTCTTGGAGAAGCTAAGGCAGTGGCCAAGCTTCCCAAGCTTGGCCAAAAGTCAACCTTCTAGAAGGTTAGGGGTTCAAGGCTCACAAGACTCATCCCGCATGGGAGTGGTGTTGGTGCATTCGGTGGCACAATGGCATGCACCATACTGCCCCAAGGTCTGTAAGGGTCATCGGCCAACCAAATAGGTCATCGGCACAATAAAGTGCCGGTCAGCCAAACATAGTGCCGACCGGCCATTGTTTTTAAGAAATCATGGCCGGTGGCACACATATGCAGCCGGTGATGGCAGGGGAGGGCCGGTGGGGTGTGGGGATGGCCAACAAGCCATTCCCTGCCCTTCAAGGCAAAAGCACAGGTGCTTGGTGCCAAAACCATACACGAAGCAGTCGAGTCAGGAGGTCCTGAGGCAAGGCGCGCAGCCGAGACCTCCGGGAACTCGAGACGAACACAAACAAGGGTGATCACTGAGTGTTCAATCAGTGACGTCCAAGTCTTGAGGACGGTCAAAAATGGGGTGTCTACAGTTGCCCCTCTTTGACAGAACTCGAAAGTCATAACAATGACGGGAGTGAATGTCAAAGCCCAGAGACGACCAATTTTTGACAAGGCCGAAGACTTGGACAAACATGCAAGACGAACAAGATATGTGCCTGAAGGCAGGGGCAAAATGCAAGACGATTCACAAAGTCGAGCATAACTCATGATCATGCAAGAAAAGCGTAACAAGGCACACATGCAGGTTTTAAGCTATCATACACCAAACTACACTACAATGCGAAATGATGTAAGAAATTATGCGATTCTCGAGGCGTCTCAGCGGAGGATAC
This sequence comes from Camellia lanceoleosa, assembly GCA_025200525.1. NCBI lineage: Eukaryota > Viridiplantae > Streptophyta > Magnoliopsida > Ericales > Theaceae > Camellia > Camellia lanceoleosa. Next base: position 78,818,839 of record CM045767.1, read on the forward strand.
AATACATGCAGTTCGCGGTTCTCTACCGCCAAATGAACCGTACATACAATAACGTGCCTGGGAAGGAAACAGACTTAACAGGTACAATGCGGTTAGCACCATGCATATTCATGTACTTGAAAATGCGTGACAAGCATAAAGCAAGTGGGAAGCATAACAATGTTGTGAAGGCACAAACATGTGAGTGGAGCATCACGGTCTCATGAGCAATGAAATTGAACACGAGCATGCGGTCTCATAAACAACGAAATTGATGACAAACATGCGGTCTCATAAGTAGTATAATTCATTATAAGGCATGCGGTCTACACAAGTAAAGCGTCACGGTCTACATAAGTAATGATAAAACATCACGGTCTACATAAGTAAAGCATCACGGTCTACACAAGTAATGATAAAACATGCGGTCTCATAAGCAAAACATCACGGTCTATGCAAGTAAGGCATGCGGTCTCATAAATAAAAGCATCACGGTCTCATAAGTATTGAGAAATTATGCGGTCTCATAAGTAAAGCATCACGATCTATGCAAGTAATGATAAATCATGCGGTCTCATAAGTAATGAGAAATTATCTGATCTCGCAAATAATGAGAAAACATCACGGTCTCATAAATAATGAAAAACATCACGGTCTCACAAGTAAAGCATCACGGTCTATAAATAATGATAAAACATGCGGTCTCACATAAGTAAATCATCGCGGTCTCATATAGTAATGATAAATCATCACGGTCTCACAAGTAATGATAAAACACAGGCGTGTCTTGCAAAATACTGCAATATAATACAATTGAAGCATGTTGTGGAGCTCACAGGGTGCAAAAGGATACGGGAAGGGATGTTCCTCGCATGTACGGAGCGTCGCTCAAGAAAATACGGCCTGAGGTCAACTCGAAAGCCTACTGATGTTTCAAAGGTGTGCTTCTTCACGGCGTCTTGAATAATGAAGATGTCAAATCATATAGTTGACCCTGAACAAGGGCGCAGGTGGTGCCTCACTTTCAAGGAAAAGAAGGGGGTTATCAGTAGCAATCCCGACACTTTGCTGCCCTACTCCCCTTTTGCTTTACTTTTCTCTTTTTTTACTGGTAGTTCAAGCACATTGCACTGCGTCAGGCAGGTTTGTTAACATTATTTTTCAAAACTGTGCATTTTTTGCAAAACATATAACGGAAATGAAATTGCTACTTGATCAGAAGGGTGCTACATTTGTGCTTTCTATGCATCGCATCGCAAGGCAGCACATAACAATGTGAATGAAATTGAAATTCATTTGAAAATTAAGCACTTGCATCATAATAATCAGGTAGCGAACCGACTTACAACTCGATAAGCAAAATGAGAAGACTCGATAAGCTAACTAAGTGCGAGTACAACTCGATAAGCAACACGGAGACTTAAAGAGAGTGAAATACAACTCGATAAACAAATGTGCAACAACTCGATAAGCAAATGGGCACGACCCATAAGAATTGATCATAGGGGGCATTGGTAATGGTGGGATTCCCCAACTTCGGCGAAACAACTCGAGGAACAAAGGGAAGACCAGGCCCTAGGGAAGAACCACCGGCCATGAGGAATCTCTACCGCCAAAAGTGATGGCGGTCGGCAATCTATTTGGCGGTCGGCCAAGAATGGAAGAACCGGAGAATCTTGACACCTATCCTCCATTCAACCTTATCTACAAAAGGCCCGGCCGTAGTTTTCCTCATTTCCACAGATTTACTCCAAATGGAAGAATTTCTTGCCCAAAATCTTGCAACTTGGATTAACAACTTGGATGGCTCGGAAAAGCTAAATTTCCGGTTTGGCATGAACGCACTATTCACTTTGGGTGCGTACCCATTGCACTTTCCGTTTCTCCATGCGCGGCAAGGTTTTGGAATCGATGACACATGTTTTTAGCTTTGGCGGGCAAGAGGTATGTCCCACCTTTGAAGATTTTCAAGTTTTAATGGAGTCTGGCGTAATGAAGAGATTACGCCCCAACCCCGTTTGGCCATGCCCAAGCCTTGGGACAAATGTGTGGATTCTCCGTGCACGATGCTCGATCTCGATTTGTGACGGAATCTTTGGATATTAGAGTTTGGTTTGCCGTTTTTAAGAGGCCGGTGACCATGCGGACCGTCATTAGCAAGGTTTTAAATCAACCGCACTTTGTTTGTGTATGCTATCTCATTTCTTATTTGCCTCGGGTTACGGAGGATCTAGCATCCGATTGATTGAAGTTACCCAAGGTTTGAAGAGGGTAAGAGTTGCATTATCATGACTGGTGAGGCGTTGATGGGTTTGGATGCTTTCTATCGTCGCGAAGCAACCAAATTTGTGGGGAGTCCACTACTACTGCAGGTAAAGTTTCCCACCCAATCTCTCACATGTATTTCTCACGTCACTCGGCTCTCAAGCTCGATTTTCTCACAGAACCCTTTTCTTACTTTTCTTTCATCGTACATCTCTCTATTCTTCAATCTCTCATTTTTTTATCCCTCCCCAGATATGGTTGATGGACAAGTTGCAGGTTGTGGACTCTTGCCCAACATACTCAGCCCGTGGTTACTTCTTCAGGCGATGCCTAGTCGATGCCCTTGATGAGGGTTGGTGGCTCGCCTGGATGTGTAACTTGTCCGCGGATCGCATTGCTTGGCGGTGTCCTTGGCTCAATCTACCGGCAATGAGCTACAGTATGACTCGCCAATCTGGGATTCAGCTGATTGGCTTGACTCACTGTGTCTTCCATTTTCCGTTCCAGATCCGTCATCAATTTGGTCATGACCAGACTTGTCCACCAGAAGAGATAGACTACCCAGCCGCATTCGTCCGGTGCCTGCTTGCCCGATATGCTCTGACATGGAGAACGAGCTCTGGCCCCGCTCCCATTTTCAATTGCACTTTATCGATGAGTGTTGGGATTGGCTCAATGAAAAAGCGCGAATGGGCCTAGATTGGCATCGAGACTTGGCCCAGCTCTGGGAGGCGCAGGGCACTGACTTGACTATACCGGGTTTATTGCTTTATTAGAACTTTCAAGTTTTCCTTATGATTGTAATAAAAAGCAACTTCAATTGTATGCAAGAGCAAGAGAACTCTGTATTGAAATCAATGAAATTGAAGATTGTGGTACTGAAAATTTTCCGCTTTGGTCCAAAAATGGTCTTAGTTGTAAAAAGAGTAATTTGAACAAAGTCAACTTTTATTAAAAGTTCTTCAAAACCATATTCGATATGGATCGAGGCGAACATGCTTGAAATTTGTCACTGAGATGCACAATCCCGAATCCCGGCAACTGGAAAGTTGCCCCTAGTCTGAATAGCACCGCAGCGCTGCACGGCAACGGAAAGTTGCCCCTAGTCTGAAAAGCACTGCACCGGAGACCACGATGAATGCTGATGGACAAAGATGACTGAAATGATCAAATGGACAAAGTTGATCGGGGAAAAGTTTGTGGCTGAACTTCAGGATGAAGCTGCCTACGTATCCCAAAGATGGGAATCAAGCCTTACGTAGTTCGGCTAAGGTTCACTCGAGTATTTTCACTCTCCTTTTATGCTCTAACTTTTGCCAAGGCCGCCCTTTGCGGGTTTTCAACCTTGCGAGCTCAGTTTTTCTATTTTCTAATTTTTTGTGCTCTAATTTTTGCCTAGGTCGCCCTTTTGGGTTTTCGGCCTAGCGAGCCTCTCAAGGGTAATATTTCTTCAACTTGTCCATGTTGATCGGTTGTGAGAACTCCAGGCCATCTAGGTCCATCAGAACCACAGCTCCACCCGACCAGATAGCTTTGATGATGTAGGGACCAGTCCAATTGGGTCTGAACTTGCCCCTTGGGTCATGGATGGGAGCTCGGTTGTCTTTGTGCACCAAATCTCCTTCATTTTGGGTTCTGGAGCTAACCTTCTTGTTGAAAGCTTGGCGATTCTGTGATAACCTGAACATGATCTGATGCTTTCGGTCTTCTCGTCGAAAAGCATGAGTTCCTCGAACCTGCTCTGTTGCCAATCTGCTTCAGCTATTTGGCACTCAGCCAATACTCGTAATGACGGAACCTCGATCTCGATCGGTAGGACGGCCTCCATCCCATAAACTAATGAATACAGAGTAGCCCCAGTGGAAGTTCTAATCGAAGTCCGGTAGCCCCACAGAGCGAATGGTAACTTATCAGGCCAATCCCGGTAGGTTTCCACCATCTTCCGCAGTATGTGTTTGATGTTCTTGTTGGCGGCCTCAACTGCTCCGTTGGTCTACGGCCGGTATGTGGACGACTTATGAAAAGCCACATTGTACTTCTCCAACAAATCAATCACCTCCTTCTTGAAGTGGGAACCATTATCTGAAATAATCTTGTTCGGGACCCCATAGCGCCAGATAATGTTATTCCTGATAAACTTCGCGACATGTGAAGCCTTTAAAACCGAATAAGATTGGGCCTCAACCCACTTTGTAAAATAATCTATTGCGGCGAGGATGAACTCATGCCCATTCGACCCCTTTAGATAATGACCCCAATCCGTCGATTCCCCATCTTGAGAATGGCCATGGCGAAGTCATTTTGTATAGCTTTGACGGCGGGATGTTCATGCGGTTTGCATGGATCTTGCATTTATGGCATCGTCGAACAAAGCCAATACAATCCTCCTCCATGGTGGACCAATAATAACCCTGTCTGAGGATCTTAGTGCGGCATTACCCCATTCATATGTGCACCACATTCTCCTCCATGGATGGCCTCCATCGTAGCCGACTCCTCGGCTTCTACACGGCTTGTGCATTCCCAAATGACCTCTCTTATGCAGTTTACCCCGCGGATGATGAACTGAGACCATTCTCTGATTGCCCTGTTATCTTTGGCAATTGCCCTGGTGAATCGTCTCCTTCTCCAAGAAGTTCCATATGTCATAATACGGGGTTCTCATCCTGAGCTTCATCTATGGCGAAATCGACTCATATCTTTGGCACAAACTTCTGGTCAATGATGATCGGACGCACCTGGACTTCGAAGGGGATGTCTATCATGGAAGATAGAGTTGCTAGTGAATCTGCAAACTGTTGTTCTCTCTTACTAGGTGAGTGAAGTTCAGCTTTTCAAACCGAGGAATTAACAAATCCAAGGTCTAGTGGTAGATTATCATTTTCTCTTCTTTGACCTTCCAATCTCCTTTTGCTTGAGATACAACAAGGTTGGAGTCCCGATAACGTTCAATCGTTTTGCCCCTAGTTCTAGAGCGCTTCCAAACCACAATACATGCCTCGTATTAAACCGTTGTTTGAGACTTTGAGCTGGAGCTTGAATGCTAAAGGGATCACTGAATTGTCGAGCGCTATCGGCAACACTCTATCCCATACCCATCTTGGTTTGGCCTTCGAGTCAAAGTACATTGTCCAAGTTTCGTCTTCGACATACAAAATGGCTTCATCTGGGAATAGATACTCAACTGCTTCATCCCCATCAACCGGGTGGTCGGCAAGGAACTCCGCTACTGCTCTCCCTTTTACGGACTTGCGCGTTACATACTTTAGATCAAATTCAGAAAGCAACAGCAGCCAACGAGCTAGCCTACCCGTAAGTGCCGGTTTCTCAAAAAGATATTTGATAGGACCAAGTCGTGAAACCAGCATTACGGAGTGAGCTAAGAGGTAGTGCCGCAGCTTCCTGGTAGCCCATACCAAAGCTAAGCAAGCTTTCTCTAGCGGAGTGTAGCGGGTCTCGTAATCCAGAATCTTCTTGCTCAGATAATAGATGGCTCTCTCCAGCTTATCCTCTGATTCTTGTGCGAGCATACAGCCCATTGTAGTCTCGATTCTGAAGGTACAATATCAACGGTTTCCCCGGCTCTGGTGCTGACAACACAGGTGGGTTCTGTAAATATTCTTTGATCTGTTCGAAAGCTGCTTGGCATCGGCTGTCCCACTGGAATTTCTTTCCTTTCTTCAGGAGACCAAAAAGTGGTTCACAAGTTAAGGTTAATTTTGAAATAAACCGTCTTATGAATTGCACTTTACCCAGAAAGCCTCGCATCTCTTTTTTAGTCATCGGTGGTGGCATTTCTAAGATGGCCTTGATTTTGGAAGGGTCGACTTCGATGCCCCTCTGCGTAATCAGAAACCCTAGCATTTTTCATTGTGACACGAATGTGCATTTACGAGGATTCAACATGACGAAATTCTCGATCCTTTGGAAAAACTTTTGCAAGGCGGTGTAGTGACCTTCTCTTTCTTTGGATTTGACAATCATGTAGATCTCATACACCTCAACCACTTTATGGATCATATCATGCAATATTGTGGTCGCTGCCCGTTGAAAAGTAGCCCCGGCATTCTTCAACCCAAATGGCATTACTCTGTAGCAGTATGTTCCCCATGGGGTGATGAATGCAGTCTTCTCCCAGTCTTCGGGTGCCATTACTATCTGATTATAGCCTGAGAAGCCATCCATAAATGAAAGCAAAGCATGCCCATGTGAAATCTACCAACTCATCAATGTGTGGCAAGGAAAGTCATCCTTGATGGCTCTGTTCAAATCCTGAAGTCTACACATACCCGAATTACGCCATCCTTCTTGATCTTTGGAACAATGTTGGCCAACCAAGTCGGGTATTCGGATACCGAGGAAGCTGCGTCGATTTGTAGTGACCTCTTCCTTGATCTTAATGGCCCAATCAGGCGGATCCTCTGAGTTTACGTTTGATGGTCGGGCCTCGGGATCGAGAGGATCGGTCTTGTACAATCTCGGGATCGATTCGGGCATGTCTTACGTAGGACCACGCGAAAACATCTTTGAAATCTTTTAATAAGCGACTAAGCGCTCGCTCCTCTGAAGACAACGTGGACCCGTCTGGACCAACCGCGGGTCCTTCTCGACCAACATTCACACTAATGATTTCATCAACTAAAGGTTTGACAAACCTTTCTGCTCTTGTTCAATTAAGCGTTGTAAAACCGAGGAATTTCGTCCTCGTCGTTTTCATCAAAATTTTGAAAGTCTGATTTAAGCAATAAATCAAAGGCGCGAAAAAGTACTTTCAAAACCACATTCATATCATTCTCATTATGTACTTCCAAACCGTCCGATTCTTACATTACAACAGACTCAAAAGAGAAAGAAAAAACTGACACGGGCGGATGTGGCATCCGGGTTATCACCCCGAATCTGGGACTCGGAGATCGGTATTTGGAACTGATTCGACTCAGCAGATTCGAGGAATCGATTCCGACTCACTACGACTTGTTGCTTGACAAAATCCTCTTCGTCTTTGCCAGGTAAGGGAGGGTGCGATGGATGCATCTAAAATGGTTGATGGTAGGTCCGCAGCCATTTCATTCCCAATCATGGACATCGAGGAGTTATCCCCCAAGCACAACTGGTCGATCGAAGGATCTGAAAGTAGACATGCCAGTGCTACCCCCATTTCAAGTTCGGCGTCCTCAGACTCCACTTTCCTGTTCTGTTCAACCTCAATTGTTGGGTGCATGCGCTCTTGACAACATCATCCCAGTGTAATAGGTCAAAAAAAATCTCAAACCCTAGTACACGTTTCCTCTCCGCGTTCAACCACGGCTCCGGAAAACCACAAAATGGAAAGTCTTCCCCCTCCCGGACAAAGCGTCCGTTTAGGGTACCCTGAATGGGCCGGTGCATTAAGTCGAAAGGTCTCCCCATTTGTTTTGCTCTGGCTCTCCCAGCCATCTCCTTTCCTTTCCTTGCCCAATCCTCCTTGGTGGGCAGATAACCCAAGCCAAAGGTATGGGGGTTGTGTGGCACTTCGGCCAATGCTGCAACGCCCTTGCGGCCGCTCTTTCCTAATCCCATCCTGGGGATATGTTGGAGCTTGTTCATGAGATACACTGCTTGGGCACTGACATAGATCCCTTCATTAGCAGCCATGATGTTCTGTACAACCTGAGCCTCAGCCAGGGTAAAACCCGATATGAACACATCCTCCATGCCATGCTCGATTTCTAGAACAGGCGTGGATACTTCCGGTGGCGGATGGATTGATGAATTCCCAAAAACAATGGCTACTCCCTTCCCATAGGGGTATTTCACCATTTGATGCAAAGTGGATGATAATGCTTCACGATGCAGCCACGGCCGCCCCAAAAGCAAGTTGAAAGTTGCAGGCACTTCCAAGACATGGAAATCTATCTCATGCTGTCCCGGCCCAACTTTAGTCTGAACTTTAACTGTTCCCATCACTTCCCTACTTGTATTGTCGTACGCCCGGATGACTTGGGCTGTTGGTACAAAATCTGCGACTTTCAAGCCAATTGCAAACGCCGTCCTTGCCGGGCAGACGTTGATGGCGGATCCGGTATCGACGAGAACCACCGGTATCCATTTATTCTTACATTCCACAGAAATGTAGAGGGGTTTATTATGCTCTGCCCCCTCGGGTGGCAATTCCTTGTCGGAAAAAGTCAGCGTCGGGGTAGCTCCCCCCGGAAAGACCAATCCCACCAGCTGCTCTGGCGTGGTTTCTATTGAAAGCTTTGCTTTGTTCATGGTTGATAACACAACCTCTCTATGCACCCGTGATGCCATGAGCAGTCCCCATATGGAGATGTCTGCTTGTATCTTTTTAAGCTGTTTGAGTACAGCCTCCTCTTCAAGTTGCTTCTCCTTTTGCTTCTCAACCTCTCTATCCTTCCCCGAGGCCTCTGGTTGATCTAGGTGTGGAGGTTTGAAATACCGCCCACTCCGCGTCATATGGTCGACCTCTCCAAGGTACCAGGTGTTATCGGGTTGGTTGTTCCCCCAATCTTCATCTGTGTGGGCAAGACACAGGTCCTCATCTTCCCACCACATTCCATCAGCAGTTGACAAACATCTGTCCGGCTCTGGTATGGCTGTTCTTGTACTCGCAGCACCTTCCATCCAGATGCTCGCGGCATTCTCAGTTTCTGTGCACACAGCAGTTTCAGTCCCCATATGGGCCTTTGCCTTCCTGATTCTCTCGGAGTCTTCGAATTTTTCCTGTTCTAGGTGTGTCAATGCAACCGACTGTTCAGTTATTCCTGTATTCGAAATGCTCCAATCCTGAGCGAAATTCTTGACACCGGCGCTCTCCGGCGATGCACTCTGTTCTTCGACCTTTCCGGCTGTTACTGACATTCTCGCCCCTGCTGGGCCCTGTTCTAGCTGGAATTCTTCTACCACATCTGGTTGATCGTCTAACCATCCTGTAGCCTCTGTCGACTCCTCATAATCATACCAGTTGACTGCCACATCCCCTGGATCTTGATCGCTGTAAAATCGGAGATTGGCAAGGTCCTCTTCCATAGCTGTTAAATCATCTGTTCCCTGTCCCAGACTATCCCCTTGGATTACACACAGTTCTCCTCCTGCTGGAAATTCCACATCTGGCGCATCCTGGCCTATCGATGAAATGTAGTCACCCGGACTATACGTTTTCTCAACACAACTTCCAGATTCCGCAGACTCTGGACCAACAATCCTCTTCTCCTCTGGAACCTCCTCTCTCTTGTCTTCGACAGTTACCACTGCTGGCTTAGGTTGGGTCATGGAGTTGTCCATCATGCACAAATCGGTGCAATCGGGAAAGAACACCTCTCGCTTAGGCAGGTGGGAAGGAGTGATATAGATACTAGGATCGTAGGACACGACCCCAGTATGGATGAAATTGATTCTTTTGGGTGGTGGAGCTTGGTTATGTGCGGGAGGGATTTGTAATAATGTTGGGTTTTTGGAGGCAAGATCACCCGTTATCGATGAGATCTTGAATCTCATGGCGTGTCGGAAGCAGATCGGTGTCGTGACCGTGCTGTTGGTGAAATGCACAATACTTGGCTGGGTTGTGGGTAGCGGGAAGTCTTTCTGGTAAGGGTCGCGGCTCTAGGGGCTTCAAGTGCCATTTTCTAATTAAAACCCCTAGAACTTTGGACAGGGGCATATAAAGTGGAGCGAAGGTTCTGGTATTTTTTGGTGGGTATTTGGCTGTTGGTGGGTTGCTTCTAGACGCACCGGAGAATGGTGCAGCTGCCGTGGTTCTCGGAGAGGGGTTGGTGGTGACCATGCTTACTTCGGAGGCTCTTGTAGTTGTGGTGCCGCTCGGGCCCGTATTAGTGTTGCGGTTGAAAGTCCTTCGGGGTTGCTCCCGGTCATTGTCAATTAAGCCTTGCTTCAAGGCATCCTCAATCTGCACCCCCATTTCATGCAGGTCAAAAAAGGTAGGAAAGGGGAGTATGATCATCTTTTGCATCAACTTTGCTTGAAGATTGCGCACAATCATCCGAATCTGATCTTTTTCTGTAGGTCTTAAGGTCATCATCGAAGCCTTGGTCCTCCATCTGGTTACGAATTCTGAGAAACTTTCTTTAGGTTCCTGTCTTGTCGTCTCGAGATCACGGGTTGTAATCTCGATTTGTGTATTGTATGAGTACTGTGCAATGAAGGCCTCAGCCATCTCGTCCCAGTTTCTCTTGACATCATCTTCTAACTTGGCATACCATATGGCCGCCACACCTGACAAGGTCCGACCGAACAAAGACATCTTCTTTAGTCTACTGAGGCCCATCGGCCTTAGGACATCTAACGATCTCGGGTGCACCACGGGGTCCCCGGACCCGTCAAATCGATCAATATGGGGCATTCTAAATCTGACGGGCCGCGTCACAGCTGCGTCAGTGGAGCCATCTTCAATATCGGGGGTGGTTTTGGCTCCTTGGGGTCTCTTAAGCGACTTTTCAAGCTTGTTCAACTTTAAGCGGTGGGATCATCTCAAACTCAAAGGGAGAGTCTGGTAAGTTGGTGGGTGTCTTTGATAGTTGAGGTTGGATTTGGGGGAGGATCGGGGGTGGAGGTGGCCCTGTGGGAAGCTCTGTATCATTTTGAGCATTGGCCGTCTCCCCGAGGTTTGGAACTCCTGGTGGGAGAGGAACTTGTTGCGAAGCGGAGGCTCGACTTCTTCTTTGTAACGACAATTAACTCTGCTTGTTCATTCATAACCGTGGCTGTTGCTTGGCAAACTACACTGTCGGACACATCCTGCTTTGCATCATTTTCATGCTTTCTGAGGTGGCGCACCATCTCTTCTAAGCTAGCCATCTTGTTATACTCTGGTGAGTTATCGGTGTATGTTCCCTTTCGTGGGAGGCGGAGTCTGATCTCTCTTGTACAGTGGGGTAGACAAAGCCCTCTGTCTTGTTCTTGACCCGATGCCTTACGCCTAGTTGACCTCCGTCTAGTAAGGGGTAGAGAGTGGTACTTGGTTGTCCGTCTACCGGATCCTCGGATCGATGGAGTCGGCGACCTCTAGTCCGAGTGCTTGGGGAATATCTGCTGGGTTGGAAGCAATTGTGCTCAACTACCTAGCAAAAAGATAAAATAAAGCGTATAAATAAACAGACAATCGGACAGCGTAACGGTGTAAAATATACAACACATGGTTGGGTATCATAACATGTTGCCAATAAAGCTGAATAATTTGTCCCTCAAATCTTGATCCTGTTCCTCAAACAAGCGTCCCCAAAAGCGATACCCTCGGGTGGGGCAGATTCCCCAAATCTTGATGCCTTGAACTGATACCCAGACTTGCAAACTGATACATGCATTCCCTGTAGAGATACACTCTAAAAGCACATAGCATGTAAGAGAGGACCAAAACACCCCTATGTTGGGGTAGGGTTTCCCTGTCCTATTTTTGTCAGGAGCTAGGGTTTCACTACGCACGCAGTGGTTTCAAACAACCTAATATCGGGTGAGCAACCTGTCCTAGTTTGGGATGGTCACTATGGATTCCGAAAATGCACTAGGTTGAATGGTCAAAATGGGTGCCCCGGTAAAACTAGGGTTTGTGTTCCCCATCTTGGCGAGCCCAGCCACGGTCGACCTTATGGCATGCTTTGACAAAGTCATGCCTCGACAAACCCTCGAGAATAGCAGATGGCCAACACGGTGTCCTAAGCGCACCAATGCACATGCAATGCAAAGAAACACATAAATGAAATCAAAACGAGATATCACGAGTTGAGTCAAGCTCTCTAAATCCCAGTGATCGCCAAAGCGAGTTTGCGAGGACCCGCTCTGATTCGGACTCCTTTTGTTGTCGCGGTTCATCTGAACCAAAGAGTCCAAATCCGCAAATCGTTTTGAAAAAAGCAGATTTTGAAAGAAGTGCCAAACATGGGTGCTTTGCGGAATCTGAGTCGCCACCTAAATATTTTATTTTGGGAAATTTAGGAAACCACGACTTGGTGCCAAAAGGCCACGTGTAAAGTCATCACCAAAGTTGCCTCGGCTCGGGAACTTGGATGCGATTGGGGAAGGTTAGCTATGAGCACCCCTCGCCGGTCCAAGGCAGGCCTCTACTAACCGTGATATCCAATTTTGAAAACGTTATGTGTTCTTATTCTAGTTATTAGCCTAGAATTACTATGTTATGCGCACAGCAAACAAATATAGACTAAATCGCCTAAATTGGAACAAAACATTTCATGTTTGTTTTTGAAAATGGTTTGCTACTACTTAAGTAGGCTAAAATGAAGTTTTGCCACCCTCAAGTGGGCTTTAAAAACGATGGTTTTGCCACTGTCTAGTGGGCTTAAAACTCACAGTTTTAATGCATTATCCCAATTTAAGCAATTCGACCTCCATCCACAGGCATTCAAGCAGTTATATCACATAAGCAGCTAGCCTCATGGTAATCATCTTTGTCATGGCAACATTCACATGCATGCGATATGCTAAAGCATAAAAGCTTACCTAGTACTCCAAGCCAAAAGCGAAACTAGTTAGTAATCAATGCATGATCCTAGTTCATGTTAAAATGGCTAATGCAACACATAGGCAAAATGCAGCTATAATAGGCTCAGCTATCCTAAACATGGCTTGTGAAATGCTACAAATAACATGTATTCAATTTGGAAATTGAAATACAATGCAGTTAGCGTGATGTACCGAGCCCGGTGCATGTAAACAAATGCATGGATGCAAACATGACATCATACTGTATGCTAATTTAAATATGCCCTAGTCTACCAGCGTGGCGAGGTAAATAAAAGGGAAGAAAGATGTGGGGTTGGAAGACATGCACACACTCACACACTTATTACAAATCGCCTCACACGGAGGGATTAAAAAGAATATCTGATCTGAATAACATAGTCCAAATACAAAATAAATTATTACAAATATTCTATTTATCGAATTAAATCAAATGTAAAAGAAGGGGCCTCGGGCTCCCTCGGGATCTTGCTGAATGATGCATGCTCGATCCGCCTTGGAAAACCCGCACCATACTACGCCTCTGTTTTCAACATCTGCCTCTCCAAAGGCGCTAAAGTCCCAGGATATCTTCTATGCACTGCGCTTCACACCATCATTTGGATGAAATGGCCACCGCCATGTAAAATGTCCATCGGCTGCTTATGAGGCCATCGTCCACACACTAATGGCCGGTCGGCACTCTATACTGCTGGTCGGCAGAAAATTCCTGTAGAAGACAGTTTTTGACAGCAACAAGGACAGACAGTGTATGGCATGGAATTTTTGGGCATATGTAAGGATGGCCATGTTTCCTATCATGTATGGGACTCGGAAGCATGGCCCTTGGTCATGGGCCACCAATTATGCATTTTGATGCATGATGGCCTAAAGACCAAGATTGCAATTCAATAAATGTATGCAACACACAAATGGGGACCAAGACCCTATCATGTCAAAGTCAAGGGCCTCGGTGACATGAGAATTGAGATGTGTTTTGTCACTTATAATACAAACACCTCTCATCTCTCACACTTGGTTTGACACCCCAAACCAAATAATGCAATGCATGTTATGCAAACATGGCTCAACAATGCATCCTAAGGCTAAGAGGCAAGGCATGCCAAATGCAATGCAACCTATCATAGCAAGTATGTAATGCTAAACATGCAAGATGCAAATGCAATGCAAACAAGGACAATCTAAGCAATAGGATCATCATGCTACAACACCTAGTGAAGCAATCATGCAAGGAACATGAGACAAGCATGCAATAGTGGGCTTAAGCCATAAGGGCAAACCTCAATCCACCCCAAAGCAGTGGCCAAAAGTGCCTAAAACCATGGACAAAAGCAGCTTAATAAGCATGCAAGTTAATGGGCCTAAAAAGCTAAGGCACAAAAGAGGTACTCCACTACCACTAACAAGACCACCCATGGCATGAACCAAGCAACCAAAAGCAGATGTTTAGCATGCAAAACGACCCTAAAACCCTGATATGGCAGCCCAAATGCCTTAAACATGCAAGCATGCACAATGTCCATTTCAAAGCACAAGAGACCAATATTTCAAAGCATGAAAGACATGACAAATGGAACATATAAGCATGGCATGGGGATTTGAAATAGCATGTTGAATGATTCCAAATCACCTAAATAGCCTAACCAATGCATGTTCATGGATCACATACTCAAGGCTTACAAGCCATAATGCAAAGCAACTTCATCAAGCATGCCAAACATGGCAAAATCGGCCAATGAGACCTAAAACATGACAAAACAACACTAATACCTTCATGAAGGTAGGCTAATACATACAAGAATGATGGCTAAACACAAGATGCATCTCTATGCCAAATAGAGGAATGCAAAGCAAGTATAATATGCATGCTAAGGGTTACAAATCCAACCAAGGACAGAGATATAATATGACCCAAAACACCCAAAAAAACTCTGAAATGGTACCCAAAACAACCAAGCATACATGTTGCCTTTTAAAGCCAAAACCAAAGTAAAAAGAGGGACAAAGGGAAAGGGGTGTCCCTCCCTATACAAGACTTCAAACCATCTTCTTCACCACTAAAATCCACTAGATTTCAGTGGTAAAGGAACTCAAACAACAAAGTAAACAAAGTCTTAAGGAAAAAGGCACCAAAAGGGGCCAAATAAGGCCTAAGAGGGTGAGTTTGAACTCAAACCAAAAACACCCTCAATGGAAGTTTTAAGAATGAAAATATAAGGCTTTTTTATGTTATACACAAAGTTCAAATCAGCATACAAGACAGGTAGAAATCTAGTGCAAGTTTGGGAAACTAAAGTAAAATGCTTACCCTTGAAAAACACCTCAAGAATGACCAATGACCTCCTCTTGATCAAAATCAGTCCAAAACTCAAGAATCAACCCTCAAAGCCTCTCAAACTCGAGCTAAGGTGTGATAGTGTGTTAGTGCAAAAGTAAGGTAGAACTACACTTTTAGGCCTAAAAACACACACAAAAGAGAAGAGAGAGAGGAATCTAGAGAGAGAGGATGTATCTAACAGATATATAGATATAAGCTCTGGTTTTTGTTCAAAAATGGCCAACCCCTTGCAAAAGGAGAGGCATGATGCTCATATAGGCAACACAAAGCCAAGAAACTTAATGGCTAAGCTAAAGAGAAAGGGTCAAGGGGTGCAAAGGGGTCTTGGCTTCTTGGAGAAGCTAAGACAACTGGCGAAGCTTCCCCAAGAAGCTTGGCCAAAAGTCAACCTTCTAGAAGGTTAGGGGTTCAAAGGCTCTAAGACTCATCCCCGCGCATGGGGAGTGGTGTTGGTGCATTCCGGTGTACGGTGGCATGCGCCATGCCTCAAGGGGTGCAGAAGGGTCATCGGCCAACCAAATAGGTCATCGGCACAATAAAGTGCCGGTCGGCCAAACATAGTGCCGACCGGCCATTGTTTTTAAGAAATCATGGCCAGTGGCGCACATATGCAGCCGGTGATGGTAGGGGAGGGCCAGTGGGGTGTGGGGATGGCCAACAAGCCATTCCCTACCCTTCAAGGCAAAAACACAGGTGCTTGGTGCCAAAACCATACAGCGATCAGTCGAGAGGTCTGAGGCAAGGCGGCCCGAGACCTCCAGGAACTCAAGGCGAACACAAACAAGGTGACCACTGAGTGTTCAATCAGTGACATCCAAGTCTTGAGGACGGTCAAAAATGGGGTGTCTACACTTAATTCCAGCATGTTTTAGGCTTTATTTAGGACTGTTTTACCTCTGTTTTTTGTTGTTTAGTGCATTTGAGTCTTATTTTGCATGCTTGTAGTGTAAGTGTCCTCACAAACTTGGTGTTTTCGGCCTTTAGACACCACTTGTTTGAGTTGATTGCCTTGTTTTAGTGCTTTTCTCACTTAATTTCAGCACTATTAATCTCTGCAACCTCCGTCACTTCTTGACTTTTTCATTTGCTTTGAGGGTTGTTTCAACATTGGGATTGTGTAAGCTTAAGATTGAGGTCCATGCTTAATAGTTTAATCCTCTTTTGGGGGTTCATTACCAACGGCATGACATCTCCCGCTTGCCTTAAACTACCTCTTGGTTGACATTTCCTTCTCTTTTAGAGGACTTCTTACCAATGGACTTAATTGGTTAAAGAATGGTTGGTAAGTTAAAATGAGTTACTAAAAGTTGCAACAAAAATGGTGCAAGATAAAATTACTTGTGTTTTGGTGTGTTCAATTGGGCGTTAATGGATCACAAGGAAAATTGGGACATTTCATACTCAAAGTGATGAAATGTGTCAAGTTCCAAGGTCTCCAATGCCCTTGGTCATCATGATAGGGTAAAGGCTCTTAGTCTTGTTTGTGCATTTGTTGAACTTGTACATCTTAGTTCTTTGGCCATCATGCAATGAAATTGCTTGGTTGATGGTTTAAGAGCTAAGTGTATCACTTCTTTAAGATGTTTTTGATGATAAGGAGGATACACGGTATAAACAATCCTTGAAAAAATACCTTTGTCTTGCTCTGTTTACTCTCTCTGCGGAAGTCCAAATCGGCATTGGTGACCGACCATCATCGATGGTGATCGACCATCGGCGAGATGGTCGACTCTCCCTCTCGGCGACCAATGAAAAATTCAGCGATGTACTCCTAGATAGAACATAATTGGTGCGGAAAACGAGAGGCATCTCTTGATGTGAGAACATTGGCTTTTTGGGTGGCAGAGTGTTCATGCAAGAGTTCCTCATCGATCCTTGGAATCCGTTGAAATAGATTAATTCTATGCTTAACTAGTGCTTTTTTGTAAATTAGTTAAAATAACTAATTTGTATTGTGTTAATAATTATAATTAGTTATCTAGAATAGTTAATTAATTGGGTTTGTAATAATTAGTTAGCTAGTATAGTTAGTTAATTAGTTCAATTTGTTGCAATAATTTGTTAATTAGTTTGGCCAATTCAATTTGTGTTGTAATAATTAGCTTAGCTTAGTTAGCTGTAGACACCCCAATTTTGACCGTCCTCAAGACTTGGACGTCACCGCTTGAACACCCGGTGATTATCCATGTTCGTGTTCGTTTGGAGTTCCGAGTTCTCGGCTGCCGCCTTGCCTCGGGACCTCGAACTTCGATCGTTTTGTGTGCGGTTTTGCACCAAACACTTGTGCTTTGCCTTGGAGGCGGGGCATGCCTTGTGAACATCACCACACACCACCGGCTGTGGCTGAGGCCACAGGTGGTAATTGCCACCGCACTATATTGTGCCGGTCGGCACTATTTTGTGCCAGTCGGCACTCTTTTAACAAAATGACCATTTTGCCTGCTTCACTTCTGACTGTTTTTGGAGATATTTTGACTGACTTTCTTGCATTGTTTCCCCTCCATACGTGTATGGAGGGATGACCTTTGGTGACTTAACTTGTAAGTTTTGTGCCTATACAAGAGAAGGCTCTTCTCTTGGCTCAAGTGTTGAAGTTCTTGAGAGACTTAGCCATTTTAGGCAGGAGAAAGCTACGGTTTGGGTTAGAAATCCTATATCTATTCTATCTCTCTTTTCCTTGCTTATTTTGTGCACTAGGTGTTTGTGCCTTACTATTGCATCAACACCTAGTGTTTCACCTTCCTCTTGGGCCGAGGTGCTAAGAGGCTTGTTCTTGAAGTTCTTGGTGGTTTTGGACCTCAAGGAACCAACAACTCCAACCTTTGTGAAGAAGTCTACAAGGGTGATCCAACTTACTTTATTTACCCCATTTTTGCACTCCATTTTTGCCTAGTTTAAAACAGTTTTTGTGCTTAGTCTATAACACATAAAGTTCTGTTTTTAAGCCTCTTTATTGTTTATTAAGAGTGTTTTGTGGTTTGAGCAAGTTTGACCACCCTTAGGCCTTGAAAAGGCCTCATTTTGTGCTATTTTGTGAGAGATCCGAGACTTTGGTGTTGGGATCTCTTCACCACTAATCTTGAGGATTTCAGTGGTGAAGATGATTCTATAGAGTCTCAGAAGGAGGACCACCCCTCTCCTTGATGTCCTTGAAAAGGGCAAGTTTTGGCCTCAAAGGAGCACCATGTTTGGTTGTGTTTAGAGCATGTCTTGGCTGCATTTCATGCTTATTATGCCATGATTTAACTTGCTTTTAAGTTGGTTTTAGCCTCCTTGCATGCTTTGCATAGTTGCTTTGTAATGCCTCTTTAGTCCCTTAACATGCCTAGGTTGTTAGCCCTAATTTGAGCATGTTTTAGGCTTGCATTCGTGAATGTTTGTGCTTATTTTGACATGTTTTAGCTCTATCCATAGTCATTTGGGTTGATCTTGGCATGCATTATATAGCCCCTTTGCATTTTAGGCTTGTTAGCCTTTGGTATGCATGTGTGGCATGTGTTTAACTTACCTTGTTTTGATGGTTTGGAACCATCTAGCATGCTATTCAGTCCCTTTGATATGCTTGTATGCTTACCTTAGTTGCCTCTTTAATGCTTTGAAAGCATGTGTTGCATGCTCCATGTTTTGAATCTTAATGCATGCCTTTGATTTCAAGCCTCTTAGATGCCATCTAAGCAGCCATTTGGCTTTGTTTTAACATGCTAAAAACCTTTTTTTAGTTGTTTAATGCATGCCATATTTGTTTTGTATAAGTATAGTTCAATGCCCCATTGACTTGCTTTTGAATGTTGGACCTATGTGCGTGTTTTTGTGTACTTTGTTGCTTAGTTTGGCACCATGTTTAGCATGATTTTGAGCTTTATATGCATGCTAGTAGTCCATTGTTGTACCCCTTTAAGTGTGTAAGGGTTGTTTGTTGATAGCAAGTGTTGGCGCCTTAACTTCGTGCATGTGTGCATATGTGTTTAGCCCTATTGACTTAGCATTTTGTGCTTGATTTTAGGACTATTTGAGTTGCCTAATTCATGTATAAGACCATCCTTCCATTGGTTTGCATGCTTACCTTGCATGCTTGCTTGAACTCTTTGCATGAACATATTGCATAGTCAGTGTTACATGCCTAGTTGACATGTTTAGGGTTGCATTTGTATTATGCATGTTTGGCCTCTTGAAGTGAAGTATGATGGAGGTTGAGCACCCTTGATTCGTTTGTTTGCATTGCATGCATTTGAAATCAAAGTTGCATTCTTGGTTCTTAGGACCATCATGCATGGAAATCTTGTGATTGGTGGTTTGAATCGAGGCACATGCCCTTTGAGTTAATAATATGATAAGGGTGTGTTTAGTGCATAAATACCTTGAATCACATTGCCATGCATGTTGTTGTCTCTGTCTTTGTGGGTTGCGGGTTACTGCAGTGTTAAGTGCCGTGGCACTATTTAGTGCGACCGTGATCAATTTCGGCCGATAACTTCATCTAGTGCGGTGGCCTCCTTCTTCGGGCGGTGGTCCTCTACCCGGCGGTGGTACTCCCCTAGTGCTGAGAAGCACTCTTGGGACTGGCAATTTTCGAAGGAGGATAGCGAAAGCGAGGCAATCCGTGCATGTGCAACCGATTCCGAGCGAGCCTTCGCGATGCATTTGGCCCTCATCGGCGGCTCACTGTTTAATTAGATTAATTAATTTATTTGATTAATTTAGTTAATTTGTAATAATTAATTAGCTTGCGTAGTTAATTAGTTATTCGGTTCTGTATTATTATTCGGTCCCTCCGAGCAAGGGCAAATTGTAATAAGTGTGGGTGAGTGGGTGTATATCTTCCAACCCCCATTTCTTTCTCCCTTTTATTTACCCGCTTTCGATGGTAGATTAGGGCATACTTATTTTAGCATACCTTATGCTATCGCATGCGTGCATTCATGCATTTGTTTACATGCGAGCTCGGCATCATGCAAACGCCATTACTTTCAATTCCAAATTGAATCGTGGTAGTTCTTTGCATTTCATGTGCCATGTTTAGGAGTTGGCTTGAGCCTATTCTAAATTGCATCCGTGCTTGTGTTGCATTAGCCACTTAACATGAACTAGGACACGCATGTTTGCTAACTAGTTTATTGTTTTGTACGCAGTCACGATGTAAGTTTTTTATGCTTTAGCATATGCATGCGTGTGAATGTTGCCATATGATTATGATTGCCATCTTGGCTAAATGTATGTGTTATAAAATGTTTGAATGCTGGGTGGAGGTTGGATTGCGTGAGTTGGAACAACTCATTGAAATCGTATTTTAACCTACTGCAGTAGCAAAAGCAACTACGTTTTTGAGACCGGATATGGAATGTTTATTTCAAAAATTAGGCAATCTAGTCTATACTTTTGTCTTTGCTTGGCATAACATAGTAATTCTAGGCTAATAATGGGATAAGAACATGTAATGTTTTCAAAATCGGAATATCACGATTAGTAGAGGCGGTCTTGGATAGGCGAAAGGTGCTCATAAATGACCTTCCCGTCGTACCCAAGCTCCGAGCCAAGACAACTTTGGTGAAGGCGGACCGTGGCCTTGACGCAGAGTCGATTTCCTAAATTTTCATTTTAAAATATTTAGGTGGCGACTCTGTCTGGCTTAAGCGGTCCATGTTTGGCACTACTTTTCAAAATCTGTTTTCTCAAATGATTTCTTGGATTTGGACTCTTTGGTTCAAGATTTAAATGACACAAATCGAGTCCATGCTTAGTAGATCATAAAGCAAGCGAGCGAGTTAACCCTCGCGTTAGAGGGCGTCTACATTAGCTAGTTAGCTTTATTCATTCGGACTCTCCTTCATGAAACACGATGTAATAATGTGTATGTCTTCCAACCTACGTCTTTCTCCCTTTTATTTACGGCTTATGATGGTTAGATTAGGGACATCACGTTTCCATTAGCATATCGCATGTTTGCATTCATTCATTTGTCTTGCATGGACCGAGGCTGGCGCATCATTCTAACGCATTGTCATTTCAATATCTCTTTGAATCGTGTTTAACGCATGTTATCAAATTGCCTCATATGCCATATTAGTAGCGAGCCTATTAGTTGCATTATTGCATGCATTGCATTAGTCATATTGCATAGTTAGGATCATGCATTTTCTAACTCTTTATCTTTTTGGCTTGGAGTACTAGGTGAGCCTTTACTTGCTTTAACATATCGCATGCGTGTGATTGTTGCCATGTATAGCATGCTTGCCATGAGGCTAATTGCAAGTGCTAAGCGCTTGAGTGCTGTGGATGAGGCTTATTGTTTGAATTGGATTGATTCAATAAATGTACATTTTAAACCCACTTTGTAGTGGCAGATTTACAAACTTCAAGCCCACTTTGTTAAGTGGCAAAATCAAACCCTTTTCAAAAACAAACATGAAATTGAATTGTTCCAATTGGGTAGAATTAGTCCATCGTTGTGTATCGCACATCACACCAATAAATGCTAGCCTAATAAATGGAACAAGGCATATAATGTTGATAAGAATCATATCATGATTAAGTGAGGCGATCTTGGATCGGTCGGCGGGGTGCTCAATTCATGACCTTTCCTCTCGTGCCTAAGTTCCGAACGAGGCAACACGGTGATGATAGACACATGGCCTTTGGCATGAGTCATGGGTTTTCTAAATTTCTCCAAAATAAAATATTTAGGTGGTGACTCTGCATGTCAGCCAAGTTCATTTTGAAATTTGATTCAAAATCGATTTTCCAAAAGATTTGTGGATTTGGACTCTTTGGTGTTTATCAATTTCACATTGCACTTGTGAATTAGATTGAAGCGGGAGTTCAAAGCGTAGGTTTATATTCGACCTTGAAAGGTGCGGAAAAAAAGTCGTGCTACATCATGGAAATGGTATTATTTGATTTTTGATGCTTAACATTTATCTTGTGTTTAAAAGGAAAATGTTTTATTTGTGATAATGTCATATGGATTTTCAAATGATTAGATACTTTATTAAAAGTATTTCTACTAGGCATCTAGCTCATTCCTATCTAACATTTGAGAATTGTTGGTGTGATTACGCCCAAGTGACAAAGCGGTGAAGATTTTTGAGCAGACACGTAAGCTCATTGATTGCTAATTGTTGAAGCTTGGGGCTAATTTATATTGGGACCATGTGTCCATTTTGTTGCACAAGGCAAAGCCTTGCTATTTATCTTGCCATTAAGGCATTATTATTTTATTTTCTAATTTCTTAGATTATGTAAATGTTATTATTACAAGGACAAGAACATGAAAATTGTAATATTTGATATGTAGATAAATAAAATGCGGACTTTCGAAGATTATTATTATTATTTATTTGGAAAGATATCAGAATAATTAGATTAGGGTGATGTTTTAGTTTAATAGTTTTTGGGGGCATTTTAGTAAAAACACTAAAGTGAGCAATTCAATATGAGCTGCTCTATATAGTAAGCAAACACAATCTTTCAAGTTACCTTGAATAGCTATAGCAAAACAACGAAACGACTCAGTGCGGCGGTTGCAACCTGATTCGATCCAGCGAGCAATTAAATCAGATTACCAAATACATTCAAGTTCTTCTCGATTTTCTTTAATTTTAACATGAGAGCAGGTGTAAAGCAATAGCCATCAATCTTTCAATTGAATTGAATGAAATCGCAAGCTTTAATAACATATTAAGCTTTACTTGAGTTGATATAATTTAATACTGAGTTATAATATAATATATACATTAAGCTAATTCATACCGATTAGCTACTGAAGCGCTTCATTAGAGTTTCTCCTTACATCTTGTATGTCCTTTGATCCAAACATCCACTCTAGATATGGAATTTGGGTCTTAGCTTTGATTTTTTGAAAAAATAAATAAATAAAAACATAGTACAAAATGGTTTAGCAACAAAAATCAAAATGCTTTTCGAAATAAATGTAAGTCTATATTGCCAAACTTACCATGTCTTCCTCTAGTCGTGCATAGCCTTTTCTATTCATAAAACCGTGTGTAACACCTTTTGCTTTGCTCTCATCTCTTTGAATTTATCCTCTTTTCACGAGTGTAAACATTTGAAATGTCCACATTTTTAAAAAATTTCTAATCTTCATCTTAATTTTTATGAAAATAAATGAGCTTCTATTTGTTATGAAAAAAACTTATAATGAAGCTTTTTGAAAGTTGATTTTTTCGAATGCCTTCCATTCAACCATTCCAATCTTATCGGAGGTTTGGTGAGGGCAATATTGCGTGCTAAATGACCTTTACCTCTTGAAGAGTTCTTATTTTTCTTGATAGTTCGGACTTGTAATTGCATACAATTTTGCAAACTGCATCAAATGTGTCTTGTGGATATCATGTATTTTTATATCTAAGTTGCATTTTCATATAAGCAAACATATAGTATTAGAAGAACGGGAAAAAAATGAATTGTTTTATAAAATTAACTATATATACAAACTACCTTCACACGGCCCATAACTTATCCTTAATCTCATTTGGAACTTCAAACCAATAATCGATATTAATTGGCACCATCTCTCCCAGGAGCTAAGATCCCTTCTAAGGTTGATAAGTGCACTGATTCTTGCCCTATCAGTTGGTTCCTTTCATTGAAGTCGATCTTATCACACTTTTGTTTGCCTTTGTCATGCATCTTTAACTTTGGCCCTAGTTTTCTTATTTGGTTCTTGACTAGAATCCAACTCCATCTGCATTTGGTGATTCAATTTATCGAGTATTAGAACCTACATACGAAATTCTAATGGGTCCATCACTTCTAATATCCATTGTCATAAACTCTAGCTTCTTGCTCTTTCCTATGTCTTTTCTTTGCCTTTTAGAACTCTTTATGACACATGAAAAAATAAAGACAAAATGACCAATAATTGGTTAAAAATGTGTACCCAAAATAAATAAATTAGAAAAAAAAAAAAAAAACACTTGTTTGAAAGTTACCTCCACTTTTACATTGTTGGTTGCCAACTTCAATTAGTAAATCCTTAGAAAAAATTTCACTTGCAAAATGAAAGAACAAAACCAAATCAAGTAATATTTTTTTATATGAGATACAAGTATGTGAAAGTGTTTTGTAAAAGGGGGAAAAAAAACTATTAATTAATTTCATACATGCCACAAATATCACATAGTGAAAATGTGATTTTTAAACATCAATCACAATAGAACACAAATACTTATAATGTTATTTTACTTCATTACTAGGTCAACAAAACATGAAGAGTAACTCATTCATCATGCAACACTTCCACACCCTCACCAATGTGGTCCTTAAATAGCTCATCTTCATCACTACTAACCATTCCAAGCCTAGCTATGTCGATATGTTCACCTGACATATAAGCATCATCATCATACATTTCAAAATCATGAAAACCTCTTGGCAGGGGGTGCTTTAAAGTACAACTTCCCAACTAGATGTATCATTATCTCTCAAATAAAACACTTGTTTTGCTTGAGAGGCTAGAATGAACGGATCTCTCTCAAATTGGCGTCTGCCATGTTGTAAGTTAACCAAAAGTAAATCCATCTTCAACTGACACCATTTCTAGTAATTTGCCCGGTCACATTTAAATAAAAGGACTTGGAATTTATAATAGTCCAACAAAATAATCTCTTTGATAACCCATAAAAGAGATATTTCTCACAACTTGTATTGGTATCTCTCTTACTAAGCTCGACAAGAGTTTTACGCTTCAATGGAAACACCACTATTTTGTGTAGCCCTCTCAACATTGGTTGTATGGCGATGGCCTTGCTTAGGATCACCCAAAAACTCATCCGGTTTATAGGAAAAACTCCCTCTTCAAGATGGCCTTGCCTCGAGGACTTAGGCACGGACTTGATTCTCGGCCGAGAATGTCATAGATTCCCATAAGCTCAGGGCATTTCGCGAGGCTATGGCGCTAGTGGCCTATTGACCCTCTTGGTTCCACATTGAAGCTTGGCCAACCCTTTTTCTGTGCGAAATATCATCGATGAGGCATCTCATGTCTCCTAGGCCTACCACCACCACATCCATGTCCTAACATCCCTAATGAAGGTAACAAAGATTGGCACATTTACAAATGTGCGAAATACTCACTCATGTCTTAATACGATTGGACAGCGATGGAAATCACTTCATATAAGCCGCATTGGTCGGCGTAAACACATCAATTTCATTTACGGATAGTGATTAGTCCAGCGGTGTTGCCAGTTCTAATTAGAAATAGCCCGATGATCAAGTGCCTTTCAATAGGACTCCTAGAAACACAGCAGACTTGATCAACATCCTAAAATTAAATCACATACCCATATAATCACATAAGCATGTTGTCACATAAGCGTGCAATATATCTTGACGCGTCTCAACTAAAAGCGAGACAAAGTATTCAAACTGATACTTTAGCTCGATACCAAGTTATAGCGCCCCCAAAAATATAGTAAATCCAATCTTTGCAAGCGAGAAGAACAATATAAATAATATGCTTTCATTCATCGAGTTCATTTAAAAAAAAAATTAACACATGCAATATACATTCACAAATGTTCATCCTAAATCTCTGACATGTGTTGCAATGTTAAAAATTAAACTAAACATATAGTCATACATGCCTATAGGCTTACATCTTTCCAAGTCATTTCATGTGGTTACACAAAAGTGAGCCTAGCTCAATACAATTTAAGCCCCTTGGCTATACAAAGAATATAACAAA
This sequence comes from Camellia lanceoleosa, assembly GCA_025200525.1. Classification (NCBI taxonomy): domain Eukaryota; kingdom Viridiplantae; phylum Streptophyta; class Magnoliopsida; order Ericales; family Theaceae; genus Camellia; species Camellia lanceoleosa. Next base: position 78,844,617 of record CM045767.1, read on the forward strand.
AATAAAAAAAAAGGCTTGCGCTCCCAAAAAGTCCATCAAGCTATTGCCTTGGTGAAGGCATGTCACCAACACACGAAAATGGTTTTTCCTAAACTGGTGAGTCAAAGCCCGATGGGAATAATCTAACACGATTATATGAGATTTAGCGAAGATATAAGGATGATGTGCATATACAATACTGTGACAAAACATTTACATTTTATATCATCATGAAGTACCAAGTTCATATCTTATTCCATCTTCTTTATTTCATTTCAGGTTTCATGAGCCAATTTCATTATCTTTCAACAACCCAAGCCCGAGACTACAACTTCGGTGGTTATCTAATCAACACAATTACCATAAGCACTTCAATCGCCATCTTATGAGAAAATTTAAGTCCACAAGATTGGCACCCATATGTACCCGCGAGATTTTTGGGATTTTCACCTTGGACACTCAGGGCCAACTTAATTTCAATGGAGTCCATCCCCTATCTCCTCTCCAGAAACAATGGAGTACATCCACTTTCTCCTCCCCAAACAATGGAGTACATCCCTTCTCCTCCCCAAGCGTCATACATATACAACATATTTAAAAACATAGTCACATTCAATGACAACCAACATTAGATTGGTTTCAATTTACCTAATCCTCGTGTAATTTCTACAACAATCATAGCTATCCTCCGCCGATAGCCCAATATAGATATTTCTAGCAGATATACAATCTTCTCAATCTAGATAAATGATTCAAATTTTCATGGGTGAGAGCAACACATGTCAACTCCACCATTTATATCAATACTCATCCAATTTCACATTACCAGTATGCCAATTTGGAGTTATTTATACCAAAAATAACAATTTGACCAATTAGGGAAAACTTTCTTTTTCCAAATATTAACCCAGAAGTACCAAAATCAACAATTTTTGACACAATATAACCTCATATTCAAAACTCACATACTTACATTTATTTCAAATTCTTTTTAAAAACCCTCTTTTTTATTTTTTCACCCCAAACCCTAGGTTTGTTCAAACCTCCAAAATCCCAACATTGTTACACAATGACAAATAATAAACTAAAAACCATATGAAGTATAGAAAATCCCCCTACCTCAAGAGAAAACAAGCCAGCGAGTGAAACTCCAAGGCATTGAAACTCACTTCTACTCAGATCAAAGCAGACTCTTAAGGCCGCTCTACGCTTTTTCTCAAGGCACTAGGGTGAAAGATCCCAATGGATCTAAAATTGAAATAGTAGAAAACGTGAGTTTTAGAGAAACTCCAAGATCTAGGTTTTGGAAAGTTTTAGAGAGATGAATGAAA
>CM045767.1:78846026-78991326 GCA_025200525.1 Camellia lanceoleosa
TTCCATTTTTCTTCATTTTCACCCACTTTTCCACATGGCGCAGTGTCCCTCACGGCACAGTGCTCCTCGAGGTACCTATGCTTTCACCTACTATCAAGGTTGAGGAGTTTATAGTCGATGAGGCTAGTGAAACAGAAACGGACATTGCTAACCTCGAGGCAGACACAGAGATCTTCACCCCAGGCCCGAGCCCGAGTTACTACCATTGAGAGTGCCGCCCTTGATCCGCCACTTACCACCCCGTATGTATATAATGGCTCTGGAGGCATCAGCATGGTGACTTCATTGATGATGTTCCAGAGGATATTTTGATAAGGAGCGATTCCACCTTTTGCATAGGCGCTACTAAGGCACAACCTTTATTTTTATGCTTTACCGCCTTTCATATGACAATCTTGCACTACCTTTCATCCGATCCACTCTTTCTTTGCCGCATGAGACTCTTGCTCTTAGGGGGTTATGGGGTAGTGACTGACCAGGATAGGTCTCAGCTCACGCCCTGTCCGCAACCTTGTCGATGAGGCGCTTTGGCTTACTCTTCACCGCTCACGTGCACATAGATAGTTGGGCCCTACTCAAAGCATTAGTGGAGAGATGAGGGGATACCATAAACTCCTTCCACTTCTCTTTCACTAGGGAGACGAGGATGACCCTTATGACTTTTCGATGATCCACAGGGCTTAGGAGTTAGGGGTGATCTCGACCCCTTTCAACATGGACATAGGCTAATGGAAGCACAGATCTACTTGTCTTCGAGCGAGCCCACCTCTCTATATAGGCCACCATGGTGAGATCTGATTGGTTTGTTGTTTACAAACCTCACTGATTCATGAGCATCTCTCTCCAAAGGAGAGACCTCACATGTTTACCACCGGTGGGAGACCTCACAGACATGAGTCATCACCATGAAGTATAGGTTTTAAGGCTCAAAATTGAGATTTTACGCTAAGGACATTGAGCATTTGGACAAGCATATAAATTCATCATTGGGTGATCAATTGATGGCGTCCAATTCTTGGGGTGGTCAAAATGGGGTGTCTACAATTACCCCTTTTTGATAGAGCTTCGAGATTATGAAATGACTTGAGTGAATGTCAAACCGAAAACAACCCATTTTGACAAGGCCATAAGACTTGGGCAAACAAACAAAATGAGATGCAATTAGTTGAACCCGAGGGCTGCCTATGTATCTCGTTACAAGGAATCAAACCAGCATAGCCCAATGGCAGAATGCAAAATGATACACAATGTAATGAACTAATCAAACCGCAAGTAGTGCAAAACACACGAATACAATAAAGGTTTAGAGATGCAAAATCATACTACGTTTTATATAGAAAAGAAGTGGGCACAACCAAACGACACCTAATACAAGATAAGTGCCTACACCCTCAATACTGGCCTCAATGTAGCATGGGGCTTACACATAACAGAACCATCTTTCAACGTGAAAGGGGTGCGAGCACATGCCAAACTATGTTTTTTGTAGAAAGAATTCAAGTGGATCGTCGCCATATGATATAAGTAGGAATGATCTCTTGGGAAAGATGTTTGAAATAACAATGCAATGGGATGATAATGATCCTAAACGTGTTTACGAAAAGAATGGATGCAACAAGATAGAGATCGTTGTGCTTAATGGTTTAATTTCTTCGAAGGTTCATTACCAATGGCATGACATCTCTCTCATGCCCAAAACAACCCTTTGTTTGACACTTCCTTCCTTTAGTGGACTTAATGCTTATTTTGGACTAAAATGACTAATGAATGGAAAGGTAATTAAAATGGGTAATCAATGGCTCAAAATGGAGCAAGATAATAAAATGGTTTGAGTTTAATCGGACGTTAATTGAACCCATTGAGACTTGAGTCGTTTCATACTTGTTAGTGATAAAAACGGTTCAAGAGTCGATGTCAACTGCTTCCCGTGATCAATATCAAGATAGGAAGGAGTTTCATAAGTCTTTAATTGTGCATTTATTGAAACTGCATCCCATGGTCCATAAGTCATCACGTAATGAATTTGCAGATTGATATCTTGCGAATCAAGCCTACCCTCCATTGAAAGTGCCTCGATGATAAGGAGAGGCGGTGTGGACAAACATCCCGAGAATGCTCTGTTTGTACTGTTTGTTTTCTGTTGCACCAAGAAACCCAACATTAGTGGCACAAGCTATCTTTCCCGTCTGACAAGCCACTATTAGTGGTAGTGGCCATCACTCGCCCATCGCCACATTTTTCACCAGCGAGACCACTTTTTTTTTCGCAGAAGCGAGCAGAGGCTGAGGTGCAAAACAGGCGAGGCATTCTCAAGGGAGAAATTATTGCATACATAAGCCATTTCCTTGCTCCTCGGGACCATTAAATTTGTTTTTCTTAATAGTAGCATGTTGTTAGTGAACTTGTAATTAATTATTTCATTAATTAATTACGTAATGTAACTAATTAGTTAATTTGTATTAGTTAATTAGAGTGTGTTATAACTATTTAATTAGCTAGAATAGTTAGTTAACCCGGCATTGTAATAATTAGTTAAGTAGCTTAGCTAATTCATTCATTCGGACTCTCTTGTGCGAGGGCAAAATTGTAATATTGTATATGTCTTCCAACCCCACGTCTTTCTCCTTTTTATTTAACCGCTTATGATGGATAGTATAGAACATCGTGTTTCTTTAGCATTTTCCATGATTTGCATCCATTTGTCTTACATGTATAGGGTTCGGCTCATCATTCTAACAAACCGCATACAATCAAATTGATTCGCATGTCATGTTAGTAGCTGAGCAGATTTAAATTGCATATCGCATATGTTGCATTTGTTATATTGCATTATTGAGGAGCATGCATATTTTCTAATTCTTTTGTTTCTTTCGTCTTGTCTTGGAGTACTAGGTGAACATTTTTGCTTTAGCATATCCCATGCGTGTGATTATTGCCATGTCAAGCATGAATACCATGAGGCTAAGTACTTAATTAATATAATTGTTTGAATGCCTATGGATGGAGGCTAAGTGCTTAATTGATATAACTGTTTGAATACCTGTGGATGGAAGCTAATTGCTTAAATTTGGATAATTTGCTTAAGGTGCATATGAGATCACTTTTTTCGAGTGGTACATATTCAAAATAATTTTCAAACAAACATGACATCAAAGCGTTCCAACTTTTGTGAATTAGTTTATATTTGTTTGACATCACATAGTAACAATAGCATAATAATTAGAACCAGAGCATATAATGTAAATAATAATCACATCATGATTAGTAGATGCTGATCTTTGATTGGGTAAGTAGAGTGCTCAATTTATGACCTTCCCTTCTCATACCTAAGTTCTTGAGCGAGATACTTTGGTGATGACCGATAAGTGGCCTTTGGCACGAGTCTCAAGTTTCCTAAATTTCTCAAAATATTTCGATGGAGACTCTGTGTCGCAAAAGCAATCCATTTTTGGCATTTTGATTCAAAATCGATTTTCTAAAAAAATTGTTGGATTTGGACTCTTTTGTGTTTATCTATTTCACATTGCACTTGTGAGATCAAATTTAGAACCACAGGAGTCCAAACTATAGGATTATCGTATCTGAAAGGAGCACGAAAAGCAATCTACACAAACCCTATTTAATGGGAGCTCCACCTTAGCGTACATGTCATCTTGTATGTGTTACTCTCGACTACACAAGAGAGTGGCTAGATGGATCCATGTTCTAGCACTATGTGCGCTTGTTAGGCAAATATTAAGCCTACTCTATGCCCTTGAACCTAGAACTCCATCATGAAGTGATGACTTGATGTCACTACTTTAGCATGTCATCCAAGGGCCATGATAAATACAACATAGATGACCATGTCTAGGAAAGCTATCAAGTTTGAGTGAATTGATATGAGTGGCTAATGAAGATTGTTGGAAATCAAACCATTGTATTGTTGCTCATTGCCTGGGCGATTGTGTCGGATTTGAAATCATGATACAATCATATGTCCAGCTACAGTGTAGGGGGTTGTAACACCCCAACCGTGCTTTTGCATAATTGATCATTTAATCGTTAATTAGCCTTGTGATAATCGCTTTTTCATGTGTTAGTATAAGTGTTATGTGAATTATGTGATAAAGAGATTAATTCTAATTCAGAAGAGCTAATATGAGACCTTAAATATTTAATTTGTCATGTATAGGATTGATTTATAATCATGTCATTATATATGAGTCATGTCTCATGTTTAATTGCAGGTATGTGCATGTAATTTATGATGTGACACATTTGTTTGATCCGCTAATTTTCATATTGATTTAGAAATTTTGTATGAGACTTCACAATCTACATTGACATGTGTGAGATTAATTTATAGCTATGAAATTTATATATAAATGATTATTTCATGTTTAACTGCAAAATTTATATGTTTATAAGTTTTAGATTAAATATGATTGAATAATTGTAATTTAATCGGTATGAGCCTAATTCAAGTTTAATTTTGTAATTAAGGGTTGTATATGATTAGATTAACTATATTTAATTAGTTTGATAGTTGTTTTATGTTAATTTTAATTTGGTAAGTTAAGGCATTGTTTGGATGATTTAGTCATCTTTTTTGGTTAAATAGAGATGTAGAGTGAGTTGGTATTAGCATGTGTGTTTTATGTTGAGAGCTTAGAGAGAGAGTGGAGAAGAGGAGAAGTTCTGACTTCTTGATTTCTTTATCTTAAGGTAAGATTTCTCCATCTTTTTCATGTTTTGATCTTGTTTTGCATGGATTCACATACTAGAGCTTGTGTTTTGGGTTTTGTAGGGAAGTTTATAGAACTTTGCAATCTAGGGATTGAGATTGATGAGTTCATGCATCTATTTTGTGTTTCATGCTTGTATTCATGCATTTTTCATGATTTTATGAGAGAAATCATGCATCAATCTTGTTTTGTAGGATCAATTGCATGTATATGGAAGTTTTGAGGAGAGATTTCATGAGTTTTGCATGCAAGGGTTTGGAATAGATAGATTCTCATTCAATCACTCACAACCATCCATGTATCATTACATTTATTGTAGATTTAAGGTAGAAATCTTGCATTGATAGTATTCATAGCATTTGTTACATGTGTATTTGAAGATTCAAGAAAGTTTCATCATGTTTAAAATAGCAAATGAGAGATTCTGAAAATTTGTTTTGAATCTTAAATAAATCTTTCAATTGATGTTATCTAACATGTTTTTATAACCTTATGACTCATTTTATGAAAGGAATTTGAAGTTTGTTGATGATTTTAAAATGAGTTTTCATGTTAAATTTACAAACCAAAAAACTTGGAGATTGTTTTGAATCTTCAATTATTCTCTCAATTGAAATTATTTTACTTATTTTTGGAGCTTTGGGACTCTATTGAGGTTGGTTAAGTTGCGTTTGAAAAGATTATTTTGAACATGAGTTTTATGTTCAAATTCTGAAATCATTAAATTAGGCTTGATTAAATGGATTAAGTTTTAATTGATCATGCCTTTCTTGTTTTCTTGCTTATGGGACCCCTCAAGACATCTAGAACTTGCATTAGCACTCTAAGAGCATGTTAGCAATGTTTTGAGCTAAGCATAAGGTTAAAGTTAGGTTTAAGCCGTTCGCTGCATCGTTTATGTTCTAAATCTTCAAGTACATGCTATGTGTGATATATAGGTCTTCTTGAAAGTGTTGGCGATTGGTTTATAGGTTTTCTCATCTTTTCTTCTTTTGAGGTAGGAATTTCTAGTTATCTTTCAATACTTTCATTTATGGATAGATTTGTGATATTTTTCCTAATACAAAATTTATCTTTTATGCATTTTATGATAAATCATGAGATTGGGGGTTTGGGTTTGATATTCTGCGGTTTACCTTTTTGGGTTGGGTTATGGATTTGGGTGAATGATGAATAGAAGAGTTGAAATAAAAAGTGTTTTTGTGAAAAGCTTCAATTCTGGCTCATAAAGATGGTTAATCATTTTTACTTAAATTGAAAGTGGCATCATGAAGTTGAGGTGTTAAATTGCACATATCCATATTTAATTGAATTTTGAAAATGTTTGGAAAATCCATGTAAAAATTGCAATTGAACTCTTGTTATTGATAATCTAACTTGTGCTATGTGATGAGATTGAGTTTGGGAATTTTGAATTGTGAATTGTATTGATGATATAAGATTTGCGATGAAATGATGAAGTGGAAATTTAAGAAATGCGTTGAGTTGTGTTGTGTTGAGTTGAGTTGAGTTATAGTGGGTTTTCTTGAGTTTTGTTGGGTTGTGTTGTTTTGTGTTGTAATTGGTACTCGCGCGGGGAGTTAAGGTGCCAAATTGCCCTGTCTGCGCATATCACCGGACAAATGTGGAAAAATATTTTTGGGTGTCCACGAACCCACCATTTTTAGAGTCAGCAAATGTGGAAAAACATGGTTTTGGGTGTCTACGTCCTCATTGTTTTTGGAGTCGGCAAATATAGGAAAATAAATATTTTCCGGTGTCTAATTACCCCGTCGTATCAAGCCGAAAAATGTGCAAAAAGAAATATTTTTGGGTGTCAAATTGTCCACCTTATCGAGCCGGCAAATGTAAAAAAATATAAATGTCGAGTGCCTGCTATCTCGTTGTATCAAGCTGGCAAAAGGTGGAAGGTGTTGTGAGTTGGGTGCCCTCTATCCGCCGTATCAAGCTGCAAAAGGTGGAACGTGTTGAGAAATGTGTTAAAAAATGTGTTGAGTCAGCGATAATGTGTATGACTCGTAATGAACTTATAAAATTACAATTTGTTGTGCGATTTTGTATAGAAGAGAAATGCATATAGAAATTACTTGAAAAGAATGGAAAATGAAATGGTAATTGGGTAAGGGGTTGATGATGATGAACTCACCTAGTTGTTTTGTGACCATAAATGAATATTATGAGTTTTATTTTGTGAATATTAGTAATAGCAATATGAGTTAAGGATGGAGACTTATGGTAATTTTGGTATAATTAAATTTGGAAGTTCAAGTAAAAATGAAGAATCTTGTGTGAACTTGTGAAGAATGATTTTATGAGGAATGAATCCTTTAATCTTATAAATGATGAGTCTTTTTAATAAGATGTTTTAGGAAAGGAAGGGAGAAAAGAACGAAATAGGAATACGTTTATCTTTGCATATTTATGATTTGGTGTGTTTATGTGGTATCTTCATAATTATAGTTGTGTATGAGTTGAAATTTTGTTTTGAAATATATAAAAGAGAAAAATGGGGCTTTCACTCAAGTTTGAAATGTTTTGAGTATTTTGACGAATTGATGAGTAATCTTTGATGATTTAGAGATTTTGTGAAAAAGATAAGGAAAAGCCCTAATTTTCTTTAAAACCCTAGATTCAAAATTTTGGTCTAAAGTGGGTTTTCAATCAGGTTGGTGATTTGTTTCATAAATTGAAGATGAATGTTTACTTGAAAGAGGGATTTGAAATCAACTCTAGATATTTGAGAAATTGAATTGCAAGGGGTTTATATTCTTAATTTAAGTTGAATTACTCTTGATGATAGAAATGTTGATCGATGTAAAAGATAGACAAGTGGGAATAGAGTGTACGACGATTGTTTTTTAATATAAGGGGAACTTGGACTTTAATGTTATAGAGTTATAGTATTTGTGAATTGTAAAAAGGAAATGAAATGAGGAATGTCATGGAATTGGATTATCAAATTTAAAATGATGTCGTTTATTAAGTATACTTGTTTTTCAAAGAAGACTTATGGTTTTTTTGATGATGAAAGATAATATTTATGGCGGAAAGTTTTCTTGAATGTTCAAATGAATTTTGAGAAAATGATATTCTAAGTATAATATTTTAGGCATACAAAACATCACCTTACTATATAGCATCACCGCATGCATGATCATTTCTATTTATGTGTTAATTATTATTTTAGAATTATGAGATTTCTAGGGCATTAGTGCTCATTCCATGTTGATGAACTTTACGTAATTGAAGATTTCAAAAATCGGGACATAGAATTTCCTTCTTGTGTAGTCTTATGAATTTATTTTGAGGCTTGTAGTTCGAGAGATCAATATTTTTCTTGTATGTAATATGGATGTAAGCCTCAGGCATTTCTTTTATTTGTATGTAAATGACACTGTTGTGTGACGAGAGGGAACATGTATATTTATTTATTTATCAATTCATCAAAAGATGAATTGACATTTGTAAATGGACTTAATTAATGAATATTTATAATGTTATCCGAGTTATAAAATACGGAGCGTGACAGGGGTCAAACATGTTTACGAGCTATGACTCACGAGGGGTTTTAAAATGTTTGATCTGTGGTATGATCCATTGAATCTAGGGTACAGAAGAGATATTTTGAGTGATGTGCAATGTTAGTTCATAGTGGCTTAATATAGCGCTCCTACCTTATAACTTTTCACTAGGTTGCACGCTCTATTTTTTCCGTATGAGAAGTGGATTAAATGAGAGATTGAAAAATGACGACTGTGAGTATAACCAATGATGTGGACAAGTGAAATGTTGGAAATTGGGTTGGATTTGACCTGATCCATAACCCATGGAGTATCCACATAAGTTGTAGATAATTCACATGATTTATAATATAAAATAATTAAGGGAATTATCTAAAGAAGTGTTTGAGTTATTGTAGGAGATTACAACTCTACCTCTATCAGCAGAGATCCTCTATATATGTGATATAGAGAAACAATAATGCGCATTATTGAGTGTAAGAGTTTTACCTAAAAAATCTCTATAGAAAAATATTTCTCCTTCTATTCTCCTCTCCTAGGTGATTATTATTGAACATAGGAATTTAGAGTGTAGATACAACATTGAGAAATTCTAGTAGCTTTTCAATTGACGAAGAGTTGTCTAAACGTGACTAATTCAAGACATCCGATCCAAAATCGTTTCCATTTGAGTAACTATGATTACTGTCTTTTTTTTATTTTTTATTTTTTTCCCTTCAAATATGATTGATTAGTGAATTGGGTAAAATATGACTTTGCCATTTGATATTGACAATCATTGTTGGGTTGCAGAAACATTTATTACGAAAAAAAATAAGCATGATTACATGAGTTCAATTATTATATATGATGTACCTAAAGTTTAAAGTTAACAATTACAATTCTTAAGTTGCAACAAACATGGCCAATTTCTTGAGAGCCTCCCCGAGAGATGGATTGGTAGTGCTGTAACCCCCATCAACCACAAGGTTCAACCCACTCACGTACTTGGATTCATCGCTTGCTAGGTACAACGCTGCCTCTGCCACATCTTTGCCTTCCAACACCGCCCCCTTCAAGTTTGCCGCCTCAGAAACCACCGTTTCTGCCTTTTGCTTGCCCCCACATCCCAGTGTCAAATTACTTAACATCATTGGTGTAGCCAAAGCAAAAGGAGAGATGCAATTGACTCTAATCCCGTGCTGGCCCAACTCGACGCACAAGTTTTTGGTAAGGCCTACAACTGCATTTTTTGAAGCTGTGTAGGCATGAGAGCCTTGACCGGAAATCACAGAAGCCATGCTTGAAGTGAACAAAATGGTGCCTTTTTTTGCTGGAATCATAACTCGAGCAGCATGTTTGGCTCCTAGGAATGCACCAAAGACATTCATCAAACACCCTCTTGAAATCTTCACTATTTCCTGCTGTGATTCTGGGATCACTCCGACCAGTAATTCCTGCATTGTTGAACATTATGTCAAGCTTGCCGTGTTTGGCAATGGCAGTGTCTACTGCATTTTGGACGTCAGATTCAACGGTAATGTCACAATGAACAAAGGAAATTGCTTCTTCTAAACCAATGTCTGCACAGAGGGAGTGTCCAAGGTCATCTTGGACATCGGCGATAATCACCTTGGCACCATGTCTTACAAAAAGCCTGGCAGTAGTCTCGCCAATGCCGCTAGCACCACCGGTAATTACAGCAACCTTACCTTCTAGCCTGCAATTTAACAGAAAAAGATAAGTGCACCATATTCATAGACAAAAAATTAGTTAGATATATAACATGTGGTTTAGATTTAATTATTGTTAGATAGGGCATATATTTAATCATGGATTTAAATAGAGATTTGGAAAGATAAAAAGAAAATATAGGTAAAATATGAATAAAATATTTAACTCACTTTTTTCTTTTTCCTTTTCAAACATATACCCAAATTCGATCCTAACATACCTTTACAATGGATTTGAATTATATATTAATTTTATAGGGTATTTTTCTATTTGCGAATTTTATGTCTAGCATTTTAGCAATTTAAATGAAGTAATTTTTCTTGAAAAATACTCTTTTTTTCCCCGAAGTTGAGACCATAGCCAAATTTTAGGATGGTTTAATCATCGTTCCCGTCTATTAAGACAAATTAAATTACCTTGATTGATTAAAATCAAAATGATAAGAATTTGCAACCAATGCAGATCCCACCAAAATCATAGATGAGAGTTCACGGATTTCAAAACATATGTGCTGTGTAAAGAAATAAATTTGAGATCAAGTTTTGTAACCTCCTAATCAAACATTTCTGTTCAGTCTTCTCAGATCAAACACTTGATGAAATCTATAAAGTGATTGATTCAATCCGTTAACAAGCGTGTTTAGTTGTCGAATCATAATGTGTCAGACGATTCAATCAAATGTTACCATTGTAATACTTAGTGTAAAACTGCTCAAACTTGTATAAATATATAACAGTATAAGAACAATGATAAAGAGAAATGCACACATAGTATGCTCTTTGCCAAATTCATAATCTCAGTTTCAACTCTTATCCTCCATCCTAAGGTTTCACATATATAATAGTATTGGAAACATGTGTTGAGGGTTTTCTTTCTTTTTTTTATTAACAAAGGAAATCTTTATCGATGAAAATATAAAAGATATGATAAATGACATCAATAAAGAGGAGTTTGGAGCCTCCAAGCACCAGTTGGTGAGGAACTAACAAAATCAGACCAAGATGAAAAAATACACAAAAAAACCAGAGAGTAGCAGCAAAGACTAACAGATAAATCAAACTTCAAGACATCAATACAATCAGCAGAGACTAACAGGTAGCTCAAACAGTTAGCACCAACGCGAGATATGTGAGACAAATATACGAGACATTTTGTATCAACAACATCTCAAGGCTTTACGTACATAATAATATAGATACAGAAGATATGCGCATAAGACTTGGCTCCTCTCCCGGAGAGGAGAGTTTGGCATTAGTGGGCTTTAATCTGGGCCCATGTCGATAATCCAAACCATTCCATGTGTAGAACATGTCAAGTATATCAACCCCACAAAAAATTTCATTGATAGAATATTGATAACTACTTGATCAGATCGCTCTATCGCAATTTATTTCAAAAATTATATTTGAAATTATTTTGAAAATGTGATATAATCAAATGGTTATCGATATCCAATTAACGTAATTTTTTGAAAGAATAATATATTCGACGGATTTTATACATTAAACGATGGGTCCGAATTAAAGCCCACCAATGGCAAACTCTACTCTCCTGGAGAGGAGCCAGGTCCATATGTATATATATTAATTTACTTAATAAAATCAAATTTTATGCATATATATATGGTGTTGTGAGCTGTGTTGTGTGTAACAGAGACCAAATAAATGATACGCCGAGGCAAGAATTTTTGGCGAGCGTACGTACCTTTGGGCAATGGGAGGTAGCATGGCAGAGGCGTTCATCATCTTCAGGTTATTGTATCTGATGAAATGGTATGTTAGTAGTTCTCCTCATGAAACCATGTTTATAAGTCCATTGGAGGGTGGGTATATTGGTCTTTTTCTTTAAATTGAATAAACAATTCGCACCAAACAAACCCCCTCCTACATAGTCAACTTTGACAGCACACACTAGAGTGAGACGGTCAGTTTTGGTAGAGCTTCGAGAGAGATCGTATCGTCATTCTTGGCTGCTGGTGTATATACTATACATCTAATTCATAGTCAATTGTCCACATCCAGAGTACACCTTCAATTTTGAATGATTAATAAAATAATTTATGAAGACTAGCAAATAAATAAAATAAAATATTTATTTTACTCACTTGTCTCTTATTATTAAATTTTTATATTTTTATATATTTTTTTTTCTGTTCACATATTCTTCAACAAATTCAAGATTCATGGACAATATTAAATATGCTTTAGATGACGGAGATAGGAATACAGAAATCAAAGTCTGCTCTCTCTCCTTTTCTTTTCTTTTTTCTTTCAATAAAATTAGATATTCCACCTTGAAATTTATGCCAAATCAATGTGTAAGTGAAATTCAATTCTTATATAGTAAAGTACACACCTTTAATAAATTTGGATTATATATTATTATTATTATTTTATTTTTAATTTAAAACATAAATTCAAAGTCTTACCATTACTGTTTTCCTTTATATATGTATATCTATTTTTAAAATGTTTCGCAAAGTGCTGCTGATTAGGAGTTCCATTTCAAGTTAGAAAATTTGGTCAGCCTGTATAGCACATGTTTGAAGATGCTGATAATGGGGAAATTTTGTCCCCCAGTTGAGTTTCCCAATTGGAGCATATTATTAGGCCTCCGTGCATTCACTACGGAACCTGCATCGACAATCCGAACTATTTAATGCGTAATACTTGTTAAGTACTTTATTACTGTAAAAAATCACGTTAATCAGATATCAATTGTCACTTTATCAAATCACATTTCTATTAACAATTTATTTTTAAATCATAATTACCGTTGACACAAATTTAATCTGATCAAGTGGCTATCGATATCCGATCAATATGATTTTTTTCAGAAATAAAATACTCAACAAACTGTACACATTGAATGATTTGAATCATTAATGTGGGCTCCATGGTGGAGTTACAGAGTCCAACAGTACGCTCCAATTTGATTTTAACTAAGAGTAAATGAGAAATAAAAAATTTAACCATCAACCCTTATTAATGTTGGTATGTATATTGAATAATTGCATAAAATATATTAAAATGTGTAAAAATATATATAAAAATATGTTAAATGTATTTTCAATATTTATGTACTAATTAGTCTAAGTTAATTTTTTATAATTCATTTAGTCCTGAAGCCATTCAAAAAACCAAAAATCCTAATTTTAGATTTAACACAAAAACATAAAACTAAATTTATATTTTAGGAGAAGGGTCTTGCTACATCCCCCTAATTTAACTCCCCTTAATCCCCCTAATTTTCATATCAAGTAAGAAAAAAAAAAAAAAAAAAAAAAGGAAACAGCTTGCAAAGCAGAAATTAGGGGATTAGGGAAATTAGGGCTCCAAATCATTTTCCTTTAGGAGAAAATCACACTAGGTTGAATAGTTATTCTATTTACATTAGAATCTATCTATATATTAGAAGAAAATCATGGAAGTTAGAGCATGTTATAATTAGGGAAACACAACCCAGTGGGGGCAGTAGAAATAACTAGCAAATCAATGGAGAAAGACTGCAAATAACAGCAGCGGTGAATATTGGAAATTTTATTACCAACTCATGAGATTCTGATGTTAAATGACGTTGCACCCAAAACGACATCATTTTTTCCCTTCTACCCCTTCTCAACCGAAACGGACTTACCACCACAGCTCACTCTTTGCTTTGCTCCCCCTTTCTCTCTCTCTCTCTCTCTCTCTCTCTCTCTCTCACCATTCTTTACATTGATAACTTTTGTGTTGTTTGTATCATTTTTGTATGCTCATTAGTTGTTTGATGAAATGTGTAAATGAAAAATCATTAGTGGAAAATCACCACCATATTTGGTGTTCCAACACTTGCACCTTTCAAAGAGTCCACTGGCACCCCACAAAAAGTATACTTGCGCCCTACTAGATTACACATGCACCCCGTGAAATTTGTAGCAATCTCTATTGCCATTAAATTTCCATCTAATTTTTTCATTTTCCTTTTGTTATATTTCAAAATTTTTGATAGTGAGATCTTACCCAAAATTTTGGAAATTGGATATTTTGTTAGTGCTGAATTTGGCTATGAATAAGTGATATTTTCCGTATAGTGTTGAGTTTTTACAATGTTGGGGTATATAATGGTAGCAAACATGGATGGAAAAACTTTTGCACATGCATTCCAACTTTTGTATCAGTTTGTTTACTAAATGTTGGTTTGGGATGTTCTAAAAAAGTGTACTTTTTGACTTATTGGCTTATATAGCTTGAGTTTGGGTTGAATTTGATGTGATGTGTTAGAGAGGTGATGTGATTTAAATAAGATGATGTGACTTAAATAAGATAGTGACTTTTTAACTTTTTATATTATTTAATTTATACCAAACTAACCCTAAATCTTACAAAATTGGGCTTTTATTTTTATATGTTATTTAGTAATTTATGGAAATATATCTTCAGAATTTTGCATTAGCTTGAGTTTGGACCTTATCTTTTACTTTATTATTATGTTTTTTCTTTTTTGAGAAATTCTATAATAAAGTACACATCTGGGCGTACCATTTGTAATTTGTTATATTTTGTGGTTTTCACACCACAATAACCACTTCCAAGCATAACGTAACTGTCATAACCCGAACCTACTCTTATAGATTAAGAGGATCATAACTAGTCAATAATCATGAGATTACCTACAGTCTCAGACAGAAATCAAATCAAGATTGATAATAGGGGGCCAAAAGCAGAAGCAAAATGTAAATCATTGTCCAATGAGCTTGTGCATAAATTGTATGGAACAAAAACTTTTTACTCATATTAATAATAACTCACATATTCATACAAAAACAACATCATACATGTCCAGGAACATTCATAACATAGTCTTTCAAGCCAAAACTTATATACATAAATGGTCAAACGTATCAACCCAAGGACAAAACGAAAGATTAAAAACAAAGCCTCTTTCGCGAGGCATCCCGGGTTGACTCCACAAAACTTGGTTCTCTCACAAGATCACTACGGCTGGGGCTAGACATCCCACTACTCACCTACATACATATAGATAAAGAGTGAACTAACGCCCAATGAATAATACCAGAGTAAAAAGGTTATATGAATGAGACTTTTAAATAGGTAAATCAAACACAGGAGCGCACACGTAGATCATCACCAAAACAAAACGACCTCAGGTCCATTCCGTTATGCTTAGGGCATATCAAAGGGGGAAAACAACCTTGGGTCCAAATATTTATTCATAAACTGACCTCAGGTCTAATGGATCCAAATATTTTTTGATTTCAAATAATTAAAAAAATCCTGTATAGCTTTCATTCAAAGAAAAAAAAAAAAAAAAATCTCTTGATTTATGACTTTCAAATGGAAAGTGTATCAAATCAAATCTATATATTATATAAGAAAAAGTGAGTTTCTAATCTACAAGTTTTGTGGGAGCTCCAAAATCGTAATCTTAATTTTCTAATTTTTTATTTAAAAAAAAATCTTAGCGTTTATTTACTTCTCCCAACTCACAAACCTTTTTACTTCTCTCATAATTCTTTGCAACAATTTTTTCAATTTTTTTTATACACTATGATTACACACAAAAATAAAAAAGATAAGAATTTAGCTATAGATCTCAAAAAGATATAACAACATCTAAATTTGAATTATAATTTAGTAATATAATTTTTTAATTTTTTTTTTATATATATCTATCAAAATTTTAAATCACTTAATGTGACAAATTAATCAATTTTTTTAAAATTATTGATTTTTTAATCTATAAAATAGATTAAAAAAAACTAATGACTGATTTATTTATTTAATAATAATAATATTTCATAATCTCTTCATCCTAATCTCTCTCACCGATTTCCAAAAAAAAAAAATATTAAAACTTAACTTCCTTCTTTCTTTTCCAAAAAATCAGATAATATTTTTCATGAAAGTTGCAGATATCTATCTATATCTTATATATTATATTACAGCATAACAAAAAAAAAAAAAAAAACTAAAAATCACATATACAAACAGATAAAATTAATAAATTTAATTTTTATTTATTCAATTAAAATTTTTCTTTTGCATCTCAATATCCAATTTTAAATTTTAAAAATCTTTAAAGTTTATCTAAACAAATTTAATTTGAAAATATCTTCCACCATTATAGTTGAAATCAATAAAACTCACATGTCTATCACATATCTAACTCACATCATAATTTATCTAAATAATAATAATAATTAAAAATAAATAGAAACCATAGATAAATTAAATTTTAAAAAAAATAGAAACTCACAACTCCATCTTAAATAAATTGAAGAGAAAAAAAAAAAAAACCCCGAATAGAAACCATACATGGATCTAAAAAAAAAATGACAATATCTAAATTTGAATTATGATTTAATATAATTACCTATTTTTCTGATGTATATATATCAAAATTTTAAATCACTTAATGAGACAAATTAATCAATTTTCAAGTCTTAATCTGATTAGTCATCCAAACTCCTAAACTTCAGCAGCCACGGATGAGCTAACGGATTGGGTTAGGTGAGGTTTAAGTTGTTGGAGATAACATTCTCCCACTTTATAAATTTATTTATTTTTTAATTTTATTTTTTCCTAATGTGATTTCCTTCCTCTACTTTTGATTTGGTTTTGGTTTCGGTTTTAATGAGATTTATGTTTTTATTTATAGGTTTGCATGGTAGCGAAGAATTATTGGTGATTATGGTTGCAATCGAAGCATCTATGTCCATTCCATGCCAAGGATTTTGATCGGATTTTATTTTTTTCAGTAAAGACCTTAAAATTGAAGTAAAAAAAAATTGGATATCAAATTTTTTATTGTCTTTTATTTTACAAAAAATGTGAAAATTTATTGAGAATTCAAGATTTTACTATAATATTAGATTTTTGTATAACTATTTAAAACTTGTAAATATCATTGTGTTCTTTATTTTTATCTTATTTCTATCCCATTAGACCATTATTATTATTTGTTAGTTTGTAAATTATAATTCAATTAATTGAAAATGAAAACTTAATATAATTTTTCATATATATTATAGTTAATTTGTTATCACTATAGATGTATATAATAGTATAATATATAGGGATAATCTCTAAATATAATTTTTATTTTTTTTATGTGATTAAAAAGTCCATCTTAATAGTATATAAAAGAGTTAGATGATTTCTTTTATCTCTAAAAAAACCCAATCCATTTTTTTTTTACTTTTTAATTTTTGAAATAGAAACATTAATAGTTTATGTCCATAGAACAAAACTAATAAACACATATAAAAAAGCTACACATTTTTTTTTTCTTTTTCATTTTTTTTCATTTTTTAATATGTAGGATATTTACAAATGAAAAATATTTGATACCTCAAAATTTTTTTCATAATCCAACTTATAATGATGTAGTCATAAGTGTCAATTTTTATACAAATATGAGAAGATAATTAATTAAATTATACATTTCAACCAACCACATACTCAAATTTTGACAATTTCAATATGTTATTTCACTATAATTTCAATTAAGAGAATGTTTAACTCTTAATATATTTTTTTATCAAATTATAATTTGATAAAAATTTTAAATGATGAAACGTTGAAAATTATTAAAGAAAAAAAATTGGGATAACAATAAAAATTCTTTTAAAAATTGATAAAAATTTAATGAAAAAGTTAAAAGTAATTCATATCAAATTAAAATTTTTATTCAAATTTAAAATCAAATTATATAAAAAAAAAATTAAAAGGAAATGATGAAAGTTTGAAAATATTTTGAAATTTTCTTATTAGAAATCCGTTTTTATATTATATTCATATTATATTTTTAGTTATGAAATTGAAATCAGAAGAAATATAACTTAAATTATTAGATTAAAAATCGAAACATCATATTAATTATTGTTAAATATCACTTCACTTCATATTTAATAATATAATTATATATTTATTTTAATTATAACTTTTAAATTTGTATATTTTCATAACAAAAAAAGGTATGTCATAACTCAGTTAATCTCATTTAATCATGTTTAACTTTTTTTAATACAAGTTATCAAAATTACACTAAATATATATATTTTTTAATTTTTTTAAACTAATAAAATAAAAAGTTATAAACATAAAAGTTAACTTATAAATTTCATATATATCGCAAGATAAAATATTAAATTATTTCAAGGTAATTATAATAATTTTTTTTTTAATTTATAAAGTCCTGTGCATAGCACGGGTTACCACTAGTATTAAATCATTCATAAATAGGACTCACTATCATATAAGTAGAACTCTCATTAGAGCTCTACTTTTAGCCTTCGTTTGGCGTTGACTTTTTTAGCTGGCTTTTTTATGTTGGGACTTTTTTCACTTGACTTTTTTAGTCTCATTTAGTTTGACTTTTTTGACTTTTGTGAGAAAAAAATATAATGATTATGAGTAAAAAGTAATATTTTGTTTTATTAATTTATATGACCTATTTTATCTTTTTGCACTTTTTAAACAAAAATCTTTAGCCAAACAGCCCCTTAGTACTCTTAGGCCCCGTTTGTTTTGGAGTGTAATGGATGGGAGGGGATTAGGATGGAGATGGGGTTATTTAGTGTTGTATTTGTTTGTAGAGTTGGGAAAGGGATTAGGATGGAGGAGGGGATATAAATGGAAGTTGGAAGGGAGATTGAGATATAAGAGGTGGAGGTGGTATTAAAAAAATAGTGCGGGAATTAGAAAATTTTTTTATTTTTTTTATGTTTTATATATTGAGAATTTTTTTAAAAATATTAATGTTTAATTTTTTTAATATTTTTTTCATTTATTTTATTATTTTATATAAACATAATTTAACAATTCTTACACTAACAATTATCATCAAAACAAACACAATTTTACTTAATCTCTTCACTATCAATCCCTTTATTATTAATCCCCTCATTATAAATCTCCTCCATTCCACTTTTAAAAACAAACGACGGCTTAAACATTTTTGTCTTCCTACTTTCCTTTCTATGTTTATCCGACTGAGTGCCTACCATACCATGTTAATCCCATGTATGAGTGGAAGCGGCTGTCGCCACTGACTCTTAGGGAAGAGTGCAAGAATTTTTTATGCAATAATAATTTAGACTACTAGAAAATAGGAAAAATTATTTATAAGTTCTATTAGGGAGACTTATGCTATATATGATTCTACTAAAAAATTTATGTTCTCATAAATCCTGTGAGAAGTTTGTTGACACATTTACCCTTAATATTAGTTGTTAATATCACAAATAATAGTAAACCATATATAAAAATTGATATAAACATAACGTAACATAACGTGACACCTACATAAGCGTAACGTGACATCTATACATAACGTAACGTGACATATCTACATAAGCGTAGCGTGGCGTGACATATCTACATAAGCGTAACGTGGCGTGACACCTACATAAACGTAACGTGGCACCTATATAAATGTAGCGTGACATATCTACATAAGCGTAACGTAACGTGACACCTACATAAGCGTAACGTGACACCTATGATCTATAATAACATTTAATTTTTTATATAAGAAATTGTCTATACATATATATATATATATATATTATGGGTTGTTGCAGCTTTATGTGGTCCATGTGTTTTATGAATTGCTTGTGTAATTGAAGCTGTAGAGGTATAACCCATTATAGTTGAAGAAGATATGTATGCTAAGAAGGCTTATGAAGTCGGTGAAAGAATTTTCGGCGACTAACAGGCGACTTGCTTCTTTCAGTGTAAGTTCCCTTGGCTTTTTTCTAACACCAAGGACTCAGGACCACTCTGTACATTGCTCGATCTCCTTTCAAATCAAACAACACAAATTTAACTACAACACTAATATCATAAACATATACATACACACATATATGTGCATTAAAACGTAGTTTTTGAAAAGATTTATCGATGGAATTGAACCTTGCGTGAGGAGGAAGAAGCGAAATGGAGCTAAGATCACGGCTTTGTTGATCTTCAACTTCATTGAATTGAACAACCCGAGTTGAGAACTTGAGATTTGAAGCGAACCGTGGCTGATTTGACGAAGAGATTAACAATGGAAATCGAATTGGTCGATTGAATCGTTTGAGAAGCCGAGCCCTAGCGTTGTGTGCCCTTCCATTAATTAATTTAAAATTATAATTTTTATTAATTAATTTAGATTTCACATATATTATTGATAATTTTTAAAATTTTACAATTAATAATACAAAATAAAAATATATTAAGATTATATATCTATTTCAAAACAAACGGATTAAAAAAATAAAAACTTATTAAGTTTGCGAAACGTAACGTGACACGTTACGTTACGTTTATGTAAGTGCCACGTTACGTTTATGTAAGTGCCACATTACGTTTATATAGGTATCACGTTACGTTTATATAAGTGTCACGTTACGTTACATTTATGTAGGTGTCACGTTACGTTCATATAGGTGTCACGTTACGTTACGTTTATGTAAGTGTCATGTCACGTTAGGATCTTGTAGAATATATTCTTATGAAAATAGGACTTGAGACTCTATAAGAAATTACACAGGATTTAGCCTAGCATAAGATTCTGAAAAAGGACTTATAAATAAGTCTCCCTAAAAAATACATCATTAATAACACTAATATATTGAGAATGGTAAAAAAAAAAAAAAAAACAAGGCATAAAAAGTGAGCGGGGCTCACTGCCATATCATTAGTGCTCCTTTTAGTACTCCTTTTTTAATGCTCCCAAGCATTTTTCTTTTTTATGTTGTAATTCTGATACATAGAGGCGGTGTTGGGAAGTTAAATTTAGATTTTTTTTACTAAAATTTATATTATATATATATATAATATGTTAAAATAATTAATAAGAAAAATTTTTACATTAAATTCATAATTATTTTATTTTTTCTCATAAATATCACATTTAATTATAAAAAAATTTAATTTTCTTCTCAAATATAAAAATTTTACTCTACTAAAATAGCTAAAAATTAAAATAACTTATTAAAATAATCAACTTTTTAAACGAGATTATAATTTTGGTTTGCAAAGATATTTTTTAGGGCAAAACACCAATAAATCTCAAATTTTAATTTGTTAAACCATTTGGTTCTGCTTTTTATTTTGTAGACTAATAAGTCCTATTTGAATGTTAAAAGCTCACTATAGGTTTTTTTAGATTTCCCTTCTTTCCGAACATCAACAACATTAACTATACTAACAACATCATCAACATCATAAAACATCATCAACATCATAAAACATCACCAATATCAAACTAAAATCAGATTCACATCATTAACAACATCAAACTTCAATTACATCATCAAACATCAGTAACATCATCAACATCATCGTACAATATTGTTCCGTAAATGTTCTATTTGAACAAGAACCCCATCTTTTTCACATGGATGTGAAATCGAACATTAGTTATGGTTGCTCCAGAGGCATCAAACAACAAGATGTAGAATGGGCTGCGAAACAAGCCAATGCTCATGAATTTATCTCATTGTAACAACCCTCATACTGTTTACCGATTAATGACTGATTGATTACCGATTACTGCTAAACTGAGATCGAATATGAAAAGTAATTGAACTGACTGAATTATTGAACTGACTGACTGAAATCTGAAACTGAATTGATTGCCCGTATCTATTTGAATTGCATTTTATTTGTTGACTGTTTAATTATCTGTTCAGGTTGTTTTGTTTAAACTGTTAATTGAAGGCCTTATCGGCGGCCGAACCCGAAATCGATTGGTATTTCATAATCATCATAATTTATGTGATTTTATGGTGTATTTATCCAAAAACTGATTTGGTATGGTTAAATTAGATTAATTATGGATGAATTGCAAAGTTAGACTTAATTACTAGAATGCCACCTAGTGGCCCACTATCTACAAAACACATTGAGCCTATTTACACTCAACAAAAACATTTCATCAGCCTCATTTCATTGCTATAGCCAACCATAGAGAAGAGAATTAGAGGAAGCGTGAGAGACTTGACTTGGTCTTGTGGATTTTGCTTGGAACTCGGTAGAATTGAAGGGGTTTTTGCACAATTGAATTTCTATAGCTTGTATTCAAGACCTAGGTAAGGAAATTTAACCTCTTATTGCTGAGTCTAGGTTGATTCTTGCATGGTCCATGTCAAATTGTAGAGCTAAGTCATGTTTTAATTCATACATGTTGGATCATGTTAGAATTCATGCATGCATGGTTGTATTGTTAAATTTTGAGTTGATTTCATGGCAAATTGTCACATGCATGTTCATAATTTTGCAATGGTCCATGTTTTCAACTTGTTTTTGGAACAATTGGCTCTCTAGAGCATCAAATTGAAGCTTTGAAATGATTTGAATTCATGCATGTGTGCATGTTCTTCGTGTTCATGAAAATGGGTTTGAATTTGGATTTAATTGACTCACCCTTGGGCTTTAAATTCACAAATTGAGCTTTGAAACTTGTTGTATATTGAGTTTAGTTGTGTTTTCCAGAATTTGGTCCCAAGAGGTCGAGTTTTGAGCTTAGGAATGCTTGGTTTGAGCTTGGGAGGCAAATTTGGAAATTCCAGAATTTGGCTTCTACGCTCGAGCAAAGGATTCTGCGCCGGCGACCACCGTTTACTCTAAGCTGCGCTCAAGCGATGAAATGGTGGCTCAAGTTTAAATTGCAAGCTCTTAGAATCTTGGTGGCGACGCCGAGCTCGGCGAAGGACCTACGCTCGGCGAAGAGTCGTCTCACGCCGGCGAGCATCGAGCGTAAATTTTGAGCATCCAGCATTTTTACTGTAGCACACAGTTCGCTCGAGCGACAAAATTCACACTCGAGCGGAGATCCTTTGTCTGCATGTCCGCTCCAGCGAAGGAACCTCGCTCGGCGAGACCCTGCTTTCGAGAACTTTTGTAAAGTGTCCAAAAGTGCATCTTTGCATCCTCTTTCCATCCTAGGCATTCCTAGGGGATGTTTAAGGCATCTTAAAGAGGATATGGATGTAGAACACACCAAGGCAAATTTAGGGATTAAGTTATTATCTTTCCTCAACTGTGAAGCTTAGTGTGTGTTCAATCTGTTAACTGTATAGGGTTGGCTTTCCGAGGAGACGCTCTAGTTCATTGTAACCCAGAACTCTGTGAGTAACAATTGTGTAAAGATATGTTCAAAATGATTATCTTGAATCTTGGAACTGTTTACTAAAGCGATATTGTTCTTGAATGAATGTATGTCCTATATTAATCGCTGTCTTTGTGGCATCCTTAGCACCTCATTTCTTGTTATTGTTACAGAGATCTCTCGGTTCCCTCATGGAACCACTCATTTCTTGATTGATAGCCATCATTACTGTTCGGTCTTTTAAGACCTACTGTTTACTGTTATGCTAATGGATGTACCATATATGACTAATCGGCTGAAAGACTGAAATACTGATTTAATGAACTGTTTTCATTACTGTAAAGGCATTCATTCTAAACCTCTTTACGCATTATGTTATTCACTGGGCTTTAGCTCACTGCTCATATATATATGTAGGTGTACAGGCACCGGATCAAAGCTAGAGGCGTCGGGGTAAACTCCAGTTTTGTCAAGCCAACCAATGTGTCTCACTGCGAGGTCCCGAACCTGCCAAGCTATGGCTTAGGGGTGTTTTTATTTCCCCGTCTGTCTCTATACCGTTTTGTAACACTGTATACACTGAACGTTTTGCACTGTATTGTTTATCGGGGATTAAGTCCCTGTTCTAACTGTTTGTATATGATATGCATATTGTTTTGTATTGTTCTGTATAAATGTATGAAAAATCTTTTGGCATACAGACTGTCACAGCTCATTGGGCATTGTTTATTTACTGTATTGGCTTTCGCCAAGCCCCTGTACTCTGTATTATTGTATTACTGTTAAGGAGGCCTTCGGTAACCTAGGGTTACTGGCCAGTTACGGTACTAAACCCATAGGGGCGGGTTTGGGTCGTGACACTCATCTCTTCCCAATGGTTATGAGACCATCGCGATTGTATGGTTTGCTTAGTAGGGGTCAAATCTGACGGATCGCTATTGCTAGGGCCATTGTTAGAGACCCTGCTATTCTAATCCTTGACAAAGCCAACAATGCTCTGGATGCAGAAAATGAATATTACATTACAGTAAGCACATTTATCTCTTCCACTATAAAAACATCATTCAGAAAATCAGTAGACAAAATAAATAAATAAACTACATGTGAATTTTTTTTTAAATGAATCTGATGTTTGAAATACCCATAAATTTTTTTTAAATGAATCTGATGTTTGAATCACCTTGTGCCGCCGCTTATCATCAAACATCATCAATAAACTACATTAGTAACGTCGCTTATCAGATGTTTGAATTTGATGTTTGAATAAACTACATCATCAATCTCTGATGTTTGAATCACCTTATGCCACCGCTTATCATCATCAAAACCCACCGTCAACGGTGGCAAATCCATCACCATCAAAACCAGGAAGAACCAGAAGAAGAAGAAGAAGCTCTTCATGGATGGCTCTGAAGCAACATCGTTTTCAACCTCGTCGGTTTGTTCTACCTCACATTCTATACAGAGAGGGGTATGCGTTGCGACTAAGCAACGAAACCCTAGAGTCTTGATCGCTTCTGCTCGGCAAAAGGAATGCGATTTTGAGGCCTTGGCTCTCCCTCTCGGGATGTCGATTGCTGCTGTTGTTGCTCAGGTATGATCAATTTCATTGCTTGTCATTGTGGAAAACTAAAATCAGATTCACATCATCAACAACATCAAACTTCAATTACATCATCAAACATCATCATACATCATCAACTATATTATCAAACATCATCGTACATCATCAAACATCATCACCAACATTATAAAACATCATCAACATCATCAAACATCACCAACATCACCAACATCATAAAACACTCAGGACTAAATATAAAAATGACTAATGGTTTACAAAAAAAGTACTCAGGACTAGATAGAGCAACATTTTTCAATATGGGATTTACGAGTAATTTTTTTTATTTTTTAACTTAGATTTTATTTATTTATTTATTTCAATTATTTTAACTTCATTAAGAAGGTTTTGTTTGAGAAATCTTTTTTTTTTATTTTTTATTTTTAATTTTGTGAAAGAAAAATTTCCCTTTTTTATGTTTATCGGACTGAGGGTTTATCACACCATGTTATTCCAGTCGAAGCGGCTGTCGCCACTGACTGTTAGGAAAGAGTGCACGAATTTTTTTGTTGTAATTATATACATGGAAGCGGTGCTGGGAAGTTATATGTAGATTTTTTAATTGGGGCCTTTGTATTTTTTGTTATGCCTTACTATATTGTTAGTAGAATTTAGGATTGCAAATGAATTGAATTGATCATGAACAAGTTTGGTTCGGTTCATTAAGGACTCGGCTTGGTTCGTTTAGTAAACGAACCGAATTTGAACTCGCGTAAACTCGACTCATCAAGCTCGGCTCGTTTATCTTTATTTAAATTATATAATAAATAAATTATTTATATATTAAATAATATATAAATGTATATATAAAAAATAATATAAATACATTATTTATATATTAAATAATATAAATAATAATTTTTCTTTAAATAGTTTTATTTAAATAATATAAATAATATTAAAAAAAATTATCGAGTCGAGCCGAGCCGAGCTCGAGTTTCATTACTGTTAACGAGCCGAGTCAAACTCGAGTCCAGTTTCTTATCGAGCCGAGCTCGAACTCAATAAATGAGCTCGATAAATAAACGAGCCGAGCTCAAAACTCGGCTCGGCTCAGCTTGGTTCGTTTGCAACCCTAATAAAAACACATTGTGATATTAGTTATAATATTTTTTGGTTATGATTCAAGAGTTGTTTAATTATACCTCATATCATATTTGATTGTAATTTGTTTTTGTTAAACTATGACTCTTATAATATTAAGTTATGTCGTTTGTGATAATTAAATTCATAAATAGCATAACTTCTATACACACTTGTACCATAATATTTCTCTAAAAATAACTTTAACATATAAAAAAGATTTGTACTATGCACCCACAAAATTTGTGCTATTATAAAAATTTAAATATATATATTTTTTTATAATGCAACTCAGGATGAACGTCACTCTAGTTGTTTTTATGGTGCTCGTTTTTATTTATTACCTAAACTGTACAGTTTTAACATAATTATTAAAAAAAAAATTGATAAGGTTATAAAAATTAAAATTAATGTAGATAATATAAAGATATAACTATACACAATATAAAATATATATTTTAATATAAAAGAGATAACATAATTGTTAGACTTTTTTATTTTGATGATTTATTTAATTATGTTTTAATTTATTTGAAAGAGAAAAATAAAATCTAAAATTTATTTTGATGATTTATTTAATTATATTTTAATCAAAATTTATTTTGATGATTTATTTGAAAGAGAAAAATAGAATCAAAATTTATTTTGTTCCATTATTTCTTACCTAAACATTTATCCTAAATGTTGTTAGAATGTATTTAATATTTGATTAAATCAGAGTTTAAATTTCAAACCAAAAGTTCAAATAGCCTAACACAATATCAGACCAAAAGGTTCAAAAAGTTCAAGTGAAAGATATTCAAATTAGTAATGATGGAATTACAACGGCTATAAATATTCAAAAAGCCAAAAGGTTCAAGTGAAAGATATTCAAATATATAATGATGGAGTGGAAGATATTGAAATTGTTAATGATAGAAGTACAACGGTTATAAACGGTTATAAATTCAAACGATTACAACGGCTATAATTTTCATTATATATACCAAAGCCTCTAATGTAAACAAGTTACAAAAAAAACTTGAAAATATTCTTTAATCTATAATCACTCACATCTATTCTCAAAAATTATACACTGAGCCTTATAGCTTTAAGCCCATCTTTCCTGTGAGATTTACAGAAAAATCAAAACTTCATTTTATATATCTATCTTTGAGAGATATTTATTGTAAGCTTTCTTTGCAAGCAAAAATACCATTTCATCTTGTAAAAGTGTTGCAAACACTGTGTTCTTAAAATCTTGAAAGTGATTGTGAATCACCTAAGATTTGCAAGGATTTTGACTTATGAAGTCCGTGTAAAATCCGTGGAGGATTGCTCCATTTCTAAGGAGGTTGCTAGCACCCCTGTAAAGCTAGAAAATAGTGAAAAATCTTAAGTGAAGCTTGAGGAGTGGACGTAAGTCGAGTTGAAGCCGAACCACTATAAATTTGTTTGTCTCTCTCTCCCTTATTTCTTTATTTTATTTTAAATTGCCATAACTATATTTCATATTTTTACTGTGCTAAAATCATGAATTAACATAGTTGTTAAGACACTTGTTTTAATTATTTTTATTTCATTAATTATATTTATCTATTGTGCGAGTCATAATTTTTATTAGGGTATTATTAATTTTAATTGTAAAAACATAATTCACCCCCCTCTTAGGTTGTCTTTTGGGTAACAATTGGTATCAGAGCCTGGGGCTCTTGTTTAGATTTAACAATTTTGAGTTTTTGATCTATAGCAACCATGTATTCTACGTACTCTGCTGTAGGACAAGTTAGCAATAGGCCACCTCTCTTTGATGGTATTAATTACATTCATTGGAAAGAAAAAATAACTTTGTATCTTCAAGCTACCAATTATGTTTTGTGGCTCATTATTACTAAAGGTCCTAAAATCCCTGTCAAGGTAGTAGACCATATCAGTGTGTCTAAACTTGAGGATGAATTTGATGAGCGTGATTATAAACTCCTTCAAGTTAATGCTAAAGCCAAACTTATTTTTGTGTGTAGACTAGATGTAAATGAGTACAATAGAATTTATGGGTATATTACTGTTAAAGAGATTTGGGATAAACTTAAAATCACCTATGAAGGAACTAGCCAAATAAAAGAGTCTCGGATTGACATGCTTATTCATGATTATGAACTCTTTACTATAGAATCATTTGAATCTATTTCTAAAATGTTTTATAAATTTACCAATATTATTAATGCTCTAAAATCTCTTGGTAAATCTTATACTAATGATGAGATTATAAGAAAAATACTTAGGTCTTTGCCAAATGAATGGGAAGCTAAGGTTACAGCTATCCAAGAAACAAAAGACCTAACAAAATTAGACATTGAAGAACTCCTAGGCTCACTCGTGGCTCATGAACTTTCAATGATGGAGAGCAACAAAAAGGAAGCCACTTGGGGAGAAAATGATGGAGTAGCCAACTTGCGTCTCATGGCTCTTAGAGAAGAAAAATCTACTCAAGATGAAGTAATCTCTAATTATGTAGAACTTGAAAGTGCTTTCAATGAATTACATGACATATTTAGAAATGTTTGTGTTGAGAAGTTTAAATTAAAGAAATTAGTTACTTCACTTCTCTTTCAAATGATATGGATGTTTTAAAAATAGAAAATGCTACTTTAAAAAATGACTTTACGTGCCAATGAGAAAAACATTTTGAAAAATTATGTTGAGGATTTAAACAAAACTCTTGAAAATTTTGTAAAAGGAAAAGAAAACCTCAACAAGTTTCTTGGAAATAAAAGATGTATTTTTGACAAAGTAGGCATTGGTTTTGATCATCCTAAACCTTTTATGAGATTACATGTTCTTGAGACTAATCCCCATGGACCCAAGAAAGTATGTGTATTAAGAAAGAAATCAAGATATTTTATAGGTGGAATCTCAAAGAACACCAAGGACTTAGAGAGGGAATGCACGACAAGAGTGTTCAATCTAAAGAGCAAAATCAACTCCTACAAGAAGAAGAATGATGAAATGAAAATCACCGATATGAACAATAGATGTAATGTATGGGTGAAGATTTCAAAGAGGTAAATGAATGTATAACTCCTAACACACCTTTAAGCTTAAAGTTCTATAGTCTTTAAGGTGTGATTTGTGTACAATAGGTTATGTCTAATCATTGCTTCTATGTAACCTAATTGTACTAAGTTTGCTAAGTCATGTTCTGCTAGTTTCGTTCAAACATTTATTGAACTTGAAAATGAGAATTATATTATTTTGATGAATGCATATTAGAATATGAAAATTTCATGCTTATATGCTTTACATTGAAATATTTGAATGAGTTATGAAATTCCTTGATTATGATCTATCAACAATGTCTAAATAAAAAAATGTCACGACCCAAACCCGGCCCTATGGGTTTAGCATCAGAATCGCCAAGAATCCGAGATTACTGAACGATATCTGATCAAAGCAGTAGAGGGCTGGCGGAAGCCAATACAAGAAGTAACTAGTGTCCACCGAAATGTAAATCAGTATGTCAAAAACATTTTTATGCATTCATACAATGCAAACAGTACAATCCAGATACAGTCTATACAATCCTTTACAAGCGATCAAGACGGATCGAATCCTCGATAACAAGACAAGAAATGCCTAAACAAAAGTACAAAACAGTAGGGAGACAGGTGGGGGAAACAAAAACACCCCAAGCCATGGCATGGCGTCTCGGAACCTCACAATGAGGCACATAGGCTGGCTGACAAAACTGGGGACCAATCCCACGCTCCTAGCTCCGGTCTGGTTGCTGAGAACCTACATATATATATAAACAGTGAGCTAAAGCCCAGTGAATAACATAACGTGTAAAGGGGTTATGAATGAATGTCCTTACAGTAATGAAATCAATTCATTATACAGTATTTCAATCTTTCAGTATTTCAGTCAATCAATACTTCAATCAATCAGTCATATGTGGTACATCCATTAGCCTATAAACAAGAGGGTCCAAAAGGACCGGCCTTACTGAACCCAACAATAATGATGGCCATCAATCGGTATGGTTCCACAAGGAAACCGACAGAGCTCAGAACGATCAATAACATGGGTGTTAAGGATGCCACAATCTGATTAAATACAGACATACATTCATTCAATAAACAATATCGTTCAATAAACAGTTCGATTCGGATTCAAAATAAAACCATTTGAACATATCTTTACACAATCTTACTCACGTGATTGGGCTATCGAGTTAGATGGCGTCCCCGTGAGCCAACCCTAAACAGTCAATAAATAGAACACACACTAAGTTCACAGTCGGAAGGATGATAATTAAATCCCTAACTTTCCTCGATGTGGTTTTATGTCTACATCCTCATTAAGATGCTCTAAACTAGGGCTAAGAATGCCTAGGATGCGATGAGGATGCAAAAATGCACTAAGGAAGCAATTCCAGAATTTTTCGAAACGGGGCCTCCGCTCGAGTGCAGTTTCCCGTTCGGCGGACAAGCACAAAAGGCCTACGCCGAAGGCGTACATTCCACCGCCGAGCGGTGATGAAAGGTGCAAAAAAAATCTTTGGATCGCGATTTTCCCACTCGGCGTTAAAGCCCGCCGAGCGGATCAAAACAATGCAAGAAAATACTGGGAGCATGAATTCCCCGCTCGAGCGGCACTTCCCCCGCTCGAGCGGGCGTCCAAAATCTGGAAAATCCAGATTCGACCTCTGAGTTTCAAACCAAGTTTTGGTGCTCCAAATTCGATCCTCTTGGGCCCATTTTCTGGAAAAACTCTTTCAAACACATAGAATAACAAGTTTTAAAGCTCAATTTAAGAAATCAAGGCCCAAGGGTGTTTAACTCAAACTCAATTTCAAACTAATTTTCAAGAACAATGCTCAAACATGACATGCATGCATTCAAAACAACTTTAAGCTTCCAATCATGCTCAAATGAGCTCAATTCTTTGAAAAGCAAGTTGAAAACATGGACTATAACAATACCATGAACATGCATGTGACAAATCTTCAAGAATTCAACTTCAAACTCACTAAATTCAACATGCATGCAACAATGGGACTTCAATCCAACAATTATGAACAAAATCATGGTTTAGCTCTACAATGATGCATGAAACATGCAAGGTTTAGCTCAAGACAACAAGAAGGAGATGATGTCACTTACCTAAGTCTCAATTTAAAGGTAAGGAGGCTAGATTAGCAAGTATACTTCAATCTACTACAAGTCTCCTAGCAATTCTTCAAGCAAATTCAACAAATGAGCTAAAATCCCTCTCTTAACTCTCACTCTCTCTTCTTGGTCGGCTAGGAGCTCAAATGAGCTGATGATGAAATATTTTGATTGAGTTGTATAAGGCTCAAAGGTGAATAATAAACAATGGCTCCACTCAATGGCATTTTCGTGATTAAGTCAAGCTTGGCAATTAACTCGTTTTTTTCTACTTTAATCATTCCTAATCAATTTTCAGATAAATATACCATAAAATCATAAATATTCCATTGAGTCTAAAACTTCAAACGGTTTCTAAATCGGCCGCCGATAAGGCCTTCAATTAACAATTTAAACACATAACTCAAACAGATAATCATTTAAGCAAACAGATACAATATGCAATATAACAGACAAACTTATTCAATTTCAGTTTCAGTTCCATTCAGTCTGTTCAGTAGTTCATCCAGTTCACTTATCAGTCATTATCAATTCGGTTTAGCATTAATCAGTATATAATTCAGTGGTTATCCGGTAATCAGTACGAGGGTTGTTACAAAAAAAGTATCTATGACACCCCATATTTTTAGTGTCTTTTCATAATCCAACTAGTGACTTGTCTATTCATATCCAAATAGTAGGCTTTTATGACAAACTTGTTCATTTAATATCCTTATTAATGATTCATTTACTATCCTTATTAGTGGTTCATTCATATTCAAACTTGTCCTTTCAAATTCCAACTAGTAGACTTTAATTTCAAGTAAATCCTAATGTGTCCTTTCATATTCCAACTAGTATGTTACACCAAGTTGCCTATAAATTGAGCTCACCTCTCAACTTCTTTCTATGGTTTTTCCATATCTCTTTCCATTTGTTATATAGATTTAGAGTTTAGATTAAGAATATTTAAAGTGAGAATAAGCATTTTCATAAAGAAGGAGAGTTGTAGATTCTGTGAAACCTTACATACCTTATGGCTTAGAATTTGGAGATTCATGTAGAAAGATCGAGATTCGAGTGTTGGAGACGAAGGAGATTGATTTGAGGTAATTCGGGTGGTATACAATATGCTTCCCAAATTCTCTTTGCAAAGAGTTTATTTTTAATTCCCATAAAGTTGTACTCCTCGTGATTATTCTAATTGTTTGATAAATTCTATGGAATTATTCGTTGTTGATTCATTTGATTACTCTAATCATTTGATGAACTCTGTGTAGTTATTCTGTGTTGGAAATGTTGATTTGTCTGGCTAAATGACGTGGAAATGCTCCGTACATGGATCGAGTGAACTTTGCCAATATACTTTGTACCAATAGCCCGAATAAGTGGTTGTGCTTGGGTGAGGGGGGTGAGGCCAGTCATTGGTCATGTACCGAGTATGACCGGGTATTTGGTTCTGGATAAATTATCATATGTCGAGTTGACTTGTTTGTGCAATTTGGTAAATTGCTTGTTTATCGAATCTAATCGGTTGTGTAATTGCTGGATCTCTGTTAATTTATTTTCTGTCTGAACCTTGCTATTCCTATTGTATTGTATACTTCCTGAATTAATTTATTTTTCAGGCATGGAGCAAATTTAGTGGCGGTGGGAGTTGAAGCATCTAAAGAGATTGTTTGAGTTGGAGATTCTTTTAGTCCACAACTATATATTATTTTTGGAGATTTGTATAATTAATGTTTTGGAGACATTTGAGTTAATTATTTGTAGAGATGATTTGTATATTTGGGATTATGAGTTATCTGCGATTATAAATTTGAGGTTGATTTGATTTATTAACGATCCTAAGGCGTTACAAATAAATGGTATCGAGTGTAGGGATTAGGTCTTACATGGGATCTATTGGGTGATTAATAATTGGGTTCAGATTTGAGGTAAAAAAATGGTTGTTTATATCGAGTCGAGTAAAGCGTATTATCTGAAGAGGTTGTAGTTATTAAACTTTGGAGTATAAGAGATTGTCAATTTCGAGGACGAAATTATTTTAAGGGGGATAGATTGTGACACCCCATATTTTTAGTGTCTTTTCATAATCCAACTAGTGACTTGTCTATTCATATCCAAATAGTAAGCTTTTATGACAAACTTGTTCATTTAATATCCTTATTAGTGATTCATTTACTATCCTTATTAGTGGTTCATTCATATTCAAACTTGTCCTTTCAAATTCCAACTAGTAGACTTTAATTTCAAGTAAATCCTAATGTGTCCTTTCA
Source organism: Camellia lanceoleosa (assembly GCA_025200525.1). Taxonomy (NCBI): domain Eukaryota; kingdom Viridiplantae; phylum Streptophyta; class Magnoliopsida; order Ericales; family Theaceae; genus Camellia; species Camellia lanceoleosa. The sequence continues at coordinate 78,879,201 of CM045767.1, forward strand.
TATTCCAACTAGTATGTTACACCAAGTTGCCTATAAATTGAGCTCACCTCTCAACTTCTTTCTATGGTTTTTCCATATCTCTTTCCATTTGTTATATAGATTTAGAGTTTAGATTAAGAATGTTTAAAGTGAGAGTAAGCATTTTCATAAAGGAGGAGAGTTGTAGATTTTGTGAAACCTTACATACCTTATGGCTTAGAATTTGGAGATTCATGGAGAAAGATCGAGATTTGAGTGTTGGAGACGGAGGAGATTGATTTGAGGTAATTCGGGTGGTATACAATATGCTTCCCAAATTCTCTTTGCAAAGAGTTTATTTTTAATTCCCATAAAGTTGTACTCTTCGTGATTATTCTAATTGTTTGATAAATTCTATGGAATTATTCATTGTTGATTCATTTGATTACTCTAATCATTTGATGAACTCTGTGTAGTTATTCTATGTTGGAAATGTTGATTTGTCTGGCTAAATGACGTGGAAATGCTCCGTACATGGATCGAGTGGACTTTGCCAATATACTCTGTACCAATAGCCCGGATAAGCGGTTGTGCTTGGGTGAGGGAGGTGAGGCCAGTCATTGGTCATGTACCGAGTAGGACCGGGTATTTGGTTCTGGATAAATTATCATATGTCGAGTTGACTTGTTTGTGCAATTAGGTAAATTGCTTGTTTATCGAATCTAATCGGTTGTGTAATTGTTGGATCTCTGTTAATTTATTTTCTGTCTGAACCTTGCTATTCCTATTGTATTGTATACTTCCCGAATTAATTTATTTTTCAGGCATGGAGCAAATTTAGTGGCGGTGGGAGTTGAAGCATCTAAAGAGATTGTTTGAGTTGGAGATTCTTTTAGTCCACAACTATATATTATTTTTGGAGATTTGTATAATTAATGTTTTGGAGACATTTGAGTTAATTATTTGTGGAGATGATTTGTATATTTGGGATTATGAGTTATCTACGATTATAAATTTGAGGTTGATTTGATTTATTAACGATCCGGAAGTCGGGGTGTTACAGTATCATACGTTTGTAGAGACATTGCATCTATCCTATTGAATATCTTTTGAATATGGATTATATTGGCATACATCTCATGAAATGCTTTTGATTGAAAAATTGTTGAATTAATTGTTTATAACATTCATGTTGTGTCCACATTAAGTAAAATGTTTTATCACACTTGAGTATGTGGATTAAATTGATGAAAATGCCTCTTGATAATGTTATGTGATTAAATGAGATTGTTGCATCATTTCTTAATAAAATAAAGAGTATAACACTATTTTCTTATGCATATTATGCTATGTGCTACAACTAGAAAATTTTAAAAAATAGCATTCCAAACTTTTGTTTGATCATTGAATTATTTTTCACCTTTTGAGTTTGTGATAAGAAGTGATTTGTGCTATATTTTTATTGAGTAATAGTGATTGTTCTATGAATGCTATACTTACACAAAATCATGTTAGAAAAGGATAACACCAACTTAGGGGGAGAAATCATTTTGCTAACATATTTGTTAAACCCTTTTTTAGATGAACTCCTCATAAAAGAAAATTGAAGATTGAAAAGCTTCTAACTCATGAACCAAAGGTATGCCTCCTACACTTTCTTAAGCTTTTGAGGTAAAAATTCTATCTTATATCCTTTAAGCTAATACTGTTATTACTTTGATATGAAAAAGATTGATTATGCTTCATATGATTTGCAATGTATACTCTTTGATGATGCTCTTGCCTAAGAATCATGTCTATGCTTAAATGTGTGCTATATATTGAAAGAATAATGTTTGAGAGCTCGAATTCGGCCCCTCCCTAATCCCCAAAACAACGTCGTTTTGGGGATTTTTTTTTTCTTCCATTTTCGACTCTGAAACAAGGAGAGGGAGAGGGAGAGGGAGAGAAGCAGAGGGGAAGAGAGAGAGAGAGAGAGAGAAGACGATTGTTGATCGCCAATGCCCAGCCGCCGGTCGTCGTCGCAGCCAAGCCCCGCCGTCGCAATCCCCTTCTTCCTCCCTCCTTCCTCCTCCTCTTCTCCTTCTCTACTTTTGAAAGGCCCCCTCCAGTCCCCTCCTTTCTTCTCCTCCTCCTTCCCCTCCCTCCTTCCTCCTCCTTTTCTCTTTCTGTGATTCTGAAAAAAAAAAAAAAAAAAAAAAAATTAGGGGGATTCGGGGTAGCTCATTTCGAGCTACCCAGTACGACTGATATTGAAATTCATGATTTTTCTTGGCATGTGGATTGCTATACCTTGAACATGCTTCATTTTTTGGAATTACATTAGCGCTATGAGATTATATTGAGTTTAACTTATTATGAGCAATATTTGGTATTCAACATAATACTTGAGTTATGATTGTTAAATTTTCTAAATTGCATATTGGTATCCTTGGTAGATTGCATGTTGGTATTATTTTTGCATCCTTATTGGTAATATTTGGCATCCTATTTGATATTATTGAGGAGACCATTTTAGTTATGAGTTTTCATTTATCATATCTCCTATTGATTTTGCCAAATGAAACAAGGGGAAGAATTTAAACTAGATTATTTTTTAAAAAAAAAAAAATCCCCTCAGATTTTATTCTATTTTTGATATCACACTTATAAGTTTGCACTTCACATATTTTTTTAATTATCTTGTATAAAATTTGTACGCTCTTGCTAGAAATTGATTGTTAGATCATGCTCAAATCGATTTTTAGATCATGCTCAACTACTTCACATATACTTTTAACAATTTGGTATCTCCTTGGCTCTTGCTTGAAAAGAGATTGAAATAACATGAATTCTTAATAATGGATAAGCTCATTGATTCATTGTTGCCATATTATCTTGCTACAATAGCATGTGTGTCTCATTCTTGACCTTTGAAACTTCTCCTTATTGCACCTATGGCATTTATCTAAACTTGATGCTACATTGTGATAATACTAGTGCCATTAATTTAAGCAAAAATCCGGTTCAACACTTACGAACAAATCATATTGAAATTCGACATCATTTTTTAAGAGATCATATTCAAAAAGGGGATATTGTATTTAAATTTGTAAACACCGACAAGCAATTGGCGGATATTTTCACAAAACCCCTAACCGAAGATTGCTTCAATTTTATTCGTGGCGAGCTTGGAATGTCGATTTCTACTTAAAAAGTTTTATTATGACTGTGAAACTTGAATTTTTGTTAACATGCTATATGTGTATTGCTACATTGATATGAAAACATTTATATCAGTTGAATGCTTTCAAGTCCTTCATACATTTATTATCTTTAACAGTTTGCTATTCACAACTGTGTATTTTTGTTCTGCATCTTAAGCTTAATTTAACTTTGCATACATTGTTTTTTATTTTATTTTATTATTTTTAATTTTTGCTATTAAGCTCAATTTCTTTTATTTTTTTATTATTTTTTTTTCGTTTTGCTAATCGGCTTCATTTCCTTTTTTTTTTTTCTTCTCATTATTTGTTTTATTATTATTATTATTATTATTTTGTTTTTCCATTAGGCTTCATTTTTTATTTTTTGCCCTTTAATTTCATCTTCTGTGCTTAAAAATATATATATATATTTATATATATAGATAAAAACAAATCCAAATAAACAGTTTTACATAAAAACAAACATACAATACACAAAAATAAAATAAAACCAAAAAAAAAATAAAAGACACCCTTCATTTTTTTTACGGCCATACGCCGATCTTACTTACTCGTCTCTTCCGTCGTTTTCTTTTTCTTTTTATCACCTTGGGGGACCCTTGACGCCCCTACCCCCGTGCTTTCGTCGAGAGGGACGACTCCCCGTTGACTATCAAAGGCCAAGAACGACGTTGCTCCAAATCGGGCCATGGAGGTGGTCTTTCATTTAAGTTCTTTATTTTCGGCCTTCAGTGCGTCTATTTCTACTCGTGCATCCTTGCACATGCGTTGGAGAAGAGCGAGTTGGGCGTTGACCTGATGGAGCTCACTCGTCCCGTTCTGCAGTTGGTGAGCCAATTTTGTGACTGCAATCACCGTCTCCATACAGGATGACAATGTGAAATGATTGGCTTCAATGTCTGATTGAGCTGCCATTATTTGCTTAATTAACATCATAGGAAGGTTGGGAAAAGTGGGAGCCGGGGCACTCGGCCCAGCAGTGCTTACAGGATCATTCAGGTTTGGAAAGAGAGTGAGGGGACGGGACGAGGCCATGTAATAGGAGAGAGAGATGTAATTGAAAGGATAGTAGTTTTTAGCAACCTTTCTGCTCTACTTAGACTTTTTGCCGTCGTTTTTTAAATTGTTTTTTTACCCAACCTTTTTTTATTATTTAAAAAAAAGTTACTAAATTAACTTGTTCCACTTAGTTTCTCTGTTCTATCTCTCTCACGAAGCGAATGAAGAAGAAGAAAACGAAGAAAGTGATTAAGAAGAAGACGGAAGAGAAGACGACAAGAGGGAGAGAGAGCCGAGGTAGCTGATTGACCAGTCTCGCTTTTGTCGGTTGGCTGACACAAAAGTGAGAACGCGTGTCTGATGCGATTTTCGACGAACAAAAAAGAGACGTGGGCGAATCATAAATATATATATATATATATATGTATATATCTGCTTTGATTATTTATTTATTGATGCCATTTATCCCTATCATTTTCCTCCTTCTCCTCCTCATTCAGATTCTAAGCCATAATTTCCTTTTGCTAATGTCACAGAGGGAGAAAATTATATGATGTTATGTATTATGATATTATTTTCAAACTAATCTGATGTTATGTATTTATAGTTTGATATCTTAATCTTATATCATGTTATTAATTCAGGGAGCATGACTTGAGGGGGAGTTCTTGTTACTCCAAAATCAAATCAAAACATCATTGTGTGCCATCATAAAAAAGGGGGAGATTGTTGGACTTATTTATTTTGATGATTTATTTAATTATGTTTTAATTTATTTGAAAGAGAAAAATAAAACCCAAAATTTATTTTGATGATTTTTTTAATTATATTTTAATCAAAATTTATTTTGATGATTTATTTGAAAGAGAAAAATATAATCAAAATTTATTTTGTCCCATTATTTCTCACCTAAACCTTTATCCTAAATGTTGTTAGAATGTATTTAATATTTGATTAAATTAGGAGTTCAAACAGCCCAAAACAAAGGTTCAAACAGCCTAGCACAGCAGCATGCCAAAAGGTTCAAAAGGTTCAAGTGGAAGATATTCAAATTAGTAATGATGAAAGTACAACGGCTATAAACGGTTATAAATGTTCAAAAAGCCAAAAGGTTCAAAAGGTTCAAGTGAAAGATATTCAAATTTGTAATGATGAAGTGGAAGATATTGAAATTGGTAATGATGGAAGTACAACGGCTATAAAAGGCTATAAATTCAAATGACTACAACGGCTATAAACTGCTATAATTTTCATTACATATACCAAAGCCTCTAATGTAAACAAGTTACAAAAAAATCTAAAAATATTCTTTGATCTATAATCACTTGCATCCATTCTCAGAAATTATACACTGAGCCTTATAGTTTTAAGCCAATCTTTCTTGTGTGAGATTTACAGAAAAATCAAAACTTCGTTTTATATATCTATCTTTGAGAGATATTTATTGTAAGCTTTCTTTGAAAGCAAAAATACCATTTCATCTTGTAAAAGTGTTGCAAACACTGTATTCTTGAAATCTTGAGAGTGATTGTGAATCACCTAAGATTTGCAAGGGTTTGGACTTGTGAAATCTGTGTAAAATCTATGGAGGATTGCTCCATTTGTAAAGAGGTTGTTAGCACCTGTGAAGCTAGAAGGTAGTGAAAAATCTCAAGTGAAGCTTGAGGAGTGGCTGTGGGCCGAGTTGGAGCCGCACCACTATAAATTTGTTTGCGTCTCTCTCCTTTATCTCTTTATTTTATTTTAAATTACCATAGCTATATTTCACATTTTTACTGTGCTAAATTCATTAACTGACATAGTTGTTAAGACACTTGTTTTAATTATTTTTATTTCATTAATTATATTTATCTATTGTGCTAGTCATAATTTTTATTAGGGTATTATTAGTTTTAATTGTAAAAATCTAATTCACCCCCCCTTTTAGGTTGTCTTTTGGGTAACAACAATATTATTTTTTCATTCATACTATTAATGAATTTATAATGAAAATGGGTTGAACTGTTATATATATGAATTAAAATTTTAAAGGAGAATGTACTATAATTATTCCAAAAGCATGAGACTTATTGCATTTTCATCAAACTTCAAAGGTGATTATTGTAATTTCCTCTTATTGATTGTAGGGTAAGCAGATGAATCAAAAAAATCCATAATTCGAACTGATTCAGTCTAATTCAGTAGGTTTGATTTGATTTTTCTAATCTGTAATTTCAAATTGGTTTGAAAAATTAACAATTCATTGCTTACTTAATCAATTTTGAATTATGATACACAATTCTAGATTCAGACCTCGTTTGAGAACAAATTATTTTAGTAATTTTTTTGACTTTTTACGAAAAGATGTGCAGAAAAATAAAAAAAAGTGATGTGACAACTTGTAAGGTCCCGGTGTCTCACATCGGGAATGGAGGGGAAATACTCGGGCTATAAAAGTAAAAACCTGGACCCTTATATAGCATCGAGACCTTTTCCTAGGTGGTGAAATCCCTAGCAGAATTTCCCAATTAAGCGTACTTAGGCTGGAGTAATTCTAAGATGGGTGACCCATTGGGAAAAACAAATTCATGCCGGCGTGGTCCAAAGCGGACAATATCGATGACATGTGAATAGTTGGGGCGTTACAAATGGTATCAGAGTCGACTCTCTAGAGTGCCGAATGTGGGCCCCTGGCGTCTCTCGATGCATGTGAGTGGGCTTGTGAGCTGGCAGGATACTGCACGAGGACATGTAGCCTTAAGGGGGATGGATTATAAGGTCCCAGTGTCCCACATCAAGAATGGAAGGGGAGTTCCTAGGCTATAAAAGTAAAAACCTGGACCCTTATATAACATCGAAGCCTTTTCCTAGGTGGTGAAATCTCTAGCAGAACTCTCTAGTTAAGCGTTCTTAGGCTGGAGTAGTTCTGGGATGGGTGACCCATCGAGAAGAACAAATCCGTGCGGGCGTGGCCCAAAGCGGACAATATTAATGACATGTAAAGGGTTGGCGCGTTACACAACTTATAATGACTTTTTGACTAAAATATATAATTGCCAAACGAGGTCTAAATCCTATCCAAATCGTTTACAATTCTAACATAGCATTATACTATACACCTGTTGATGTCTCCACCAAATTGATTTTGAGCATGATGTCTCCACCAATTTGATGCTTGCAATGAAATGGTTCTCTCTTTCTCTCTCTCTCTCTCTCTCTTTTCTTTTTTTTAAACTTTGATGATCTTAATATTATTTTTGTTTTGTCGTATTTCTGTTAGGTACCAAGTACAGGAGAGAAAAAATGAAGTTATTGACCTATCTCAGCCTCAACCTGAGCCCAAGTCACAACTTGAAGATTCTTCTGATGAAAAGGTGTGCTCTCCTAACCCAAAAGGTCGAAACTAGTGCCACTCGAAAATGAAGAAAAGCTAAGCAGATCTGGATGATAAAAAAAAAGGTAAGGGTGTGCAACAGATCAGTCGACCCGAGGTACAACAGAAGGATGCGTGACACCTGGCAAACGGTTGTGGGCCTAGAAATATCATTTTCGAGGGTAATCTGCCAATTCTATTGATGTACCCGACCCGCCCGCCCCACACTAATTTCCCCAATTTTCCCCCAACCTCTGCCCTATTTTTTTCATTTCAGGTTTGAGCCCTAGGTTTTGAGGTCGTCTCTCTCTCTCACTTGAATGGAGGCGACGAGAATCGATCGACGTCGGTGACGATTGGTGACTGTTGTTTATGTCGGTGACGACAACTATGTTCTGTGTCTTCTCTTCTCTTTGACGATCAGCTAGCGATAGGTAATCTTCTCATCTCTTCTCTTCTTCTCTTATCTTCTCTACTCTTCTTCTCTTCTCTTTTCTTCTTGTCTTTGATCGACGATGATCGACAATTGTGTTTAAAGCTTTGGCTTCTTCTCTTCTCTTCTTTTCTCTTCTTGTCTTTTCTTCTTGTCTTTGTACAGATCTGCTTATTTTTTCAGGGCTTCTATTAATTAATTAGGGCTTTGTTTGTAAACTCTGATGATTTCTGGTATTGAATGAACTTGATTTTGTAACTGTGTACTGTACATTAGTGTTGAAATTTTTGATCAACTTCCTCTAAACTAGTCCAAAAATTAATCTGATTTCTCTGCTATGTATGTCTGTATATGTATAAATATGCTTATATAATTTGTGGATTTCGGTTGCAGATATTTGTGTTTGAGAATATAGATATTCAATTCCTCTAAATTAGTCCAAAACAATATGATTTCTCTTATATGTATGAATGTATGTATATACATACAAATATTCTTATATAATTTGTGGGTTTGGGGTATAGATTTTTGGGTTTGAGCATAGAGAGCCCCAAGCTTGAATTCAATGTGATATCTTCAGCTTCCTCTAAATTCATTACCCTCTTTATTACCATTTTTATCTTCTTGACATTGTGATTTGCTTATTTCTTGTTTTCATTACCCTCTAAATTGTTAAATGTTTGTTACTCTATCTATTTATTTTTGCAAAAGATAAGAACATCTTTCAAATGTAAAAGAAAGCATCTGATGAGAGCAAAGTATTTGATTTCTGAGTACTTGATTTCTTATTCATGCAGTATATTTGATATGGATTCTCTAAATGAAGAAATATTTTTTGTGAGTCCAAATGTTGAGTCCGAATCATCTTCTATTGACCTCTTTACCCAACCTAATGCTCTCCTTCCTAGACCACCCTTGGCCAAAAGTAGTAGTAGTAATAGTAGTCAGAGAACAACATCAAAGGCTTGGGATCATTTTGAAAAGATTAAGGGTATTGATGGGAAAGATAGGGCTATCTGTAAGTATTGTAAAAAAGAATATATGGCAGGCTCTAAGAGTCATGGAACAAATAATTTGTTAAGTCATTTGAAAAATTATACAAAGTATACATATAGGGATACTCATGGGCAACAATCATTGGGATTTCAACCTAGAGAAGTTAATGGGAAGGGTGTTGTTGATGTTGTGGCTACGTCATTTTCTATAAAAGTTGCTAGGAGTTATCTTGTCGAGATGTTACTAATTGATGAATTGCCCTTTAGATTTGTCGATGTGGTTGGTTTTAAGAGGTTTTGTAATATCATGCAACCCAAGTTCAAGATCCTATCTTGATATACTGTTGCTAGGGACATTGTAGACATATACACCAATGAAAGGGAGAGGTTGAAGAAAATTATGAAGGGGCATAGAATTTGCTTTACCATAAACACATGGACTCCCATACAAAATTTGTGTTATATGTGTCTAACTATACATTTCATTGATGATGATTGGAAGTTACAAAAGATGATCATAAATTTTTGTCAAGTTGAAGACCATAAAGGAGAAACTTTTAGTAAAAAAATTGAGGCACTTTTAAAAGAGTAGGACATTGATGGCCTTTTTACTTTAACTATTGACAATGCGAGTTCCAATAATCTAACCATTAGATTCTTGAAACGAACCGCAAAACTGTGGAAAGGAATTGTCTTGGGCCATGAATTTTTATATATGCGTTGTTGTGCGCATATTCTAAATCTCATTGTTGGTAATGGATTGAAGGATCTTGAGTCTTGTATAGCGAATGTGAGGTATGTGAGGTCATCTCCAAGCCACCTTGACACTTTAAAAAAGTATGTGAAAAGTTTGAAAATTGAGAGTAAGAGTCTCTTGTGCCTAGATGTGCCAACACGGTGGAATTCCACATATCTTATGTTGAAAGCGATGGAAAAATTTGAGTGCGCTTTTCAAAGAATGGGTAAGGAGGACTACAATTATAAACACTACTTTTTCGATAATGAAAGGGGTGAGAGGAAAAATATGCCTACAGCCGATGATTGGGATAATTGTAGGGTATTTTTGAAATTTCTTAGAATGTTCTATAATGCAACAAAGAGATTTTTTAGATTTTTATTTGTTACTTCAAATACATTCTACACTGAAATTTTTGTCATTGAAAATACGATTAGATAATTAATCAAAGACAATGATCCTATTTTGGCTTCAATAGCAAAGAAAAATGAAAGAGAAGTTTGACAAGTATTGGGGAAATGAGGATAAAATCAATCTTCTTTTGTATGTTGCGGTTGTGCTTGATCCTTGAAGAAAAATGACATACTTGCAATGTTGTTTTTCAACAATTTTTGGTGGAGATGTGGTAAAAGTGAAAGAAATGTTAGGCAATGTGAAAAATTATTTAAGTCATTATGATCATTATGCCACGGTTGATTCAACAAATGTGCATGCCTCCAATGTAAATGAAACAGTAGATATGGTGATAGATGAAAATGACTCATACTCTATTGTGAACTCTCAATTTAACTCATTTTTTAAGGGGTAATTTTATAGTAGTGGGAGTACGTCGGAATTGGACAAGTACTTGGGTGATATTGAGAAAGGTGGGAAGAATGGTCAATTTGACATCTTGGAGTGGTGGAAGGTTAATGCAACAAAGTATAGAGTGTCATCACTTATAGCACGAGATGTGTTGGCAATACCTATTTCCACTGTTGCTTCTGAGTCGGCTTTTAATACAGGAGGTTGTATACTTGATCCATTCGTAGTTCACTTGCTTCAAAGATGGTGGAGGTTCTTGTTTGTACACAAAATTAGCTCCAAAGTAACATTCTAATATGCCTTCGACAAGCAATGGATGATGTTGAAAAATTATAACAATATGATTCGGGTAATACATATAATGATTTATTTTGTTTTAAATTTCATTTATTTTGTATTATTCAAAATTCATTATTTTCACTTCACATATTTTTTTATTTTTTATTTTTTTTGTTATGTTTTATGTGTAATTGTTTCGGAATCAAGTTCTTGTTCAAGCCCAAGTTCGGAACCTAGTTTTATTGAAATTTAATATCATTGGTAAAATACCTCATCTTTGTTAAATGTTGTTAACATATGTTTAGTTGTTTTAAGTTTAAGACTTTTTAGTGTTTTTCTTATTAAATAAATTTATTTTTTTGTTATGCAGGTTTAGATGGCTCATGATTTGGCTCAAGAAAATTAATGATTTTTTTGCTTCTTTTTGGATGACTGTAATATTATTGTTTGGATGCACAATATTTGTTTGTTGGATACACAATGTTTTGGATGATTGTAACTTTTTTTTTTTTTTTTAACTTTGGATGATTTTCAACTTCAACTTTGGATGACTGTAATGAATTATGTTTTTGCATTGCCCACTAGAACTTTGAACTTTGGATGCCCAGCTTGTTTTTGCATTGCCCACTGGAATCAATAAAAATGAATTATGTTGAAAATGTTATTTTTTAGGAAGTTGTCCAGGTTGTTGTGAATGAATATGTGAATATTGCCCAATGTTATTTTTTGAATTCCCAAGTTGTTGTGAATGAATATTGCATTGCCCAGGTTGTTTTTTTAGGAAGTGCACAATTAAATTATGTTGAAAATGTTATTTTTTTGAGGAAGTGTACAATTGAATTATGTTGAAAATTCGTAATATTTTCAACCACCAAACCGATTCATATCAATCCGCCAATCCGCTTACTCCGCTCAATCTGCATCTGCCGGATTGGCGGACGAATGGCGGATTGTGGGTTTTGTGACTGGAATCAATCCGCGTCCACCCTTAGAAAGAGGTATGCAATACCAATATTATTTTGTTATTCAAATTAAATTAATGTATTGTATTGTTTTATTTTAAATTAACACTAATTTTATTAGATGATGAACTTATATTTATTTATTACATGTTGAATATTTTTAGAATAATATTATATGATTTTTATTATGTAAAATTGTAATTCCAATTCGAACCGATTCATGTTTAAATAGTTTGGTTCGAATTAGTTTCATAGTTTAAATGGCCCAAATTGTTTTTAGTTTTTATGAAACTGTAGTTTACAATTTGGTTCTAATTTCATCCCAAAATTAGTTTGATCCATACCCATCCCTAATTGATTGTTAGTCACTTTTGCAAAAGAGTAATTTATCTTATTTCTTATTGAAAAATATTTTGGGAGTCCTATTTAAGCCCCTATTCTACCTTCAATGACATGGAACACACGGGTGCCTCTATTTATACACCATCTTTCATCTCAAAACACATTATTAATTAGTTTATTTTTCATTACAATATTAACCTAATGTAAAATGACCACAAAGGACAAAAGGCTATGAGACACACCTTACGTAAAATTACCATAAATGACAATAATGAATACAATGTACACCTCTCTTCTCAAACGTTGCTTGCGTATCTTCTCTCTCAAGAACCCAAAAACCCTGAAACAAAAACCAAAAACCCTTAGGTCCCATTTATTTTCAGAAATAGAATGGAGGGGATTCATAGTGAGGGGATTGTTAGTGAGGGGATTAATAGTGAGGGAATTAATAGTGATGAATTGTTAAATTATTTTTATATAAAATAATAAAATAAATAAATAAATATAAAAAATTAAACATTAATATTTAAAAAAAATTCCCAATATATAAAAAATAAAAAAATTTCTAATCCCCTCACTATTTGTCTAATACCCTCTCTATCTTGTCCTTACCAATCCCCCTTCCAAGGGGACTACTAATACTAAGAGATTAATAGTCCCCTTCCCATCTCTCAAAACAAACACCCCATTACTAATATCAAGGGATTAGTAATCTCAATCCCCTCCCTATAACCTCAAACAAACGGGGCCTTCAAGAAGCAACAAAAAGTATACGTATTATTGTAGATTTTGATTGGATTGAATGATGGATGTATCTGGCAATATTGGTTGGAACAATGGAGCAAGAAAAATGTTAGTTTTTCATTTTTTGTTTTTTTGTTTTCATGTACTTGATGAGTGGTAAACTGTTTGTATTCGTTCGGATACCCAAATTAGAACAATGTACTCATGTAACCGATCGAGCTCTAATTGTTCGATTTTCTAGTATTAAACATAGTTCACATTTTCGGTTAAAAAGTTTCAAACTTATAGCATTTGTTTGGTTTTTAACTGTCGAACTTTTGAATTTAGGTCGACTTTGTATTTCTGAACATTTATAACAATTTTTTTTTTTTCTAGAACTGTGCATCCATAGAATGTAGTAATGTTTGATGAAACAGATAATGTAATGGGTCATGAACCAGAGAAGAATGGAGTGAAGTCGTTTTCAGCACGAATGGAGACCAATTTAGACTAGTTCCAAAACCTCTGGGATGACAATGAAACAGAAAATGGAAAGGGACATTCACAACGTGTATATTTTTGAAGTGGAGGTGTATACTATAGAAAATATAAAAGATTGAAGATTGTAGGTAGAGTGTGTGAGTGAGTAAAGGTAAAAATGGAAGATCGTGGATGGAGTATATGACTTAGGATAAAGATAGAAGATTATGGTATGTATTGAGCAAATTTTTTATTTATCAAATTACTAAAAATATATCTTAAATAGTTATACGCCTTAAAATAAAAAATAGTGTATAAATAGAGTCACGCGATTCATGCTCATCCCACCTGTCTCTATCTCTCTTTATTTCCTTTCTTCTGGCATCGCATATGTTTTGTTTTTTTAATGATTAATGACACAGCATCTCTCCCATGTACAAATGCTTCAACATTAACCTAAACTTTCATTGTTTCAGGGCTCCCATCTGTGCCTGAAACTTTGGTTGGTAAAGATCTCCCATTTTTATTTGTCAAAAACATTGGTTAAAAATGAACGGTTGTACCAGACAAGCTCCTATTGCCAAAAGGTAAGCAAATAGTCCCTTTCGCTTGATCCATCCTATAGCTTTCCTTCATTTATATAACGTGACAAATCAAACAATGCTAAAAAAAATTGCAGGTTAGAAGGCAAAGTCGCCATCATCACTGGTGGCGCAAGCGGCATTGGCGAGTGCACGGCGAGGCTCTTCGCTCGGCACGGTGCTATGCTTGTTATTGCCGATGTTCAAGACGACCTTGGCCTGTCCATTTGCAAAGACATCGGCCATGAAAATGTCACCTACGTTCACTGCGATGTTACTAGTGACTATGATGTCAAAAACGTGGTTGACATCGCCATTTCCAAATATGGAAAGCTTGACATCATGTACAACAATGCCGGTATAGGAAGCTTGGACGCATCAATTCTCCAGCCGATCAATTACGAAAAGTTCAAGAGGGTTTTCGATGTGAACGTCTATGGTGCTTTCTTGGGAGCCAAACACGCGGCTAGGGCTATGATTCCTGCAAAGAAAGGAGTCATCCTCTTCACCTCTAGTCTTGCTTCAGTACTCTCCGGTGTGTCACCACATAGTTACACGATGTCGAAGCACGCGGTGTTAGGACTAACCAAGAACCTGTGTGCGGAGCTGGGAGAGCATGGGATAAGAGGTAATTGCATATCACCTGGAGCAACGTGGGTGGACAGTTGGCGCATTGCTTTGATTAAAATAAAGGGAAATGATTTGTGCCCCTGATATTTGTGCACACAATACCCCTAATTTCTATTTTAGATAAATTATTTTTTTTTTACCCAAAATGGAATTTTTGGGGGATTCGGTGCAAGGGATTCGAGCTCCCAAATAAAATCCTAAAATAAAAGTTAGGGATCATGAAAAGATTTTCATAAAATATTTATGATTTTTGAATTATTTTAATTAATGTGTGGTGCTTTATTTTAAGTGTAATTTAAGAATTATAAATTTTTTATAATTATTTTTATAAATTTTTTTTAATGATACCTAACATTGCTGAAACCAGTATTTAGGCCTTGTTTGGGAAGACTAAATAAGTGTACTTTTTGTCTTTTTTGACTAAAAAAGTGAGGTTGAAAATATAGATGTTTGGGTTAATTTTTTGACTTTTTATGGAAAAATGTGTAATAAAAAATTATAAAAATTAGTTTTTAGAGGAAAATTTGAATTGGGAGTTGTGCAACCGTAATTGTTGACTTTTGGTGAATAGTGTTAACTTTTTAATTTTTTGAGTAACTTTTTGACTTTTTGAATTATTCTCTACATCCCAAACTTAGCCTTAGTTATAGTTTTAGTCTTGCTGTTTTTATTTGAAGTAGGGCCCTCACCTGGTGGGCATGGTTATTAATGTGACTGTTTATTTTGAATTTTTTGAATTAAGTTTTTTAAATATTAAGTTTTTTTTTTGTGTTTTTTTATTTTTATTTTTATTTTGAGTAAATATTTTTAAAATTTTAAATATATGTATTTTAATTTTTTTAGATGTATTTTATTTAGATATATTTAAAAAGTAAAAATTTATAATAAAATATTGTAAAAAATTAATAAATAAATAAATATACGAAAAATATATTAAATTTTCGTATTTTTTTATTTTTGATATTTAGTAAATTTAAAAAAAAATTCATAAAAATTATTATTTTTTGTGTATTTATGTTAGGTGTATTTAAAAATTTAAAAAATTATTTAAAATATTAAAAAATCAATAAAAACAAAAAAATATGAAAAATAAAAAAATAAAATTTTTGGAAAATTTTTTTTGGTAAATTAAAAACAAAGTGAATAGTGAAAGTATTAATAGTTTTATTAAATTCGTGTGGTATTCATTATTTAATTAAATTAGTAGGATAAATTATTTTTTTTGTCAATTGTTTGATTTGTATTAGACTAAGAAGCATATACACTTTTAAAAATGTAATGTATCCATGTTGGATACCGATACTCTGTGGACACTTTCCTGATACGTGTCTGATATTCTTCAAAACATGTCCTATTTTTTTTTAAATTTGGACATTTTTTGGACACTTAGAGGACATACGTGTGTATCTCTTAAACATACGTATCTATCGATTAGACACATGTGAAACAAATTATAAGCATGAACAAAATAACTCAAGATACAATAATAAAATAAAAATTAAATAAATTTATAGGGATTAGTGTCATATTATATTTTTATTATCTTCGAATAATATATATATATAATAAATATATAAAATTATATATTACATGCGTGTCCCTTGTATGTCGTGTCTTTTATTTTTTGAAAATTAGTGTGTTCGTGTCGCATTCGTGTCGTGTTACGTGGCTGTGTCCATGTTTGTTAAGTATTAGATAAGAAAATATATAAATGTAAAATTATAATTATATATGTATATTTTTTCAATATTATCTTTTATTAATATTTTTTCAGTCTTTATTTTATCAAATTTTTTTTATACACGTGATTTTGAAAAAAAATTATAAATAAATAAATAAAATAAAAATAAAAATAAAAAAGTTATGTTTGGTTTGTTTGTTTGTTTTTTTTTTTTTTTAAATATAAATTAATTTGATAAAATAAATATTAAAAAATATTTTTAAATTTTCAAAAATTATTTTAGCCTTCTAAAATTATATAAAAATAGTAGGGGTTGTTTGAGATGATTTAAATAAGTATACTTTTTGACTTTTTATGAAATATGTGTTAGGTTTTGGTTGGGTTTGAAGTGATGTGTTAGAGAAGTGATATGACTTAAATAAGATGATGTGATTTAAATAGAATAGCGACTTTTTGACTTTTTTCAAACATGCCAAACTAAGCCTAAGTGTTTTAATTTTTAGTCGAGAGTAAAAGAATTTTTTTATTTTATTTCTTAGTTCAGGATATATAATCTCATTTTATTTCATTATTAATAATCTTACAAATTTATTAAATTAATTATCTATTGAATTAATAATTTCTAACACAAAATTTTAAAACAAATACAAAATTATTAGGTTTACATATTAATAATTTTAATTTTATGTTGAAGTTGTTGGATTTATCCGCACTGTTTTTTTTATTTTTTATTTTTTTAATATGTTGAGGGGCCCAATCCTTGGTTTGAATTGTATGGGCCAGTGTATATTCGGCCTATTGAGGTTGGTTTCAGTTTGTATTTTTGTATTATTGTTCATATGTCTTGTCCAAGTTTCTTTTTATTATCTCCAACGGTAAGAGTCACTTGGACACACACACGCACACACAAAATAAAAAGAAAAAATTATCATGTAGTCCTATATAGGGGATCTATTTCTCTTCTAATCTCAATTTATTTTTAATAGATTAATAGGTCCATAGTTTTTTAAGTTTTATACCCAGAGGTCCCGTTTTTTATTTCGTATTTTTAAATGACTGTATTACCCTTCGTTTTGAGATCTATATATACGTGAAAAATTAAATTTTTGCTCCGTTTAAAAAAAGGAAATCAAATTTTCATCTCTGCAATCTCGATTTCTCTTCGTTGTGGCGATCTCATTGTGCTGTGTGGTCGATCTCATTGTGCTGTGAGATGGATCTGATTGTGCGATCTGAATCTCTGTGTACAGACGATATCTGCGTACGTTGTCTCTTTTTCTCTCTCTGGTGATAGATATATGTATGTGTATGTATATATCTGTTCATACATAGATATACATATATATATGTATATATATATATGTCTGTGTGTATGTGGTTTGTATTTGTCGATACATATATGTATGCATATATTGATAAGCAAATTTACGTGATATGTGATTTGTGTTTGGCAAATTTTGTTTGTTTAATTTTGATTTTGTTGATTTTGTTTGTCATATAGTGTAATGTGTTTTGAAGTTGTATTCTGGAATTGTGAATTCTGGGTGTTTTGATACTGATATGTTGTAAGTGTATAATTTTGCAGTTTGGAATTGTGAATTGTGCACTGGTGGTATTGATATGTTGTAACTGTATAATTTTGCAGTTTGGAATCTGTGAACAATTGTTTGTTGGTTTGTGATTTTGTAGTATGGAGGGTTGTTTCATGTTAATGTGCAAATACAGTAATTGTTGTACTGCTATTAAGATTAGTGAGGGATGTAGTTATGATGAAGTTGTTGAGAAAATATGTGCAAAGTTCAAGGAGTTGAGTGTTGGTAACTTTTGTTTGTTTTTCTCTGTTCCTGGATATTCTAATTGTATTGTTGAATGTGATGATGATTTGGAGAATATGCTGTCAATGGTAGGTGGTAGTGGTTGTCATGTTGTTGATGTTATTGTGGGGGATAAGAGAGTTGTGGAGGTTAATGATGGTAATTCTTGTAGGATTGATTCTGTAACTTGTGAGAGTTCTTTTGTGAATGATTGTGATGATGTTTGTGGTTTGTTGCGTAGTTTTTATCCAGAACCAGAGAGAGTTTTGTTGTCTGCTAGTTGGAAGGGGTTATATATAGTGTTGGTCAAGAATTTGAAGGTGGAGTGCCGGCGTTCCGCATTGCATTGGCTAAGTATGCAGTTGAGTGTGGTTTTGCAGTGAATTATTTGAAGAACGATGCAACAAGAGTAACCGCTGAATGTATGATGAAGTCGTCTACAAATTGTAAATGGTTTGTGTATGGAAGGGTGTTGATGGATTCCGGTGCTTTTTTTCTAATGGAGTTGGATAATGTGCATACTTATGGGGTTGTTGCTCGTAGATCTTGTAGCAAAATGGTTGGTTCTAGACTTGTGTCTAATATTATGCAAAATGATATTAGTGATAATCCGTTGACTCGTCCTATTGAAGTTAAAAAAAAGTTGAAGAAGCAATATGGTATAGATGTTTCTTATCGGGTTGCATGGTTAGGAGTTGATAAGGTAAGAGGTAGGTTGTTTGGTGATTTTGCAACTTCTTTTGACCAGCTTCGATGGTACCTTGAGACGGCTATGAGAACGAATCCGGAAAGTGTGTTTGAATTAGATGTGGATGAAAGTAGTGAGTGTTTTCGGAGGTTGTTTGTGGCATTTCATGGATGTTTGTATGGCTTTCAATTTTGTCGTCCGTTGTTGTTTGTTAATGGTACATTTTTGAAGGGGCGTTACAAAGGGCATTTGCTTGCAGCAACATCAAAGGATGGTAATCAAGGTATGTATTTATTTGTAGTTAGTATAGGTTTGGTTTGTCAGTGTGTTATTGTATTGTGAG
Organism: Camellia lanceoleosa; assembly: GCA_025200525.1. Taxonomy (NCBI): domain Eukaryota; kingdom Viridiplantae; phylum Streptophyta; class Magnoliopsida; order Ericales; family Theaceae; genus Camellia; species Camellia lanceoleosa. The sequence goes on from CM045767.1 coordinate 78,898,207, forward strand.
TCTGCTAATTTTTGCAGTTTCATGTGATTTTGTTTGCAGGTCTGTTTCCTTTGGCTTTTGTGATTGTTGACGCTGAAAATCAAGATAATTGGATGTGGTTCTTAAGTCAGTTGTTAAAGGCTGTTTGTTCAGGTCGGAGATTGACTTTTGTGTCGGACCGTCAACATGGATTGCTAGACACTCTTTCAGTGGTTTTCTCCAATGCACATCATGCTTATTGCTTGAATCATTTGAAGAGAACTTTGATTGACAAATTGGTGGGACTTCGTACTAACTATAAGCTGTGTTTGATGAAAATATTAGTTAAATGTGCTTATGTGTCAACGGTTGCTTCTTTCTAACATTATATGGAGAAATTGAGGCGTATTGCTGGGAATGGTAGAGTTGATAGTATGTTGGATGGTTTGCAAAATAATAAGTGGGCCAATGCATTTTTTAGAGGGAAACGATATAGTGAGATGTCATCTAATGCCGCCGAGTCTTATAATAATTGGATTGGTGGGGCCCGTGAGTTGCCTATTACTTGTATGGTTGATATGATTAGGGTTCAAATCATGACTCAATTGTCGGATAGAAGAGCTGAATCTAGAAGATGGACTACGAAATTGTGTCCAGTTATGGAAAAGAAGTTGGTGGACTCTTTGGAGCTAGCTAAGTCTTGGGATTTGATTGTTGCTAGTGATACTATGCTTGAGGTTCATTCTTCTATTTCTTTTTATGTTGATATTGGTAGACAGACTTGTTCTTGCCATGAATGGCAATTGAATGGTTTTTCTTGTTGTCATGCTGTGCATGCTTTGCGTAGTAGTGGTAGAGATGTGTATGGTTTCATTGATCCTTTTTTTCATGTAGATTGTTTTAGAGAGTCATACAAGGAATCTGTTTATCCAGTGCCTTCAAGTGAGAGATTTGACTTTGATGGTACCAGTAGTTCGGTTATCAAACCTCCTATAACGAAGAAGCAGCCCGAGCAGAACAAGAAGAAGAGGATACCTTCTAGGGGTGAGAATGTGAAGCAAATCAAGTGTGGGAGGTGCTTGAAATATGGGAATCACAATAAGAAGACGTGCAAGGCTGCTATTTGAGGCCACAATCTATTCTTTTGGATTTGTATTTGAATTTGAGGAATTATGATAATAAAAAATGTGATACTTGGTATTATGGAAGTAATGAATAAAGTTGGTTGAATTATTTTTTGTTTGTTGATGTGTTCTTTACTTATTGAAGTTGTTTTGTAACAGTCTGGTTTTGTTTTTTTATTTTTATGGAATGCAGAGAAGGTTGTTGAAAATTTCTTATTGAAACAGTATAATATGGAAATGCAGTTCATATTTCATAGCGACAAAACTGTATAATTTTGCAGTTTTAAGAATTATTAGAAATAACCTGATGAAACCGCATAATTTTTCAGTTTTAAAAATTATTAGAAACAAGCTGATGAAACTACAAAATTTTGCAGTTTGAAGAATTATTAGAAACAACCTTTACTCTATGAAAATATATGCAACCAGAAACAAGTAGACAAACAATCAGAAGAACAACCACAATAATAATAACAAGAAGAAGAGCAACAACAATATCAATCATTTTCACCATAACCATAATAACCAGAAAAAGATCATTCCCAAAACTATATAAAGTACTTGTCACATGTTAAAAAAGAAAAAAAAAAAAAAAAAGGTACAAAGATATGTTCCCTTTAATATTTGTATTGTCAAGAAGTTTGTTCATTGTTTCTATGATTTGGTATGTTTTGTCAACATTTGGTAGTGCTCGAGTTTCCAGGATCGGTTCTCATCATTGAGGAATTGATTGATGATTTGTGCTCGAAATGTGACCCACTCAGATGGACGAAGTTTTTTTTGTACAGGTTGCCAGTTGACATATTGGTTGATAACATTGCAGACGGCGATTGCACAATCATTCCTGCAGTGTTTGAGATGAAGTTAATTAGTTAGATGAAACTGCAAAATTTAGCATATTGGAAGATTAGTTTATGGATTTTGTATCTTACGAGTGTGGGGTTTGTTGTAGGCATTCCTCAATTGATGCAATTTCTGTCTCGCACTCTTGAGATGATAACATGTTTCTCTGTTTGCTGAGTAATGCTTTATTCCATCTCAGTTGATGTTGTTGCTACAAAATAGTTAGTGGGTGTTTTTGTTAGTTATAGTGATGAGTTGAGATGTTTGTAAAGGAATGGAACTAAGTATGAAATTTTATTTTAACTTACAATTTGCTTTACAATTTCAAAGTGCTTGTTGTGGCAATCTTTTGCTGGTCTCAAAGAGTTATAGTGTCTCCATATTCCATCAGCATTGTCAAAGACCACAATTGTCCAATGGTTGTCGTGGTTGATTGGGAAATGGATATATCTGTTGTTCATTGCTTCTGGAAAATGGTTGTCCATCAGTTTTTCTCTCAGTGCTTGATCTTGGTTTTGTAGTGGAGTCTGTAAGTTATTTATATGTTCGAAATATGTTATAAAACTATGTAGTAACACATGTTAAGAAAGTAGAAAATTTTGCAGTTGTAAGGTATGTTAAGTTTTGCCTACATTGATAAGTGTTGAGAAAACGTAAGATCTTCTTGCATATGGATTGCTTGCAAAGACTAGATCGTTTTTCTCAAATTCTTCAATGGTTGGTTGGAGTGCCAATTGCTTTTCTGAGAAGGCATCAATGACCTGAAACATGTTATATATGAGAATGTGTTAGGTTTGTGGAATAGGTTATTGAATATGTATAGAAACTGTAAAATTGTGCAGTTGGAAACCTACATTCCCATATAAGGGTTCCCTGTTGGTCAATCTACATATATCTGAAAAGTATATGCGGTTTTCATCTTCGCTGCCAGACCAGACACAAGCACTTGATTGTGTGTTGTTGATGAGTTGAATTTGGTCTTGGTCTTTTTTGGATAGGCTATGCCAAACCTTGTTTGTTTTGCGGCATGAAATGGTGAGTGGCTTGTTTGGGATTGATTCTTCCTTAAAATCATCATCACTTTCCAATACTTGAAGTTTTGTCTTCTCTTGATTGGCATGCTCTTTTGGGTTTGTTTCAGCAGCAACTGCTTTCTCTTGGCCAATATGTTCTTGCATCTTTTCTTTCTGCTGTTGTTTTGCTTCATGAGCACCCTCTTTTTTGTTGTCATTCTTCTTCTCTTTTTCTTCATCGGTACCCTGTGTTGGTTTGGGTACATCAGCAGCAGTTTGTGTCTTGTTTCTTGCATCTTCTTTGGGTTTGGTCATTGGTTGGTATTCAAAAATTTGGGGCATGTGCTTGTTTTCTTGATTTTTGTTTGATTCTCTTGACCATGGATCTTTGTTGGGGACTGCCAGTTTTTTTGGTCATTTCCTTCAATTGCTCTTCTTTTTTACGCAATTCAGCCATGAATTTTTGTTCAATTTCTTGCATTTGTGCTCTCATGGCTGATATGAGCTTGTCCTTGTCGTCCTCTTTGGTTGGTGTTTGTGGTTGGTCATGACCTATAAAAATGTTGGATTGTGTTTTGGTTAGTTTAATGAAATTTTGCAGTTTACTTTAGTATTAGACAATAGTTTACCTTGTGCATGAAATATGTCAGATTTCTCTTGCAGTTCTTCTTGTTGGTTTGTCAGTTCTTGTTCATTGACTTCTTCTTGTTGGTTTGTTTGTTGTTCTTCTTGTTCTTGTTGTTGGTCTTCTTCTTCATCAAGGTCTTCTTGTTGATCACCTTTTGTTTGTTGTCTTTCTTCTGCTTTATCATTGTCTTGTTGGTCATCAGGTTCTTCTTCTTTTTCTTGTTGTTGTTGTTGTTGTTGTTGTTCTTCTTCTTCTTCTTCTTCTTTTTTTTTTCTTCTTCTTCTTCTTCTTCTTCTTCTTTTTTTTCTTCTTCTTCTTCTTCTTCTTCTTCTTCTTCTTCAGTTTCTTCTTTAGTTTCAGTTTCTTCTTCATCAGTTTCTTCTTTATCAGTCACTTGATTTTTTTCATCATCACTCTTTTCTTCTTATTCATCACTTTCTGGTTCTTCTTGTGGTTTTTGCTTTCTTTTCTTTTTTTTGTTGTTGTTCTTCTTGTTCTGATTCTAATTCTGATTCTGAATGATGTTATTCTTCGAGAAAGTCATTCTTCGAGAAAGTCATTCTCATCACTGTCTAGAAGTCTTTTTTTTTTTTTTTTTTTTTGTTGCTTTTGTTTTCTTTTTTCGCTTATTATCCTTTTTGTGGTCATGTTTCTTTGTTGAAGAGTCTGTTCATGTGCTTTGATTGATATGCAATAACTGTATTTCTTGTTCAGTTGGGGTTAAAGCACTTTGGTTAACCTGCATTGGAACAATGTGGCATATATCAGTAATACTATAAATTTGACCAGTTTCATAAGATGAGTTATACTGTGAGTAATGTGGGTTAAGTGTCGAAATATGTTTTTTAAAACTGAAAAATGTTACAGTTTCATAACATGAGTGATGTTAAAAAAGTGTGTGCTTTGAAACTGAAAATTTTCACAGTTTCATAATATGATTTGTACTACAATGAATGTGAAAGGAGTGTTGAATAGATTTGTGCTATGATAGTATAGAAGAGTTTGAATACATTTTCAAAGTGAGCAAGGCTGATGTGTTTCAACTTGGAGTACATTTTGCCAAGTTTCCGTTTCATAAACCTTGGGAAGCCTTATTTGTTGGATGGTCGGAGGAGTTTACTGTGCTCACAGTACCAGTATTGTAAAAAAAAAAAAAAAAATTGAAATATGTTAGATAGTTAGAAATAGGTGGATGTTTGATATTTTTGTGGGAAGTAGTTGAGTAATGTGTTTACCAAGAGTAACATGACGCATCTAGTGACATGCCTTGGGTTGTTGTTTGCATTTGCCATTGAATTCATCAGTGTGTCTTTTATTGACTCAACCCAATTGTACTTTTTGATGTTGTTGAGATTGTCAACATAGTTGAGGAAACTCCAACTGAGTGTATGGCCTGTTGTGGGCATGAGAAGTTTCAAGCACAAGTAAAGGGTGATTACCCTTGCAAGATCTTGATGATCATTGGTTGATTTTCCATTTTTTGTTTGTTGAAAAGTTTTTGGTCAAAGACTTGCCATCCAATCTCTTGACTAATTTGTATCTTCGTTTGTAAAATGGAAGCTCAAAATCCTTTGGTCTTGCATAGGATTTGGTGGTGATGCTATCTTTTCCACAGTCGATACCAAAAATGAGCTTGACATCACTGTTTCTGAGTTTTATTTCCTTTTTTCCAAGTACAAATGATCTTTTTCTTTTGTTGTAGAGTGTTGTCATTTTTGCTACAATGGAATTGTAGCATCTGCACCAAGAGGCCTTCAGTTGTGTTGAGGAGAGAGCATTTATAAGGGGCCAAAAAGGGGTTTTTTTGCAGCTTTGTTTGTTGGGCTTTTGTGAATTTGACATTCTTCAACAGTTTGATTACTGTTCCGATGTTAGAACGATAATTAAATTGTTGGACTCTCTTTGTAGGGATTGCTGCTTTTTTTTTTTTTTTTTTTTTTCTTTTGATGCCTTGGTTTTTGTTTTGGGAGTTGATTGGCTTTCTTGGAGCTTTCTTTTTTTGGTTGGAGGAGCTTCTTGTTTTTTTGTTGGTTTTCTTTTGTTTGTTTTTGTTGTGGTTGGAGATGTGGTTGGTGTTTGTTGTGTGGGTGGGGTCTGTGGTGTAGTTCTTGGGCTTTTTTTTGTAGGTGGTGTGGTTGTTTTGTGGGTTTTTTTGGTAGGGTCTATTGGGTTTGGTTGTTTTTGGGTGTGGTGGTTTGGTTTTTTGTGGATAGGGAGATGGTGGTGGCATTTCAGTGGATACAGGAGATGGACTTTCAAAAGGGGAGATGGTTAAATCCCTGATTGGATTTGTGGGCATATGGGTTTGTTTCTTCCAATATCTTCCAACAACAATTTTTGTCGCTTTCATTTTTTCAAAAATAGTTGTTGGAAGATATTGGAAGAAACAAACCATATGCCCACAAATCCAATCAGGGATTTAACCATCTCCCATTTTGAAAGTCCATCTCCTGTATCCATTGAAATGCCACCACCATCTCCCCATCCACAAAAAACCAAACCACCACACCCAAAACAACCAAACCCAATAGACAAAACCCACAAAAACCATACCACAGAAAAAGCCCAAGAACTACACCACACCCATACAACAAACACCAACCACACCTCCAACCACAACAAAAAACAAAAAAAACAACAAAAAAAACAAGACAAAAAAAAAAGCTCCAAGAAAGCCAATCAACTCCCCCCCTTATAAATGCAAAAGGAAATAAAAAGAAGCTATGCAAGACCAAAGGATTTTGAGTTTTCATTTTACAAACGAAGATGAAGAGATTGATGGCAAGTCTTTGACCAAAATGTTTCAACAAAAAAAAAGGAAAATCAACCAATATCTTGCAAGGGTAATCACCATTTACTTGTGCTCTCAACTATGTTGACAATCTCAACAACATCAAAAGTACAATTGGGTTGAGGCAATAAAAGACTGAATAAAATATCAAACATCCACCTATTTCTAGCTATCTAACATATTTTAACATCACTAACATGACCAAGGACAATAAGCGAAAAAAGAAAACAAAAGCAACAAAAAAAAAAGACTTCTAGACAGTGATGAGGATGACTTTCTTAAAGAAGAACATCATTCAGAATCAGAATCAGAATCAGAACAAGAAGAACAACAACAAAAAAAAGAAAAGAAAGCAAAAACCACAAGAAGAACCAGAAAGTGATGAATAAGAAGAAAAGAGTAATGATGAAAAAAATCAAGTGATTGATAAAGAAGAAACTGATGAAGAAGAAGAAGAAGAAGAAGAAGAAGAAGAAGAAGAACAAGAACAACAACAACAACAACAACAACAAGAAAAAAAGAAGAACCTGATGAACAACAAGACAATGATAAAGCAGAAGAAAGACAACAAACAAAAGGTGATCAACAAGAAGACCTTGATGAAGAAGAAGACCAACAAAAAGAACAAGAAGAACAACAAACAAACCAACAAGAAGAAGTCAATGAACAAGAACTGACAAACCAACAAGAAGAATTGCAAGAGAAATCTGACATATTTCATGCACAAGGTAAATTATTGTCTAATACTAAAGCAAACTGCAAAATTTCATTAAACTAACCAAAACACAATCCAACATTTTTATAGGTCATGACCAACCACAAACACCAACCAAAGAGGACAACAAGGACAAGCTCATATCAGCCATGAGAGCATAAATGCAAGAAATGGAACAAAAATTCATGGCTGAATTGCGTAAAAAAGAAGATCAATTGAAGGAAATGTCCACCAAAAAAACTGGTAGTCCTCAACAAAGATCCATGGTCAAGAGAATCAAACAAAAATCAAGAAAACAAGCACATGACCCAAATTTTGAATACCAACCAATGACCAAACCCAAAGAAGATGCAAGAAACAAGACACAAACTGCTGCTGATGTTCCCAAACCAACACAGGGTACCGATGAAGAAAAAGAGAAGAAGAATGACAACAAAAAAGAGGGTGCTCATGAAGCAAAACAACAGCAGAAAGAAAAGATGCAAGAACATATTGGCCAAGAGAAAGCAGTTGCTGCTGAAACAAACCCAAAAGAGCATGCCAATCAAGAGAAGACAAAACTTCAAGTATTGGAAAGTGATGATGATTTCAAGGAAGAATTAATCCCAAACAAGCCACTCGCCATTTCATGCCACAAAACAAACAAGATTTGGCATAGCCTATCCAAAAAAGACCAAGACCAAATTCAACTCATCAACAACACACAATCAAGTGCTTGTATCTGGTCTGGCAGCGAAGATGAAAACTGCATATACTTTTCGGATATATGCAGATTGACCAACAGGGAACCCTTATATGGGAATGTAGGTTTCCAACTGCACAATTTTACAGTTTCTGTACATATTCAATAACCTATTCCACAAACCTAACACATTCTCATATATAACATGTTTCAGGTCATTGATGCCTTCTCAGAAAAGCAATTGGCACTCCAACTAACCATTGAAGAATTTGAGAAAAACGATCTAGTCTTTGCAAGCAATCCATATGCAAGAAGATCTTACGTTTTCTCAACATTCATCAATGTAAGCAAAACTTAACATACCTTACAACTGCAAAATTTTCTACTTTCTCAACATGTGTTACTACATAGTTTTATAACATATTTCAAACATATATATAACTTACAAACTCCACTACAAAACCAAGATCAAGCACTGAGAGAAAAACTGATGGACAGCCATTTTCCAGAAGCAATGAAAAACAGATATATCCATTTTCCAATCAACCACGACAACCATTGGACAATTGTGGTCTTTGACAATGCTGATGGAATATGGAGACACTATGACTCTTTGAGACCAGCAAAAGATTGCCACAACAAGCACTTTGAAATTGCAAAGCAAATTATAAGTTAAAATAAAATTTCATACTTAGTTCCATTCCTTTACAAACATCTCAACTCATCACTATAATTAACAAAAACACCCACTAACTATTTTGTAGCAACAACATCAACTGAGATGGAATAAAGCATTACTCAGCAAACAGGGAAACATGTTATCATCTCAAGAGTGCGAGACAGAAATTGCATCAATTGAGGAATGCCCACAACAAACCCCACACTCGTAAGACACAAAATCCATAAACTAATCTTCCAATATGCTAAATTTTGCAGTTTCATCTAACTAATTAACTTCATCTCAAACACTGCAGGAATGATTGAGCAATCACCGTCTGCAATGTTATCAACCAATATGTCAACTGGTAACCTGTGCAGAAAAAACTTCGTCCAACTGAGTGGGTCAAATTTCGAGCACAAATCATCAATCAATTCCTCAATGATGAGAACCGATCCTAGAAACTCGAGCACTACCAAATGTTGACAAAACATACTAAACCATAGAAACAATGAACAAACTTCTTGACAATACAAATATTCAAGGGAACATATCTTTGTACCTTTTTTTTTTTAATTTTTAATTTTTATTTTTTAACATGTGACAAGTACTTTATATACTTTTGGGAATGATCTTTTTCTGGTTATTATGGTTATGGTGAAAATGATTGATGTTGTTGTTGCTCTTCTTCTTGTTATTATTATTGTGGTTGTTTTTCTGATTGTTTGTCTACTTGTTTTTGGTTACATATATTTTCATATAGTAAAGGTTGTTTCTAATAATTCTTTAAACTGCAAAATTTTGCAGTTTCATCAGCTTGTTTCTAATAATTTTTAAAATTGAAAAATTATGCGGTTTCATCAGGTTGTTTCTAATAATTCTTAAAACTGCAAAATTATACAGTTTTGTCGCTATGAAATATGAACTACATTTCCATATTATACTATTTCAATAAGAAATTTTCAACAACCTTCTCTGCATTCCATAAAAATAAAAAACAAAACTAGACTGTTACAAAACAACTTCAATAAGTAAAGAACACATCAATAAACAAAAAACAATTCAACCAACTTTATTCATTACTTCCATAATACCAAGTATCACATTTTTTATTATCATAATTCCTCAAATTCAAATACAAATCCAAAAGAATAGATTGTGGCCTCAAATAGCAGCCTTGCACGTCTTCTTATTGTGATTCCCATATTTCAAGCACCTCCCACACTTGATTTGCTTCACATTCTCACCCCTAGAAGGTATCCTCTTCTTCTTGTTCTGCTCGGGCTGCTTCTTCGTTATAGGAGGTTTGATAACCGAACTACTGGTACCATCAAAGTCAAATCTCTCACTTGTAGGCCTTTGGATAAACAGATTCCTTGTATGACTCTCTAAAACAATCTACATGAAAAAAAGGATCAATGAAACCATACACATCTCTACCACTACTACGCAAAGCATGCACAGCATGACAACAAGAAAAACCATTCAATTGCCATTCATGGCAAGAACAAGTCTGTCTACCAATATCAACATAAAAAGAAATAGAAGAATGAACCTCAAGCATAGTATCACTAGCAACAATCAAATCCCAAGACTTAGCTAGCTCCAAAGAGTCCACCAACTTCTTTTCCATAACTGGACACAATTTCGTAGTCCATCTTCTAGCTTCAGCTCTTCTATCCGATAATTGAGTCATGATTTGAACCCTAATCATGTCAACTATACAAGTAATAGGCAACTCACGGGCCCCACCAATGCAATTATTGTAAGACTCGGCAGCATTAGATGACATCTCACCATATCGTTTCCCTCTAAAAAATGCATTGGCCCACTTATCATTTTGCAAACCATCCAACACACTATCAACTCTACCATTCCTAGCAATACGCCTCAATTTCTCCATATAATGTTGGAAAGAAGCAACCGTTGGCGCATAAGCACATTTAACTAATATTTTCATCAAACACAGCTTATAGTTAGTACGAAGTCCCACCAATTTGTCAATCAAATTTCTCTTCAAATGATTCAAGCAATAAGCATGATGTGCATTGGGGAAAACCACTGAAAGAGTGTCTAGCAATCCATGTTGACGGTCCGACACAAAAGTCAATCTCCGGCCTGAACCAACTGCCTTTAACAACTGACTTAAGAACCACATCCAATTATCTTGATTTTCAACGTCAACAATCGCAAAAGCCAAAGGAAACAGACCTGCAAACAAAATCACATGAAACTGCAAAAATTAGCAGACTCACAATACAATAACACACTGACAAACCAAACCTATACTAACTGCAAATAAATACATACTTTGATTACCATCCTTTGATGTTGCTGCAAGCAAATGCCCCTTGTAACGCCCCTTCAAAATGTACCATTAACAAACAACAACGGACGAAAAAATTGAAAGCCATACAAACATCCATGAAATGCCACAAACAACCTCTGAAAACACCCACTACTTTCATCCACATCTAATTCAAACACACTTCTCGGATTCGTTCTCATAGCCGTCTCAAGGTACCATCATTTGGTCAAAAGTTGCAAAATCACCAAACAACCCACCTCTTGCCTTATCAACTCCTAACCATGCAACCCGATAAGAAACATCTATACCATATTGCTTCTTCAACTTTTTTTTTAACTTCAATAGGACGAGTCAACGGATTATCACTAATATCATTTTGCACAATATCAGACACAAGTTTAGAACCAACCATTTTGCTACAAGATCTACGAGCAACAACCTCACAAGTATGCACATTATCCAACTTCATTATGAAAAAAACACCAGAATCCATCAACACCCTTCCATGCACAAACCATTTACAACCCATAGACGACTTCATCATACATTCAGCGGTTACTCTTGTTGCATCGTTCTTCAAATAATTCACTACAAAACTACACTCAACTGCATACTTAGCCAATGCAATGCGGAACGCCGGCACTCCACCTTCAAATTCTTGACCAATACTATGTATAATCCCCTTCCAACTAGCAGACAACAAAATTCTCTCTGGTTCTGGATAAAAACTACGCAATAAACCACCAACATCATCACAATCATTCACAAAAGAACTCTCACAAGTTACAGAATCAATCCTATAAGAATTACCATCATCAACCTCCATAACTCTTTTATCCCCCACAATAACATCAACAACATGACAACCACTACCACCTACTATTGACATCATATTCCCCAAATCATCATCACATTCAACAATACAATTAGAATATCCAGGAACAGAGAAAAACAAACAAAAGTTACCAACACTCAACTCCTTGAACTTCACACATATTTTCTCAACAACTTCATCATAACTATATCCCTTACTAATCTTAATAGCAGCACAACAATTACTGTATTTGCACATTAACATGAAACACCCCTCCATACTACAAAATCACAAACCAACAAAAAATTGTTCACAGATTTCAAACTGCAAAATTATACAGTTACAACATATCCATACCAACAGTGCACAATTCACAATTCCAAACTGCAAAATTATACACTTATAACATATCAGTATCAAAACACCCAGAATTCACAATTCCAAAATACAACTTCAAAACACATTACACTATACGACAAACAAAATCAACAAAATCAAAATCAAACAAACAAAATTTGCCAAACACAAACCATATATCACGCAAATTTGCTTATCTATATATACATACATATATGTATCGACAAATACAAACCACATACACACACAGACATATATATATATATATATACATATATATGTATATCTATGTATCGACAGATACATACATACACATACATACATCTATCACCAGATACAGAGAGAGAGAGAGAGAGACAACGGACGCAGATATCGCCTGTACACAGAGATTCAGATCGCATTACCAGATCCACCTCACAGCACAATGAGATCGACCACACAGCACAATGAGATCACCACAACGAAGAGAAATCAAGATCGCAGAGATGAAGATTTGATTTCCTTTTTTTAAACGGAGCAAAAATTTGATTTTTCACGTATATATAGATCTCAAAACAAAGGGTAATACAGTCATTTAAAAATACGAAAATAAAAAACGGGACCTCTGGGTATAAAACTTAAAAAACTGTGGACCTATTAATCTATTAAAAATAAATTGGGATTAGAAGGGAAATAGATCCCCTACATAGGACTACATAGTAATTTTCCCAAAAAATACATGGGCAAAATTGTGGTTCAGTTTTGGTTTTCGTTGGTCTCCTCTGCATGTGCGGGGATTGTTATAATTAGTTGTTATTTAGATTTCTCCTCTTTTGGGGAGGTAAGTTAGAGCTGTTGTATTACTAGGTATGCTCTTTATAAATGTGTAAAAAAAAACACAAAACAATTAAATCATTTAAATAAAATTTCTGCATAAATTTGTTGTGTTTATTTATTATTTTGTTACATTGTACTACTCAAAATCTATACTACTAAAATAGTTTTCTCCAAATTGTCAAATAAAACTCTATAGTGCATCCTCCTTGTCTTGAAGTAGTGGGTATAATACTTTCATAAAACTTATTGTGCTAAGTGCAATTACTTACCCTTAGTTTGAAAAAATATATAAAATAAAGGTCTTGTTAATAAGTATTTGAGAATACAAAACTTAGATATTTGGTTAAAAATTCTTCATTGGTCTCCTTTAAAGTGAAAAGGATAGTCGAAACTTTGTTTAATTTGTAAGCCTCTAAAGAAGAAGTGTTTCTTTCATCAAAGACAAATAAATTTGTTTGATCTACATTACAGTGGCTCGGGTTAAGATCTGACCCTTTTATACTCACTGATTTGGAATCTAGTTTCCATTATTGTTAGTATTTATACTCCTAATCTTCTTGTTGGTTAAGAATGGATGTTTGATTTGTTGGGTTATGTTTTGAATAAGTTGGGAGTTAGTTATTTAAAGAAATTACATCTGTTTATTCTTAGGTTCGGTCAAGTGATCTTTCTAAGCTCGAGCTGTCTTTTTTGCAATTTGAACTTTTGAGAAAGGATCATTCTTTGCTTGAGTGTTTTGTTCGCACAAGCAATCTGTTATGTTGGGGAAATTTTCTAGGAGTTTGGTTTCTTCGCTCAAGTCATGTTTTTGTCGCCTGAGCAATATGTTGTGTCTAACGCTCGAGTAGTATTTTCGTCGCTTGAACGATCTATGTGTATAAAGTTGGAAAAAAGATCTTTTTCTCACTTTTTTGCTTTCTCTCTCTCTCAAAAAGCTGTATAGACCCATTTTCTCTCTACTCTCTTGTTAGTTGCCACACAAATCTTCTCATGCACTCCAGTTTGTGAGTTTCGTGGTATACGTGCTTTGGGATAAAAGATAGAGCACCAGGAGGTGATCATTTCAATCTAAAAAGTTCAGATTTCTGACGTCATCGATTTTGGGTTTGGTCTTCTTCCCTCTTTCTCCTTTGAGGTAAGACTTCTTTAACATCTCTGCATGATTTTTAACCTAGTTATGTGCTCTTGAGTATAGTAGTGTTTTGGGGTTATTTGGGGTGGAATTAGTTTGATTTGGGTTTGGATTTAGGATTATAAAAGAACAATTATTCTTGGAAAGGATATTGGAGTGGTTTGGTATTGAAAATTTGGGAAGTTGCTTTTAAAATTTGAAATGTTGAAAAGAATATCTGTCTGGGGTGTAGAAATCTTTGGGTATTCAAGATTTGAATAAATGATAAGGAAATTGTTAAGATTTGAACTGATATTGTAATACTATCTATTGGGTAAGAAGTGGAGTTAAACATGTATTGTTACTTCAAGTATTGAAATTTTATATTTATATCTATCTTTTGAATTTATCTTTTGTATAGAAATATCTGTTTAGGACTATCGGTGGAGGATAACTTTGATTGTTGTAGAAATTGCATGAGGACTAGATTAATTAAAACCATTCATTCATGCATCTCTCATTGAACATTGTTTTCATGTTTATACATTGAAATGTATTATTTTTTTTAAAAAAAATAGTGAATACCTTGGAGAATTTGGTTATAAGGTGTGGTTGTGATTTATATTATGTTAGCTTGTTTGTCCATGGTGAAAATCCAAAAACTGGCACAGTTAGGAATCGATCTTTCTAGTTAGTGTAGACACCTCATTTTGATCGGCTATAACAATTTTGGTTTAAACCCAATCCATTTGTTGCTTTTAGATTTGAGAATCCATGTACTTAGTTGTTGTCCATTTCATTACCATCTTGTTGCGTGTTGAGTTTGTTTATTGGGAGTTTTAGTTGTGTTCGAAATAGGTTGGGAATTTAGTTTCAAAGAGTTGTTGCTCAAATTTCGGCTTGTTCGATTGAGCGACCATTTCTGCGCTGGAGCCATTTTTTACAATCTATAAAACTATTGAGAGTTTGATATCTTTGTTCAAGAGGTCTTTCTTGCACTTGAGCATTCTTTGGCAGGTCTAAACTACTGGGAGGGGGTCGTTGTGCGCTCAAGCGGTGGTTTTGGTCGCTCAAGCGGTGTCACTTATTGTGTTTGTCACTCGAGCGACCATTCTTGCACTCGAGCGATTTGTGCGTATATCAGTTCGAGAGGAAACTATTTTCAATTACTTTTTCATCTCTTTCTCTCTCTAAACATTCCAAAACCCTTTATCCACACACACACTCTCTTTAGTTCTCATTTCTAGCCCAAATACTCTCAATTTGTGGGTTTCTTTACCTTAGTCCTTTGGGCAAAAATGTTGAGCACGTCAAGGGCTTTATTTTAATATGAACATTTAGTGTTTTTGACTCTGTCAAGTTCTACCCATCATTTCTTCATGTATTCTACTTTGAGGTAGGGATTTCTTTAACTCTTTTATATGACTTTTAGCTTAGTTATTTGCTCTTTGAAAATGGTACTGATTTGGGGAAATTTTGTTTGGATTTGAAACCAAAAGAGGGGTTTTCCAAATGGATTCTTGAAAATGGTTTGTGGGGATGTAATTATGAGTGAGATATGTTAAAATGGTTGATATTTCTTCTTGAAATTGATTTTGTAAAATAAAATAGGGTTTTGCCCTAGATTTTGAATATTTGGGATTATGGAGGGAAATAGAAAATGATGTTGGGTATTGTGAAATTAGAATGATGGTTATATTGATGATGATGGTGGAGTTGGATATGTAATATCACTCCCATTGTAAAATGTTGAAATTATATCTTTTGATTGGAAATTATCTATTGAATAGAAATATCTGTTTTGAGCTATCGGTGGAGAATAGTCTTGATTTTTGTACACATTGCATGATGATTAAGTTGAATTGAAATTAATTTCTCATACATTGTGCATTGAACATCATTTCATATTTAACATTGTAAATGTATTGGCTTTTGACAAAAAAAGGGTGAATACGGTAATGAATTTGGTTAGGGGATGTGGTTATGGTTTTATTATGTTGGCCTATGTATCCTTGATGAAAGTCTAGAAACCTACGCAGTTAGGTGTCTATCCTTCCAGTTAGTACTAGTAAAATGGCTTTGGTAGTGCTTGTATAACCTACTGGCAGATTTGTACCTAGAGATTCCCAGTGTTTTGTATCCACTGCCCTGTTTTCTATATAAAAAAAAAAAAAAAAAAATTTGATTTTTATGAATTGATATACAACCTGGCATTGCATTGTTTTGAGATGGAAAGTGAGGAATGTTTGACAAATGGCATGCATGTGTATTCACCTTATAATTTTGCTAAGATCCATATGCTGTGTTAGAGCATCTCTACTAGGTTTTGACTCACCCTATGTGGAAAAACAACTTTCAGGTGCTGATGACATTGCCTCCATGAAGGATGTAGCTTGGGAGGACTTGGAGCTTAAGGCTTCATTTTTGGGTTTCTTGATGTAATTATTTTTGTTTAAGCCTCGAGCTTTATTTGTATTAAGCTTAAACTCATTTTGTTGTAACCAAGCATAGTTTTGGAAAGTTGTAGCCATTAGGACATTTCATTACTTGGTTTTACTTATCTTTTTTACTTTTGTATTCATGCCATATGTTATAGATTCAAGATTTAGGATTTGTGAATATATATTGCATATGTCACCTTTTGTAATAATCAAAGATATAATGAAAGAGAATATAAAATGTTGTTAATGAATTGCATGTGATGATTATGATATGGGCTGTGTCATTTATTCGGGGTGCTACACCAACCCTAAGACTTTGACTCTTTCTTTTGATTACCTAATGATGAAAACAAGAATGTGTTTCTTACAATGTTCTTAGTACAAAAGACTAAATTTTTGATTCATTTCCTACCCTAAACTTGTTTTCGCCAAGTGTTTTAGACCTGTTCAAAACTCTTTGTTGAAAAACCCTGTTTTCCTTATATATATATATAAAATAAAAAAATCAGTGAATGGTAATGAATAGTGTCGACCGGCCAAATAGTGCCTGGTGAATAGTGCCAGTCGGCCAATTAATTGGTTAGCTAGCCAAGTTTTTGGCCAGCCATCCAAGTTTTTCGCCGCCCAGCTAATTTTTCCAAGAGCAGGGTAGTTTCGCCAGAATTCTTGATGAAAGCGTGTGAGTCATGCCATTTCAGATCTGTTGTTGATATATTTATGTACAAGATGTATCCATTCCCCTTTCTATTATCATCATTTGGTCTCCATTATCAAAAGGGAGTTTGTCATCTTCCCAAAAGTGGGCATCCTATGCAACTACTCATATCATCTCATCAACCTTGTCTCCCACTTCCTTGACTTAGCAGCCTTTATAGAGTTAGAGAGGATCATAATGTTGATGGGGGGAATGAATTGAAAGAGAGAGAATCAATTAAGAGAAAAGAGATAGGTAGAGAGAAAAGGAGAAAAAAGCCTTAAGCTTAGAGATACACTGATATATCATATTTCCATATATCAAACCAAATCCATAAATTTTGTTGTAGCCAAATTCGTGAGCTTTGATCCAAAAAAGAGTGAGTGTTCTTTGGAATTGAGAAAAACATAGAGTTGTAACTCCTCCTTCCCCCCACACACTGTTAATCCACAAAAAAACATCATGCTAACCAGAATTTCAAAATTTTCAACTGAGAATTGAGAACACATTTCTTAAACTTTAGGGTAATCAAAAGGAAGTTTAAAAATCAAATCCTTTCTTGAAAGGTAAGTTTTGTACACTTTTCATTTTCTTTTACTTTCTTGCATTTTCTTTCTTCTATTGATTTTCTTGCTTCAATTTCACGTTATAAACCTGTTGTAAGCTAACTAGAAGTAGTTAGTTGAACCACTTGCATATTTTTTGTTTGTTTTTCTGGTGTTTGAACAAAATAGAGTTCTTGGCATGGCCTAATTGGCTTGCCAACCAATTTATTCCTCTCTTCTCTCATTTGGATTTGTAATATTCCAAAGTTGTAATAATTTCCCGCCCTCGCTCTTTTCTATCCCATTCTTTTACGTGCTTTCCGTATTCTTTAAATATGTATATGATTTTGCTTGTCATCATATCCATGCTTTGCATCCATGCTTTATGCTTTAATATTCGGCTAAATTTGCATTTGTGGGTCTAATCAATTATTATATAATTTTGTGTGCTACCTCATGCTTTGAAATGATTCACATGTCAAATATTTAGTTGCATTTCATGAATGAATTGCATTAGGATCTTGTATATAGGATCATGCATAGTTTACTAACTTTGGTTTTGTAACTATTGGCGGGACGTCGGTAAATATGTAAGCTTTTATGCTTTAGTATCCTGCTTGTGTGTGTTTTTCTTACTATATTTAACATCCTACCATGTGGCTACATACTTATTTGATACAACTTTATGCATGACAGGGGGTGAAGGTTGTGTTATTTAATTTAAAATAAAATTGATTTTCATAATTGCACTATTCAAAATATTTTTGAAATATTGAAATCAAATTGTTCCAAAAATGAACGACATAGTCTTTATTTGTTTGCTTCACATAATAAATTTTAAGATTTAATAAATAATTGGAATATGAACATATAAAGGAAATAAAAATCATATCATGATTTAGTGAAGGCCGATCTTTTGGTTGAGTATGTGGGGGTGCTCAATTAATGATCTTTCCCTTTCATACCTAAGGTTCGGAGCCAATCATACAAACAGTGGCCTTAGCACGAGTCACGGATTTTTTTAATTCTCTCAAAATATTAGGTGGCGACTCTAAGATCTAATGATGCAATCCATTTTTGGGAAAATAGTTTTGCAATAAAATGGATTTTCTAAAAGTTGCCAGATCTAGACTTTTATCTACGTTTCACATTGCACTCGTGAGATTAGATCAAAGAAATCGATGGTTCGAACTGTTTAACGCGCACGGGTACCTCACAGCAGGTGTTATAGTTAGTATCGGTAAAATGACTTTGGTAGTATTTGTGTAGCCTACTAGAAGACATGTACCTAGAGATTCTCTGTCATGACCTGAACCGGCCCTAGAGGTTTGAATCATAACCGACCAGTAATCATGAGATTACCTACGGCCTCAGACAAAATTTAAAATTAATATTTAAATATATAGGGCCATAAACGGAAGTAGAATGTTAAATTTTTTTCCAATGAGCTATGCATGTATAGCATAAACAGAAACATCTTGTACGTTAATTACTCACATTCGTACAAATACATATTGATTATACAAATCCAGAAATCATTCACAACTACGAGTCAACATTTTACAAAATCCAAAGAGTAAATACAAAATATGGTCAGCATGACCAACAAAAGCAAAAACAAAAGACATAAGCCTCATTCGAGATGCGCTCCATGGTTGACGTCATAAAACTTGGATAAACACCAAACTTCCCTAAGGCTGGGCATCCTGCAGTTCACCTATATACATATTTATAACAAAGTGAGTTAAAACCCAATGAATAACATTAGAGTAAAGAGGTTACATGAATGACTTCTGTTACTTAACATAATCATTTCCATATCTTATACAATTTATAACGGAATGACCTTTGGTCTAATACATGACGGAACGATCTCGGGTGCAACATATAACAGATCTACAGAGTGGAACAGATCATAACTTGACAGCATGACCTTGGGTCCAATTCATTACAATTGTATAATGACCATTTGGTCAACACATAACAGATAATTTAGACTTATCAGATAATCAAAACGACCTTTGGTCCATCTTATCAGGTACATGGAATGACCTTGGGCCCATCTTATGAATTTATACTTAATGAATTCCATTAACAGATATCATGTTGATCAAACAGATAACAGCTCATTCATACTTGCAAAATCATGAATTCGAAAAAGCTTACCACATTGGAACATTCAGAAAATAGAATATAAGAAAATATCTTTACTAAATATTACTCAAAGCGATTAATTTGTTGACACGTCTTCGTAGATCAAACTACACGATACGTAAACATATACAGACATTGTAACTCAAAGCTTACTTGAATCATTCCTTACTTAATCAATTTCTTTAAGTCCAATTCTAACTCATTAATTCACTTGGGAGGCTCAATTCATGTCTAAAGATGCTCGGAAAGGAATGTGAATGAAAACATGAACAAAACATGACTTTTCAAAACATTTTGAAATAGGACACTTTGCTCGAGTGCACTATTTGTTGCTTGAGTGGACCACATGGTTTGCAAAAGTACATGATGCTCAAATTTTAGGCTCGATGGTTGCTTGAGCCAAGGTGCAACATAAACTGAGGTTGCCGGAGCGGTCACTTGGTTGCTCGAACCATGTTGTAGACACCCCATTTTTGATTGTCCTTATGACTTGGACATCTCCGCTTGCACACCCAATGATGAGTGTATATGCTTCTTAGTGCTTGGAGTCTTCAACGAAATGCCACAACTTTGAGCCTTTAAACCCTGCACACCTATTGCCGTATTTTTTGGGGCCAAAACTAGAGTTTTTCAAGCCTACAACCTCTTGTGGCCTACTGGCCACTACTATGGGCCTCTGGCCACTGCTTCTGGTTGCCGACCACAAGTGTGTTTTGCAGATATTTTTCTGCCAATTATGCCAGCTGTTAGTACAGATGCATGCACCTTCTTACACGTGTATGTATTGATATTTTTAAGGGAGTTGCATGGTTTTCTATATATAGGAGGTCTCCCTTTCCATTTTTAAGGTTGGAATTTTTAGAGCAAAAATTCTCTCTCTCTCTCTCTCTCTCTCTCTCTCTCTTGCAATTTCTTAGCTTTTTGTAATCTTTTGCTTATACACTTTAAATCAAACCTCACAAGCTTTGAGCTGAGGTACTTTTGAGCTTAGTTTGAGCTCTTGAGGGTATGTTTGCCTTGATTTGTTGCCTAGAATTGGTTCTCCTCTTCAATAGGTATAAAGCTTTGCTTCTCTTCTTGCTTTAATCACTTTTTTTCTTACTATTTTTCCACTTTTTTGGGCTGTATAAACTCTGTATTTTTGGGCTGAAACTTGTGGTTTAAGGCCAATAAGGGTTGAGGGGTGGTTCACCCTTTTTTACACCTTGCTTTCAAGGCCTTTACCCTTGTATTTCCCATCTTTACACTATCTTTTTTTGAGCTTTTAAACACTGATTTTTAGAGCTTTTTCAGTGGCTAAAATGTTGTTTTGAAGTCCAAAATTGGAGGGGTTAGCCTCCCGTCCTTGTGTTTTGATTACTAGCCTAGCATGCTCCATGTTTTAACTTATTGTTCTAGCTACTTTTGTCTTAATTCCAGCATGTTTTAGGACTATTTTTGGTTGTTCATTACATTTGAGCTTTGTATAGCATGCTTGTAGTGTAATTGTCCTTATAGGCTCGGCGGTTTAGGCCTTAGCCACAAACCTATTTAAGTTGATAGCATTTATTTCATGCTTTCCTTACTTGTGATCACCTTTAATCACCTCTAGAACCTCCCTCCTTTCTTGGCTTTTGCTTCGCTTTGAGAGTTGTTTCAAACCTTTTGTTCTTTTAAGCTTGAGATTGAGGTTGTCATGCTTAATGGTTTAATCCCTTTTGGGGGTTGATTATCAACGGCGTGACATCTCTCTCATGCCTTAAACTAATTGGTTTGATGCTTCTTTCCATTAGAGGACTTAATCTTCACATTTGGACTTAATTGATTAAAGAATTGAAAGGTCACTAAAATAGAGTAAAAAAATTGGTGATTAAAAAAGGGTAAGATAATAACTAAATTTGGGTTCAATCAGATGTTAATTGAACCCTTGAGTCTTGAGTTGTTTCATACTCATGAGTGACGTAAACGGCTCAAGATTTATTGTCAACTACTTCCTTTGATCATTCATGATAGGGAGGTGGTTTTGAGAGTCTTGTTTTGTTGCATTCATTGAACTTGCACACTGTTGGTTCATTAGCCATCATGTAATGAAATTGCACCGTTGACGGTTTGTGAATCAAATTTTGCCACTCTTTTGAGCTGTTTAATGATAAGGAGAGGTAAGTTGTGCAAACAACCCTTGAAGATACTCTACTCTTGTTTTGTTTGCTCTCTGTTACAGTAGAAAGAACCAGGCAACAGTGGATGGCAGGCCATCACTTCTAGCCTGCCGCCCACCTGTGCAAAATCCAGCAGTGTACTTTTGAAGTAGAACATAATTGGTCTTGAGGTGAAAAATGCAAATGTTCTACTATGCAACGAGCCATCTTGCAGCAGAACAATAGCTTTTTCGGGTGGAAGTCCGTGCATGCATGAGCATTCCTCGTTTCCCAAGGTGGAGTAGTTAGAGTAGTTAGCTTAATACTTGTCTCATATTGTATTCATGTTGTAATTAGTTAATTCATTAGTTAGTTCTAATTTGTTAAATAGTTAATTAGTATAATTAATTAGCTAGTCACATAGACTATTTAATTTGTTGTAATAATTAATTAGCTAGTTTAGTTAATTATTTCATTCATTTTGTAATAGTTAGTTAATTCGTAGTAATTAACTTAGCTTTAATTAGTTAGCTAGTTTATTCATTCGGACTGTAACAACCCTCGTTATCGTTTACCGAATGACCACTGATTACCGTTAAACTGAACTGCTTATGATTGGTGGTGGATGATTAAAATCTTGGAATCGATCGCAATTGAGACTGAATTGATTGAGTATAATTGTTGTATTGCATATTCTATCTGTTTGATTGATTATATATCTGTTTATGTTTTATGTTTAAATTGCTAATTGAAGGCCTTATCGGCTACCGAATTAGAAACCGTTTTGTGTTTCATGATCAGTAGAATTTATCTGATTTTATGATATAATTATCCAAAATGTGATTAGGTATGATTAAATTAGATTAAAAATGAGTTAATTGCAAATATGGGCATATTTACACTTAGACCACTTAGTGGCCCACTATCTCCATTTTATTTGAGTCTTACTACACCTAGTGCATCATTTGCTCAGCCCTTTCTCTTGCCTTAGCCGACCAAATAGAGAGAGCGGAATAGGAGAATTGAGTTCAAACTTGGTGATTGCTTGCATTTGGAGGAAATCAAAGTATAATTGCTAAATTAAGTTACCTCACCTTGTAAATCAAGACTTAGGTAAGAGAACTCAACCTTCCATTGATGTATTTGAGCTTGTTCATGTTTAATTCTTGAGCCTCTAGTAATTTGAGACTTAAATTGGTCCATAGATGTTGCATTAGAGCTTAATTGTTGCATGCATGGCTTTATTGTTGTCTTTTGAGGTTGAATTCATGGCAAATTGTACATGCATGTTCATAATTTTGCAATAGTCCATGTTTTCAACTTGTTTTGGGAAGAATGAGCTCATTAGAGCATGAAATGGAAGTTTGATTTGATCTACACTCATGCATGTCACCTTGTAGCATGTTCATGCATGTTCATGTAAATTGGGTTTGAAAATGAGTTTAATTGGAGCACCCTTGGGCCTTGATTTCTCAAATTGACCTTTGGAACATGTTGTTCTATGAGTTACAAATGTTTTTCCAGAAAATGGGCCCAAGAGGATCGAAATTGGAGCATTTAAACTTGATTTTGAGCTTGGGACCCGAATATGGAATTTCCAGATTTTGGTCGTCCGCTCGAGCGGGGGAAGTGCCGCTCGAGCGGGGAAATCAAGCTCCCAGTATTTTTTTGATCTGAGTTGCAGTCCGCTCGAGCGGATAGATGCACGCTCTAGCGGAGAAATCGAGCATCCAGTACTTTGCACTGTTCATTAGTCCGCTCGAGCGGAGGAATGTACGCTCGAGCGGGGAATTTGACGCTCGAGCGGGTACCTTTGTTTGCTTGTCCGCTCGAGCAGGGAAACCTGCGCTCGAGCGGGACTCTGTTTTCTGAAAATTTTTGAAATTGTTTCTGTGCACATCCTTGCATCCTCATTCCATCCTAGGCATTCTTCGGCCTAGTTTAAGACATCTTAGTGAGGATATAGATGTAGAACACACCGAGGCATCATAGGGAGTTAATGATTACCTTTCCCAACTGTGTAACTCAGAGTGTGTTCAATCTATTAACTGTTTAGGGTTGGCATTCGAGGAGACGCTCTAGCTACTGATAGCCCAGAACACTGTGAGTAACAATTGTGTAAAGATATGTTCAAAATGATTATCTTCTGAACACCGAATCAATCTGCATCTTGAATCGATATTCTTTGTTGAATGAATGCATGTCCTTTATTTCTGAACTGTACTGTGGCATCCTTAGCATCTCATCGCATTTCTTATTCTTTATTCAGAGATCTCTGTCGGTTCCCTCGTGGAACCACTCATTTCTTGTTGATGGCCATCATTCTTTGTTAGGTCTTTTAAGACCTCTATTCTTGTCATCTTGATGGATGTACCACATATATTTGTTCTTGTCTTGAACAACCGATATCTTGATTCAATTGAAGCTGTTTTCATTCTTTGCAAGGACATCCATTCTAAACCTTTTTACGCATTATGTTATTCACTGGGCTTTAGCTCACTGCTCATATATATATATATATGTAGGTGTACAGGCACCGGACCAAAGCTAGACGCGTCGGGGTTATTCCAGTTTTGTCAAGCCAGCCTACGTACCTCACTGCGAGGTTCCAAGCCTATCATGCTAAGGCTTAGGGATGTTTTAGCATTCCCCTTTCTGTACTGTCTCACCGTTTGTATAGTTATACCTTTCTTTATCTTGTTATCAAGGGATTAGGTCCTCGCCGAGTATTTGTAAATATTGGTATAGACTGTACTGTTTGACTGCATAAATGTATGAAAAATCTTTTTGGCATACAGACTGTCACAGCTCATTGGACATTACTTATTTACTGTATTGGCTTCCGCCAGGCCCTGTACTCTGTTTTACTATATTACTGTTAAGCAGGCCTTCGGTAATCTCGGATTACTGGCCGGTTACGGTGCTAAACCCATAGGGCCGGGTTTGGGTCGTGACACAGACCCTCCTGCGTAAGGGTGTACATGTTGTAATAACGTGTATGTCTTCCAACCCCACATCTTTCTCCCTTTTATTTACTTGCTTATGATGGTTAGTTTAGGGCATCATGTTTTGTTTAGCATTCTCCATGTTTGCATCCACTTGTATTGCATGCACTGAGGCTCGGTTCATCATTCTAACTTGCATTGTTAATTAAACATTCTTTCAATACATGCTTAGACCGCATGCTATTTAATTGCTTCATATGCTATATTAGTAGCCGAGCTTAGTAATTGCATATCGCATGTGCTGCATTAGTCATATTGTATAAGTTAGGATCATGCATTGTTCCAACTCCTTTATCTTTTTTCTTTTTTTTTTGGCTTGGAGTACTAGGTAAGCCTTTACTCTCTTTAGTATACTGCGTGGATGTTAGTGTTGCCATATCAAACCATGTTCACCACATGAGGCTAAGTGCTTAAGTGATAAACTGTTTGAATGCCTGTGGAGGAAGGCTAGTTACTTGAATTGGAATAATTTGAGTAATGTTTATATGGGAATCACTTTTTCAAGTGGCATATTCCAAAATCTTTTCAAAAACAAACATGAGATGAAGTGTTCCAATTTTTTGCAAGTTAGTCTATACTTGTATGTGTATGCATCCCATAGTAAGTTAGCTAATAATCGGCATAAGAATATATAATGCAGATAAGATTCTGTAGACACCCCATTTTTGACCGACCTTAAGACTCAGACGTCACCGATTGAGCACTTGGTGATGTCACATTTTGTGCTCGTTCTGAGGTTGCGGAGTCTCAGCTGCGAGCCTTGCCTCCAGACTTCTGGACTCTTTTGTACCTAGCCTCGGTTTGCGAACCAGGTCCCGTTTTCTCCAATTTCTCTTCCTGAAGGGAGGGAGAGGTCTCGTAGATCATCTCTCAGTGGCCGTAGGCTACGTTTCGTGGTCGTAGGCCATTTTTCCCATTTGGAGCCCGATTTCTGATTTTTCGGAGCTGTCAGCCGTGTGCCTCGGTTCGAGACCGCTTAACCACCTCCATTTGCTCTGGTTTTTGGCATACACCTTATTTCCTCCCTTTTGAGGGACACTGTGGTTCGGGAGACCAACTTCGTGGTCGAACGCCACTTTTGGTGCCTAACAGCCTGTTTTTGGGGCCCCGAACCTCCGTTTTGCATCCGTCTTGGTTCATTTTTGGCGGAGACCTTATTTTCATTGTTAGAAAGGTTGTAGAAGAGTGGGAGGCTAGCAATTTTTCTGAAAAAATAGCTTTTTTTGGTCAAAAGTGATTTAGCATGATTCCGAAAAGGAGGAAAACATCTGTGCGGCTTCACCGAAACGGGCATAACTCTTTGCACAGGAGGAATTAATATATGAGGCCACCGCCGTTGGAAAGCTTACTTCCGGGGCTTCATTTTTCCCTCAAGAATGTCCTAGAGCCAAGTCTGGGTGGAGGAGATATGGTTGGTTGAAATCTGTTTGGACCGAATCTGCGCGGCTTCACCAAAACAGGCATAACTTTTTGCACAGGAGGAATTTTAATGCAAGGTTTACGCCATTGGAAAGCTAACTTCTGGGGCTTCATCATAGGGGATGACTGGCCACCTTGACCCATTTGACCTGGTCGGTCGGCCACCTGAACCTTTTGAACCTGGTCGGCCATTTTTGCCCTCCTGAGTGTGTTCCAGCTGTGCCAGCTATTCTGCACTTGACCGACTGTCTGAGAAGCTGCCCTTTTGGGGGGAAATTTGAATTGGTTTTCCCTCCCCATTTCTCCACCCCTCTCCCTTTATATAACTAGCCTCTCCCATCCATTTCTAAGGGTGACAAAAAATTGGTTGGAGCCTTTGTATACAATCCTCCCTCTCTCTCTCATCCAAGCTCCAAAACCTTAGTTTCTTGCCCATTTTATACACCAACTCATAACCCACTACCTCCAACATCCATTCCAGCCCCTTGAAGCTGATTTCCAGAGGTTGAGAGCTCACAATCTTGGACCAAGAGTTGCTACAAAGTTGTGTTACAAGGGTGAGTATTCTTTTCCCTCTTTCTTGCTTTATTTTGCTCTATATCTTAGCCCTTTTTGCTAGCATTTTTGGGTTTCGACCTGAACTGGAAATAATCTTATTTTGAGATCATCTTCATGTTTGGTCAAGGAACTTTCTCTGTTTAAGGCCATCTGCTGTCCCTTTCCCTTTTATCTCTCTTTTGGCCCTTTTCTTGCATGATATGTTAGCCCTATTTGTAAGCATTTCTAGGCTTCAAGACAAACTCTAAAGTGCCTTTTTTTGAGCCTCTCTTCAACTTTGTTGAAGGGCTCTTCACTGTTTGAGGCTAGCTACTGCCTCTTACTCTCTATCTCTCTTTTAGGGCCATTTTTGCATCATATTGTAGCCTTACTTGTGAGCATATTTGGGATATTCTATAAACTATAAAGTATCTTTTTTTGAGCTCCTCTTCAACTTTGTTGAAGGGCTCTTTGCTTTTTGAGGTCTTCGACTATCCCTTGTCTCTAATATCTCTTTTAGGGCTCTTTTTGCATGATACATTAGCCTTATTTGTGAGCCCTTTTGGACCTCGACCTAAACTGAAAATAGTCTTGTTTTGACATCATATTCATGTTTGATTAAGGTCTATTCTCTTTTTGGGATCATCTTTCCCTATGCATGCTTCATTCTTCCATGTTTAGGGCCATACATGTGAGCATTTGCATTGGCATTGTTTTGGCCTCTTAGCCACTGAAATCCAGTGGATTTTCAGTGGCTTTGATGCATTTTTGAGCCTCAAAATCAGAGAGGGGTGACCCCCTCTCACCTTGTTTTGTTTGATGGTCTTTTTGGCCTTCCAAAGAGGCCCTATCTTGCATGCCTTGTTGACTGATTTCCAATTTGGTGAGTTTTAGGACTAT
Organism: Camellia lanceoleosa; assembly: GCA_025200525.1. NCBI lineage: Eukaryota > Viridiplantae > Streptophyta > Magnoliopsida > Ericales > Theaceae > Camellia > Camellia lanceoleosa. The sequence continues at coordinate 78,925,837 of CM045767.1, forward strand.
CATATTTGATTTCCAGAGTTTATTTGGCTATGCTAAGTGTCCTTGATGCATGTGCTTAATAACCCCTTTGTATGCCTTCTAAAAGAACCCATCATTTGTGCATGTGTTGGTTGCATTTCAGAGGTTATTTGGGCATGTTTTGGCATGTTTTATTCACTAATTTTTGCTAGTTTGATGAGTTCTCACCTGCTTCATATACATGCCATGTAATCCATGTTTGATAGTCAAAATTGCATGCTATTTTAGTCCATCTTGTTAGGATCTTTTGGCCATGCTTTGAACTAGAAATGTTCATGTTTTGGGACTGCCTTGGTTCTGTCTTTATGCTTCATGATCAAATAATGCATGCTTTGTATAGCTATAGGTCAATGCATGTGCCTAGTTTTGTGTTTCGGGACCATTCCTTGCATCGGGTGCCATGTTTCCATGTTTCGGGATCATTTTGCATCACATTTCAGTGCTAGAACTTTCATGTTTGTATGCCATATTTCATGCCTTGCCATGCCTTGTTAGAATGGCATTTGTGCCGTGGGTTAGATCCTCGGTTTGCATACATATGTGCACGCATCTCGAGTGTCTCATTTTCATCTCATGGCCGCTAATGTGAGTGTGGCTGAGGTCCACTCATATTGGCATAAGTCCATCATGCATTGCGTATGCCATTTCGATTCATAGCATTGTGTATGCTAGGTTGCATGGTAGAGCATCGTGTATGCCATGTCACATCGTGCATTGCGTATGCCATTTCATTTCATAGCATTGTGTATGCTAGGTTGTATATTAGTCGCATTCATGCATGCCATGCATATTGCATTGTGTTTGGGATAGGAGTTACCCCGAGCACGGGAAACGAGGGACGTTTCATACTTTGAGTGACGGAACGTGTCTCAATTCCCAGTCACCGACACTCCGGATTATCCATGACGGAGTTTAGGTATTGTTGTGTTTATGTGTGCATTCATTTCACATTAAGTCGTGCAATTCGACTCCTCGGCCATCATGCATCGGGATGCGTGATTGGTGGCATGAGGATCGAGGCAAGCATACATATGTGAAAATACATTGCCATGCCCCTTTCCTGCTCTCTGTTGCAGCAAATAAAAAATCGGCAATCTTTTGGGGCTTCGCGCAACATTCCGGCCTTAACTGTAAACAGAGGCTAATTGGGGCATCGCAGTGGATTTCCGCGCAAAGCAGCTCAAACATGCATCATCCATCATCCGGAATAGAGTCGAGGCAGTCTCTAGCTTGCATGCTAGTTTACAGCTTTCCTAGTTTAATTTGTTAATTAATTAGGATTTTGTATTTATTCGGACTGTAACTATTCATTTGGGACTGTATTATTTATTTGGACCCTCTGAGCGAGGGCAATGTTGTAATAAGTGTGCGTGCGTGTGATGTATGTCTTCTAACCCCACGTCTTTCTCCCTTTTATTTACCAGCTTATGATGGTTAGATTAGGCCATGCTTCAATTAGCATACAGTATGATAGCATGTTTGCATTCATTCATCTGTTTTGCATGCACCGGGCTCGGCGCATCATAATTCACTGCATTGTATTTCAATTCCAAGTTGAATACATGTTAGCTGTAGCATTCCATATGCCATGTTTAGAATAGCCGAGCTTGCTATAGTTGCATTTTTGCATGTGTGGCATTAGGCATTTCTGTATAGTTAGAATCATGCATGGATTTCTAATTAGCTTCTGTTTTGGCATGGAGTACTCGGTAAGTTTTACGCTTTAGCATCCTTGCATGTGTGTGAGTGACTGCCATGATAGCACGCTTACCATGAGGCTATTTGCTTATGTGATATACCTGCTTGAATGCCTGTGGGTGGAGGTTGGGTTATTTGAATTGGAACAATTCATCGACTGTGAGTTTTAAGCCCACTAGATAGTGGCAAAACCATGTTTTCCAAGCCCACCCGAGGGTGCCAAAATCTGCATTTTGAGCCTACTTGTGGGTAGCAAACCATCTTTCAAAAACAAGCATGAAGTGTTTTGTTCCAATTTAGGCGATCCAGTCTATACTTGTATGCTGTGCGTATCACATAGTAAATCTAGGCTAATAACCGGAATAAGAATGCATAGTGTTTTCAAAACCAGATATCATGATTAGTAGAGGCTGATCTTTGATCGGGCGAGCGGGGGTGCTCACGAAGTGACCTTCCCCAATCGTACCCAAATTCCCGAGCCGAGGCAACTTTGGTGATGACGAACACGTGGCCTTAGGCAACGAGTCAGGGTTTCCTAAATTTCCCAAAATAAAATATTTAGGTGGCGACTCTGTATCTGGCAAAGTAGTCCATGTTTGGCACTTCTTTCAAAAATCTGTTTTCTCAAAACGATTTGCTAGATTTGGACTCTTTGGTTCAGATTACAAACCGTGACATTTGAGTCCTGAACTGTAGTGAGCCCAAGACGAACGGAACAGGGGACTCATCCCTCCCGAGGCGTTCAGGGATGTCTACAGATTCATATCATGATTAGTAGAGGCCAATCTTTGATCGGGCGAGCGGGGGTGCTCAATTCATGACCTTCCCCTCTTGTACTTAAGTTCCCGAGCCGAGACAATCTTGGTGATGACGGACACGTGACCTTTGGCACGAGTCATGGGTTTTCCAAATTTTCCAAAAATATTTAGGTGGTGATTTTGTATCTAGCAAAGCAGTATATTTTTGACAATTTAATTCAAAATTGATTTTCCAAAAGATTTGCCGAATTTGGACTCTTTAGTGTTTATCTATTTCATATTGCACTTGTGAGATCAGATTTAGAACCGCGGGAGTCTAATATTGTAGGGCTTATTCGTCTTCCGAAAGGGGGCATGAAAAGTTGAGCTACACATGTGCAATGCCCTACAAAAATACTAGAAGCCCTTATTTTGCGCTTGAGCGGTGACTTCATCGCTCGAGCGATGAAACGGGATTCTGGGTTTTCAAAACAAAGTTTTGAGCTATAAAACACAAATTCAAAGTGTAAAACCTTGTGTCACGACCCAAACCCGCCCCTATGGGTTTAGCATCAGAACCACCGATGTCCGTGATTACCAAGACCGCTTAAGAATAATAATAATATAGTACGAGGAGTCGGAAGCCAAAACAGTAAATGAAAGATGTCCAATGAGCTGTGACAGTCTGTATGCAAAAAGACTTTTCATATATATTCACATCATAACCAGAACAGTATATACATACAACTTATACAGACATTCAAGTTAGGGACCAAATCCCTACCATAACAGTACAGTGCCAGTCTCAAATAGTCTATACAAAATAGAAACAGATAGGGGGAATCTAAAACACCCCAAAGTAGCCTTGGCTTGGCAGCACTTGGAACCTCGCAGTGAGGCACGTTGGTTGGCTTGACAAAAATAGAGTTTAACCCAATGCTCCTAGCTCCGATCCTGTGCTTGGACACCTACATATATATATATATATATAAACAGTGAGCTAAAGCCCAGTGAATAACAGTTATGTAAAGAGGTTAAGAATGAATGTCCTTTCAGTATTTAAAATAGTCAGTTATAACAGTATATCAGTCATTCAGTCATAGCGGTCATATGTGGTACATCTCATAGCAAAACAGTACAGTAGGTCTTAACAGACCGAACAGTCAGTTGATGGTCATCATGTTAGTAAATAGTAGTGGTTCCAACATAGGAACCGACAGAGATATCTGTAACAGTAGCAGTAACAGTACAGTAACAGTAAAATACTATGGATGCCACGAATATATTTCGCAAATAGGACAAACATTCATTCAGTAAGAAATATCATTTCAGAAAGCAATACAATTGATCATTCAGAAAATATTCATGATTGAATATATCTTTACAACATTGTTACTCACAGAGTTCTGGGTTACAGATAAGCTAGTAAACGTCCTCGGATGCCAACCTTACACAGTTACAGAACGAACACACACTAAGTTACACACTTGGGAAACAATGACTTAGTCCTTATCTTGACTCGGTGTGGTTCTACATCAATATCCTCATTAAGATGCCTTAAACAAGGTCTAGGAATGCCTAGGATGAAATGAGGATGCAAAGATGTACTTAAAAACACTTTTCAAATTTTTGCTGAAACAAGGTTCCCGCTCGAGCGTGGCTTTCTCCGCTCGAGCGGACATGCAGACAAAAGACCTACCCTCGCGCGTGACTTTCCTCGCTCGAGCGGATTGCAAAAGTACTGGATGCATGAAATTCACGCTCGACGGGCGCTCGACCCCCGCTCGAGCGTGAGACACAAGTCCTCGCTCGAGCGTGCATTCCCTCGCTCGAGCGAACTGTAAACACATGCAAAGTACTGGATACACGCATTTAACGCTCAAGCGTGAATTTACCCACTCGAGCGGACTGTATGAACTCAGAGTGTACGCTCGAGCCTGGAGTTCCCCGCTCGAGCGTGGATCCAAAATCTGGAATTTCCAGATTTGTCTCCAAGCATGAAATTCAACATTTAAAGCATCAAATTCGATCCTTTTGGGCTAATTTTCTGGAAAACACTTTAAAACTCATAATATGACATGTTTCGAAGATCAATTTGCAAAATCAAAGCCCAAAGGTAGTTCAATTGAACCCAAATTTCAACTCAAAATTTAAGAACGTGAAGAACAATGCAAATTCAACACATGCATGGGTTCCTAGGAACTCCAATGTTCTAAAACAAGATCAAATGCAAGATTTAACTTCAAAACATGGTGAGTTCATGGATCAAGACCCAAAATATGAACATGCAAGTAGAAATTCTCATGAAACAACTTCAAAACTTCAATATAAGGACATGCATGCATGATCTAGCTCTCAATTGAACATTTTAAACCAAATCTTGACTCCAAACTCTAATTTGCCAAGAACCATGCAAGAAGTAACTCAAATTCACAATCAAGAAGATGATTTCCTACCTTAGGTCTTGAATATCAAGGTAATGGAAGCTCAATTGCAATTATCCTCTAAATCTTCTAAGTCTCCAAGCCAAATTCTTGATAAACTAAATTTCCTCTTACTCTCCCTCTCTTGCTCACAGTTTTGGCCTCAAGAAGATGAACAAATTGACACATAATCAAATCTCAAGATGGTTTACGAAAGTGGCCCACTAATGGCATTTTGGTAATTTACTTGAACTAATGTGATTTACATTATTTAATCCAATTTAATCATCCCAAATCAAATTTAAATTAAATCTACCATAAAATCACATAAATTCTAATTAGTATGAAATACCAATCAATTTCTGATTCGGCCGCCGATAAGGCCTTCAATTTGCAGTTTAAAACATAAAACATGAACAGATCAATTAACAGGAAAACAGATAGAAATGTGTTTAAACTAATATACTTCAATCAATCAGTCAGAATTTCAGTCAATCAGTCACTTAACATGCTTAATCATAGATTAGCACTAATCAGTGGTATTATCAGTAAATAGTGGTGAGGGTTGTCACACCTTGCATGACATGTTCCAAATCATGAATACACCTTCAAAAACATGAACATGAAGTCAATTCTAAACCTTTAGCTTAAAACACCATCATTTCACAAAATTGAAACTTAAAGCTTTATACATGTATGAACTTGTTTCAAATTCTTTTCCCATAATTTTCAAAACAAGAAATTGAGCTTCAAATCAGCATAATTCATGGATGGATGTTTGATATAACTTCTAAATTCAACATAGGTAACAGAATTCATGATCAAAATGATGATTCTACACATATATGTGTATGCATGTATGAATTAGCTTTAAATTCACCATCCTTAGCTTAATTCTTGTGTTTATCTTCTTTATCTTCTTGAATTCACATACTTGGTGACTTAAATTCATAAATTAAGAATTAAACACTTACCTAAAGTCTTCAATTAAGCTCAATTTAGCAAGAACTTGAGCCTTTCCTCTCAAATCTTCAACCTTCAAGCAAATTCTTCAAGTTTTCTAACTCATTTATTCTAGAATGAAGTCACTCTCTCTAAAGCTCTCCTTCAACTGATTTTTGAGCTCAAGAATGTGATTAGCTTCTAACTTAACATGTACATAGGTTAAAGTAGCTTAGTTCTCTAATTAGGGATTAAACTAACTAATTAGGTTTAAGGTAAATTAATTAAAGATTAATTTTTTATGAACTGAATCAAATTTTAAATAAACTTCTCAGTAGGTCCTAAAAATCATGCCATTCTAATTTAACTTACCAATTTCGGTTTCTGAAGTCATTAAGGCCTTCAATTTCAGATTTAAAGCAAAAATCACAGTAGATAATTCACAAATGAACAGACAGACATACAAATACATATCAAATACATAATTAACACTCAAAATTAAATAGATAAAGGAATCTTACATGATGGGGTTTCCACATTTTCAGTGTGTGTATCAATTGTCTTGTTTTTTGTTTTGAAAGTAATGGTTTATGAATTGGATTATAAACATGGCATTGCATTGTTTGAGAAGAAAAAATGCGTCATTTTGGTAAATGACATTCATGTACATTCACCACATGACCTTGTTAAGCATTATACAGTATATTAAATTAATCTCAATTGGGCTTTAGCTCACCGTATGTGGAAACCAACTTTCAGGTACTGATGATATGCCTCCGCCAAAGAATTAGCTTGGGAGAATCTTGGAGCTGAAGGATCATTTATTTATGTGTTGTAAATATCTGTTGTACAAGCCTAGGGCTTTTAACTATATTGGGCTTGACCCACTTTTGTTGTAACCAAGTATCGTCTTGGAAATATGTAGCCATTAGGGTATAAACTTCTCTTTTCTTTTTTGTTCTATGTATATCCGTTACATACTATAAATTCATAGCTTAGGGATAATGAAATGTGTTAATGCATGTGATGTCATCTTTGTACTACGTTAAAGAAATTAATGAAAGAGAGAATGTTCTGGTAAATTGTCTTTAATGAATGATTGAATCTTATAAACTTCCGTATATTTGCGGAGTATTACAAGGCTATCATTGAGAGTTAAGAGTGTATCTATTGTTATTATTTCGGGGCGTTACATACATCAAAGTTTCAAAATTAGTTGAAATGAGTACAAGCTGGTTTAGATAGTAGGTCATAAAAAAAATAACTCAATTACTTGCGACGTTAATGTAGATATATGTAGAAATGATATTTTAAACACTAAATATATTACAGATGACTTATATTTATTTCTAAAGAATAAAATATAAGTAGCGATACTCTAATAAATATCAATGTCAATATATATATATATAAAGTAGCCTCATTTGATTTTTAAAAACATCAAGAATATAATAATTAATAAATATACATTAATTCTCAACTCATGTGAGTTTTAAAAAATAAAATAACAAAATATGCCAATTCATGTTTCTTCTTACTGCAATAAATGCTTTGAAGATTTGTAAGGTTTTGTTTTATTTCAAACCAAAATCTAATTCCATAAAAGAACATTAACAACTCAAAAAAAAAAAAAAAAAAAAATCAAAATTGTGCCAAACCGTGCCAATTTGCCGAATAGCTCACCCTGCTTAGCACAATAGGTGCCCCTTGTCCAAAGAAGTTTCACCACTTTTCTAGCACCTTCCCCTATTGTTTTTTTCCTTTTTTTTTTTGTTTCCATTTATTTTCTCTATTTTCTCTTCTTAATCATTTACAATTCACTCTCCATCTCTCTCCTACTCTTCCTTATTTTGTGCACAAAATATAAGATTTTTTGTTGGTGTAGATTTTATGAATTGACTAATAATTGATTGCCCTATATTTATGGTTCTTTTTAACGTGTATTTTTTGATGCGGCATACAAATATACAGTACACATTTTTTTTTTCCATTTCGTTTTACATGTGCCATGCAAAAATTTCTTTTTAATTAATAAAGGGGGGTTTTTTTTATATTGATAAATCAAATTTAGAAGTGTTCTAACCCAATAATCAAGGAAAATTATAATCTAATTAGTCCCATGTATTTATACTTTTATTCCATGAGGTCTTTTTTTCTTGATTTATATTGTTTGTTGGACTATTATATTCTTATGTCTATTGTTGATATGTTACATAGAAAAAGAATATACACATTTCTTTTTTGTTGTTACCTCTATTTTGGTAGTTATCATTATTCACGTTTTTCTTTTTGATTAGTTTCATTCACATTTGTGGTATTGTTTCATTGTGCTAGAGTTGTGAAACTCTCTATTTGGTAGGGTTTAGAAGCTCTAGTTTACATATGGAATATTATGTCGCTCTATGTTTCTCCATTGTCACTTTGTGTTCGAAGTTCTGTTTTCGTCCATTGTTACTCTGTGTTCGAAACTCTCTATTTCTTCATTGTTATAAGTTGAAACTCTATTTATGTCCAGTCAATTTTGTTACAAACATATTCTTTAAAGGTGGGTTTGGTTTGATTTGGATTGGTGGAATGGTAAAATTGCACAGATTGTTAGTGATAATGATAATGATAAAGATGATGAATATGAAGATAAAGATGAAGATGAAGATAAGGATGTGGGTGATGACTTTTTTTTTTTTTTAGAGTGATTGGGTTTTATTTAGATTTCTAATTCTATTGCTGCCATTGTTTCTATTTTTTTGTCAATCAGTGTGAATGTTTACATTTCGCATTGTTTGAAAGTCTGATAAATATGTGTTGGAATATAGATATGGACATAATTACATATTTTTTAAAATGTGAATATTCACATATCATTGGTTATTTGTTACTATACTTGTTATTTGAACAATCATTTTTTGTTACTATTAAACAATTGAAATAGTCTTTTTTTTTTCTTTCAATTTTGTTTCATGTTGTAGTGTGGATGTTCACATTGGTATGAATTTAGTTTTTCTAAGGTTAGTTGTATGTTAATTGTAAATTGTGAACACTCACATTGTATTTTGGTATGAGGTTTTTTTTTTTTTTTTTTTTTTTTTTTTTTTTTTTTCTATTGAAATTTTTTCAAAAGTTAGTTGTATTTTTTTGTTTGTTTTACTATGCTTGTTAGTTGAACAATCATTTTTGTTACAATTGAACAATCGAATTAGTTCATTTTCATTTTTTTAAATTTTATTTTATGTTTTCACGTTGCAATGTGAATGTTCACATTGGTATGAGTTTATTTTTTATTTTTTATTTTTTATAAATTAGTTGTATATTAATTGTAAATTGTGAACATTCACATTATATTTTGGTATAAGTTTTGTTTTTTTGAATTTTAATTATATGTTTGTTGCTTTGGTTACTATGCTTGTTAGTTGAACAATCATTTTTGTTACCATTGAACAACTGAAATAGTCGATTTTCACTTTTTTTCAATTTTGTTTTATGTTTTCACGTTGCAGTGTAAATGTTTATATTGGTATGAGTTACTTTCTTAAGACTAGTTGTATGTTAATTATAAATTGTGAAGATTCACATTGTATTTTGGTATGAATTTTATTTTTTCGAAGTTAGTTGTATGTTTATTGTTTATTGTGAACATTCACATTGTACTTTAGTATGTGTTTTGTTTTTCAAAAGTTAGTTGTATGTTTGTTGTTTACTGTGAACATTCACATTGTATTTGATTTTCATTCAGATTTTTTGTTGTGTTATTTTTAAAATTTTCAAATTATAAAAAGGCTCAAAATTCACAATTTGCGATTTTCTCCATGGAATGTAGGAGCAATTTTCTCCTTAGAATAAGGGAAAGAATTTCTCTTTAGAATGAGGGAGATATTTTCTCCATAAAATGAGGGACTATTGTTATGTATTAGTTTCAAAATAGGTTTGTAAAAAATTAGAAAGGATGATTTGGTCATATTATATTACAAAGGACTTAATGGAATACTCAAAAATAATATGGGTTAGATGAAATAAAACATTTAGAAAGAGGATCAATTCCATACATGCATGCATGAATTTGTCATGAACTCTCATTTTTGAACATCATTCATGTCATTAGAGATGAAATTAGAAGCTATAAGTTACAAGCATGCATGAGTCATGAAGTTTTGGAGGTGATTTCTATGTTTTTGAATTTTAACAAAGAATTTTGGAAGAGATTTCCACATGCATGCAAGTTTTGAGTTTAGTTTTTAAGAATTCACACATGTAAGTGTTTATATTTGCTACGAATTGAGAGCTCACCATGATTTCATACTTAAACATCTCATTTGTCTATGTTTTGGAAGTTTGGATTTCAAAATCATTACATCCATGTGTTTTAAAGTTTGGTTTTGAAGAATTGACATGCTTTGGGGCCTTGATTTTGTGAAATAACATTCAAATCATGATGTTCTACAAGTTTCTAAATGTTTTCTCAAGTTTTGGCCCAAAAGAATGAGTTTTGATGCATTAGAATTGAGTTTTGAGCTTTGGATACAAACCTTGAAATTCCAGAATTCTGTCGCACTGCTCGAGCGACCAAAGCTTTGCTCAAGCGTACTTTGCGAGCTCTCAGTACTTTTGCAGACTTTGATGGTTAGCTTGAGCGACCAAAAGACTACTTGAGCGACCACCCTTTGTTTTGAACTTTGGTTCGAGCGACCAAAAGGTTGGCTCGAGTGTAAAATACGAGCTCTTAGACGTTTTGCAGACTAAGGGGTTCGCTCTAGCGACCAAAGCTTCACTCGAGCGAAGTGCCCTGTTTTCTGAAATTTTGTCAAGTGTTTCAAAGTGCATAATTACATTCTCATTGCATCCTAAGCATTCTTAAGCCATGGTTAAGCTATAATAATAAGGTGAAGAATTAGAAATACACCTAAAAAGAATGTGATAAGTCAAGTATATTTAGAGTGTGTGTTTCAATGCGTACAAGCAATGTGATATGAAATAATCATATGAAAGAATATGAAGCTAATGTAAGGAAAGCTAAGCCATGATGGCCTTATGAATGTGTAATGATAAAACAAGTTTTGTGCTACGTACGTTTTTTATTGTAGGTTAAGACTCGAAGACTGATTAATCGTTTCTGGAAGTCCACTGTGAGTAACATTATTATAAAGATATGTTCATATGAATTATGTTCGAAATGTTATTTGATAAGTTATGATTTTTGAAATGATATTTTGTTTATGTGAGTGAATGTCCTATGTTTGAATCTAATATGGCATCCAAAGAAAGTCACAAATGACACTTTTTCTAAGGAAATTGAGCAAAGAACAGTGTGGAAATAGGAGGAAAGCTTGATAATTCTATCGAAAAATCCTATTTCGTGCAAAATAGTCAGCCACAACCAACTTTTTTGGCTGACAACCAACTTAATTGGCTGGCCAGCCAATTAGTTGGCCAACCAGCAAAGAAATTGGCTAGCCAACCAAGTTTTTGGTCAGCTGGCTAATTTGCCCAAAAGTAGGGCAATTTTGTCAAAATTCTAGTTGAATGCGTGTGGGTCATGCCCATTCCAGCTATTTCTTGACAGTTTCATGCTTGAGATACACACCCATTAGCCTCCATTGTCTAAAGGGAGATTGTCATCTTCCTAAAAGATGGCATCCATTTTCAATCACCCTTGTCATCCCATCCACCTTTTCTCCCACCTCCTTGATTGAGCCTGCATTCATTATCTGTAGAGAGGAGGGGAAATGACAGAAAGAGAGAGAAGAGAGATAGAGAGGAAAAAAGAAAACTTGAAGCTTTGAACCAAAACTTCCATTTTCTTCAATATACACTGATATACCAAGTTCCATATATCTAAAACCATCCTAAAAATTATGTTATAGCCAAATTCATGAGCTTTGATCCAAAAGCGAGTGGGTATTCTTGAAAAGAGAGAAAAACAGAGGGTTCCCCCACAACATTGTTGAATAGCCCAAAAACACCATTCCAACTAGAATTTTGAATTTTCAAACTGGGAATTGAGAACATACTTCCTAAACTTGAGAGTGATCAAAATGAAGTTTAGAAATCAAATCCTTCCTTGGAAGGTAAATTTTACACACTTTTCATTTTCTTTTACTTTCTTTCCTTTTCTTTCTTACATTGCTTTTATTGCTTCAATTTAATTTTATAAATCTGTTGTAAGTTAACTGGAAGTGGTTAGTTGAGCCACTTGCATATTTTCCATTTGTTTTTCTAGTGTTTGAGCAAAACAGAGTTTTCGACCTGGCCTGATTGGCCGATCGGCCAATTTATTGGCGCTAACTGGTCAACTTTTTGGCCGGCCAACCACTTTTTCCTAGACAGAACCCAACAGCCTCCCACTGTCAAGTAGAACAGTCTCCAACAGTCTTCGAAGCCCCCTGCAGCTTCTATTTTTATTATTTTCTTTTAACTAGAGAGTGTTTGTAAGGATTTAATTTTGCTGTAATATTTTTCCTCTTCTCTTTCTATTCGGATTTGTAATATTCAAAGCAGTGTAATAATTACCCATCGCTACTTCTTTGTATCTCATTCTTTCATTTTCTTTCGATATTCTGTAAATATGTAGTATATCATGCTTGTCATCATATCCATGCTTTGCATCCATACTTCTTGCCTTAAGATTCGGCTAAATTTGCATTTGTGGGTTTAATCGATTATTATATGATTTTGTGCGGTACCTCATGCTTTAAGGTGTTTCACCGGTCATATATATTAGAAGTCAGATATGTAGTTGCATTTCATGAGTGAATTTCATTAGGATCTTGTATATAGAATCATGCATGTTTTTACTAACTTTGTTTTGTAATTATTTACGGGACGTCGGTAAATATGTAAGTTTTTGTGCTTTACCATCCCGCTTATGCGTGTTTTTCTACTATGTTTAGCATCCTACGAGGTGGCTATGTGTTTATTTGATATAATTCTATGCATGCTAGTGGCTGAAGGTTGTGTTATTTAATTTGGAATAAAATTGATTTTCATGATTGCACTATTCAAAACATTTTCAAGATAATGAAATCAAGTTGTTCCAAAATGGACGAGACAGCCTATATTTGCTTTGCTTCATATAGTAAATTTTAAGATTTATTAAATAATTGGAATATGAACATATAAAGTTAGTAAAAATCATGTCATGGCTTAGTAGAGGCCAAATGTTTGATCGGGTGAGCGGGGGTGCTCAATTAATGACCTTCTCCCATCATACCTAAGGTTTTGAGCTAAGCATCCTTGGTTACGATGAACAGTGGCCTTGGTACGAGTTACGGGTTTCCTAATTTTCCCAAAACATTAGGTGGTGACTCTGAGATCTAATGGCACAGTCCATTTCTGGCAAAAGAATTTGTAATAAAATGGATTTTATATTAAGTTGCCAAATTTGGACTCTCATATATGTTTCACATTGCACTTGTGAGACTAGATCGAAGAAATAGAGAGTCCAAACCGTTTAACATGCGTGGGTACCCCTTGGGTGTTGTTACAGCGCCTAGTACGCAACTTGAGCTTAAAGGTACCAACTCCCAAGACTTCTTCTTGAGCTCTATTTCCCATTATTACATAATTCCTACAAACTGGTATTCGACGATAATCTACATATCCAGTCCGATCTCTAACTAGATGTTTGGTTGCTACTGTATCTACAGACTACAATCCAACCAAGGAGAGAGTGAGCAATAAAAACATGTGAACAAACAAATATATTTAGAGAGCTGGTAATAAGGTGTACTTTCTTCCGCTCAGTACACTCCTTAGAAAAGTGACCCTTCTGTCCACAGTTATGGCATTTGAGTTTGGACTTGTCATTCTTTCCAACACGCTTACTTCTGTGACGCTTGGTTACTCTGCCATCCCTTGGTACCAGATGATCAACCTTTTCTTGTTTAGCTCATTTTTGTTGTCCTTTGCTCTGAGGCTTGTATCCCTTGTGCTTTCCAGCTTTAGGAACAAGTGTAGCAGTGCGGTTTGCATCTTTGCACTTTGCCTCGAGCTCAAGGTGTCAAGAAATGTCACCAAAAATTTTGATTGCTCATTGTGTGTGAGCACCAATTTCAAATGTCCCCACAATGGGTCAGGTATAGATCTGATGACTGATAGAATCTATTGCTCATCAATGAGATCATTGCCAGTTGCCTTCATCTCTCTAATCATGGCAGACATCACCCTAAGGTGCTCAGCCATAGTATGTTTTGGGTCTATCACATATTGATTAAACTTCAATGTAAAGGCACGCAACCTAGTTGTTGTCATGTCTCCATATTTCAAGCGCAATTGATCCCACATTTCTTTGGCAGTTGGGAATTTCTCAAATTCCCCAATAAGGTCATCATGCATGCAGCTCAACAAGGTAAAGTGCACGCTCCTACCCCTCTTAAATCAATTTGCATAGGCATCTTGGTCACGACAATGCTGTGTCGTGTTCCCTGCCTCAGGTATGGCGATAATGTTAGTCAAATGGTTGAGCAACTTTTGCTCATTGAGAAGGTACTGAACCTTCCTGTTCCAGATATCATAGTTGTTTCCATACAATTTATCTCCCTTATTAAGTTCAGCAATAATATTCTTTGAGGTCATTTCACTGATTCATTGCACAAGGATTTAATTAGATACATATTTCAATATTTTATTCTAAATATTATTAGATCAAAAAATTATTTCATATTATGAGATCAAAAATTTTGCATTTTTAGGTGCTAGTAATCATCTCTCACAATGTAAGTAAGAATAAAATGTCTATTTAATTTAAAATAAAATATAGGGAACAATTCCCATTATCCACAATTTTAAATTATATATGATATAAATTAGTCCATAAATTATGTAATACAATTTGCACGTGGGCTCCAGTTGAAGCCGAATTGGTATTTTGGTTCAACATGTTAAGGCAACCTTGAAATATATTGGTGATAGTGAAACACATCCCCTTACATGCCTTTGGAAAAATACATCCAAAAAATAATTTGCAACCCAAAAGAATCTTACTACATTGATTCTAAATACAAAAGAAAATAAATGGAGATGCCACTTTGCCAATACATTTATGGGATATACATTCACCCATTCACAATAAAATAAAAAACATATGTACCAATGAATACCAATATCACCTCCATCCATAATGTTTTTTTTAAAAAAAAAAAAACTAAATTGAGCAATTAACAAATAAAACCAATTTAAATGGGTCAAAGGATGGAGTTCAACCACAATTCTATCCAGGCAAAAAGTGTTGGACAATTATGCCTGGGACTCATATTTAATATATTGATACATAACCAACATATTAATTAATCACAAACTCCACATTAGTAAAGAGGTTACTAGAGTTTTCCTTATGAAATACACATTCCAAATTCCAAGGCACAATAATGGTGACCTTAGAGAGATGAACACATAAACTACAACAAAATTGATTTTTTATGGCACCACATCAACGACATATAATGAATGCAAGCCGTAATTTCTCACTTTTATGACTTGCTTTTTTTGCATGTCATAAATAATATCTTAACCATGGCATGTTTATTGCGTAGGCTGTTAATGGTAAAAATGATAATTTTTTTACGGCTGGCAATTTTAGCCGTAAATAATAAAACTTTCTATGACATACATATGGCATGCCGTTAATACATCAGTTATATACGACACATATATGCCAGTCACTAAAAATATGTCACTTTTCACGGCTCACCATGTATGTCGTGAATGGTATGACCAAAAAACTCAAGCGCCAAAACCCAATAATATGTCACTAAAAATGTTTTTTTTAATTTATTTTCTTATTATCAAAGACACTAATAATTTCTAAGAAAGAGAAGGAGTAGATGACAGTCCATTTTCTTCAAACTCTTGTTCTTCAAAGTTCTACAATCAATTGAATCGGTGGAGAGCGAGAGGCAAACATGGCAATCCATTTAATTGTCCATTTCCTTCCTTAACAAAGCAATCGCGCTTTCCTCTGTTGCTCTATGTTCTTCCTCTTTCTTTGACATAGGCAGTTGACCCTTCTGGGCAAAAGAAGAGGCAAAGATGATTTCTGTTTTCTCCATTTGTGCCTTCATCAACAACCTTGTTCTCTTCTCTCTTCAAACAATTTTAGCTATGAAGCTCTTCTCTTTCCTTATATTCCTCTCTCTCTCTCTCTCTCTCTCTCTCTTCCATCCCCTTGTCTATTAAACCATTTTCCTAAACCTACCATTGAACCCCTCTCCCTAAACTAGCGACATCCCCACTACCCCTTTTCCCCTCTCAGCAAATCCCCTTAAAAACCCTAACACCAACTTATCAAACATTATACAATATATATTGTTGTCCCCTCTCGCCACGTATATAATATATATACACATATGTATGTATATATAACCAAATTTGGTCAAGTAGTGGAGTTGTTGATAACAGATTTTGTTTTGGGAATTCATTTTTCCCTAATTTAATTTTTTGAAAATTCTAATTCATGAAATTTGATTCATTGATTCTCTCAAATGAATATATATAGTTCGAGCATAAGAGTTCATCTTCAGAGATTTTTGAGAGTTTCAAGAATAGTGAGTTTGTGGACAAAGTGAAGTCAAGTTTGGTAAGTTTATTTATTTATTTATATTGTTTCGTGGGTTTATTTTCTTGGTTTGGCTCTTATATTGCACATGTTTGTCTACTGAATGTTAGTTTTTGACTTTGAATCACTACCTTGTTTATTATTTGTTTGAAATTTGTTGTTGAAAAGTTTTGATATTTCTCTTGTTTCATGAGTAAATTATTAGGGAAATAATCACTTCAAGGGAAGTTTAAATTTTTTTTTTCCAGATGAGTGGTAAAGTTTACAAATTTTAAGGTGGTCATTGTTAGCAGGATCAGGGACATGGTCAGATACAGGGTGCTATCTATCAAGAATTTCAAATTTGACTTATCTAATAACTGGTTTCTGAAAGAATGGTCTTTGCCTGTTTCTGTTATCAAAGTTGTTACTAACTGTGTGTGGTTCAGGTTCTATATGGCATATATATTTGATGAGGGTTGAGTGATGTGAGTCACATATTGAAAATCCTTCTTTTTAACTCACTTTTAATGCAGGTTGTGCTTCAGCTCAGCTGGTCTTTGTGTAGGGAGGAGAGTTGAGTGATGTGAGCTCTTAAAGTAGGTTTGTGTGAGTGATGTAAGCTGCTAAGGGTTTAGTGTGACGACCCAGAATTTTTCCCTCCGCTCAAGCGGAGGAGTTGACGCTCGAGCGGACTTTTGGGGTTCCTAGCAATTTTGCAGACGGCCTAAGATTCTGGGAGTTGTGTTTTTCCGCTCGAGCGGGGGATTCGACGCTCGAGCGGAAGGCTTTGTTATCTCAAGGCCGGCAAAGTTGGACGCTCGAGCGGGTCACCAAGTTGAGTTGAATTTCTGGGGCTTGTGGGCTCGTTTTGATATTTTTATTGGTATGTTTAGAACCTCCTCATTTTATTTTGGGATGTTGCTTAAGGTGGTAATTTGATGGTAAAGTAAGGTTGGACCCTAGAATGTAATTCGGATAGTTATTTTATGATCAGCTGTCACTCTTTTGCCCATATCTTTGTCCACAGTTTGAATTTGAATGTGGGGTTGGAACCATTGGAAAGTTTATTTCCGGGGCTTCAATTTGGACACAAGAACAACCTAAAACGGAGTCTGGATGGGAGAGTTATACCTGTTCAAAGTTTCGAAGTCTGTGCTGAAAACAGGTACGCTCGAGCGGGAATTCCTCCGCTCGAGCGGGAATTACGGGACAGTAGCTTTAAAAACGGGATTTTGGATCATTTCTCATATTTTTCTTCTTCCCTCTTCCTTCCTCTTCGCCTAAGTCCGAAACCCTAGCCCCAAACCCTTGAATTCCTTTACTTTGATCACGATCCACCATGGTTTTTGGCATCAAGGATGGAGAACAAGGGAGGATCAATGTTTTTACCCGATTAGAACTTGGATTTGTGAAGGCTTTTTCTCAAGCTCACCCTTTTGCTAGATTATGGAGGTAAGGGTTTTAATACTCTTCAATATTTACATCCATAGATAGATTTGAGGTATTTTCATTGTATAATGGTACAATTTTCATCCATGTTATGTATATAGAAGAAATTATGAGATTTTGGGAATTTTGGGTTTGAACATTGGGGGTTTTATGGTTTGAAGATGTTGGGAGTTAATTAATGGGTTAAAATGGTGAATTATGAGTCCTAGGTGTATAATCAATGGAAAAGTTGGAATAAAAGTGTTGGGTTAATAAGTTTGATTATTTCTTGAAACCCTAGGTTGATTAAAGATGATAACCAAAAATTTAACCCAAATTGAAAGTAAAATAATAAAATTGAGGTATTGAATTATGTATATACAAGTTTAATTGGAATTTGGAGATACTTGGAAATTATGTTTAGAATTTGCGAATGAACTTTGTTATGAGCACTGGGAATCATGTATTAATGAGAAAGGAGATTGGGGGAAAGGGTTTGTTGACGATGTGAATGATGTAAACTTGGCTACGGAATATTGAATTGAGTCTTAGCAATTTAATTTGATTTATGTGGAATTATATTGGTAGTATTGAGTTAAATAATGTTAAATAGTGTGGATTATATTGGATAGTGATAATTATGTGGGGTTATATCGATTATGTCGAATTGTGTTAAATGTTGTTGAATTGAATTGTGTAGGGTTATCTGCAGGGACGGACCTAGCATCTAAACACTGTGAGTAGTAGTACAAAAATGTACATGTTATTTATTGTTGATAATTATTGTCATTAATGCTCTGTTCTTTGTGAGTGTTCTACGAATATTATGAAAATTGGAAAGTTATGTGACTCCATGTGAATTGGAAGTTATTTTGTTGTGTTACAAGTTTATAAGTTAAGTCCGTTACAAGTTTACATATGCTATAAGCTCAAGAACGTTACAAGTTTATTTATGTGGCAAATTCAAGTACATACAAGTTTAAGTAAATTTACAAGTTCAAGTATGTTACGAGTTTTACGTATGTTACAAGCTCATGTATGTTAAAAGTTCACGTATGTTAGAAATTCAAGTATGTTACAAGTTTAAGTACGATGCCAGCTTAAATATGTTACAAGTTTATGTATGATACAAGTTCATGTATGTTCTAAGTCATGCATGTTGCAAGTTCAAGTATGGTTTCAAGTATATTTCAAGGATAGTTCAAGTATAGTTCAAACATGTTTCAAGTATGGTTCCCAGTATATTACAAGTTCAAGTATGTTACAGGTATGCTTCAAGTAGTTATGAGCTCAAGCATGTTTCAGGTATATTTTAAATATGTTACAAGTCTAAGTATGCTACAAAGTTAGATACATTTTCAAGGGCTTCATGCCATTTTCAAGGGCTATAATGCCAACATGTTTACAAGGGCTTCATGCCATTTTCAAGGGCTTTAATGCCAACATGTTTACAAGGGCTTTATGCCATTACAAGTTACAAGGGCTTTATGCCATTACAAGTTACAAGGGCTTTATGCCATTACAAGTTATGAGGCTTTTATGCCATTACAAGTTACAAGGGCTTTATGCCATTACAAGTTACAAGGGCTTTGTGCCACATGTTCAAGGGCTTTATGCCATATGTTCAAGGGCTATATGCCAACATGTTTAAAAGTTTAATGCTATGATATTCAAGGGCTTAAAGTCGTTATGATTCAAGCTATTATGTTTTAAGACTGGGCCTAAGGCCGTTATGAAATTAGTACAGAATCTGACTAACTATGTGAACTCTGTAATTTCACACTCATTGATACATTATGTTTCAAGTTAAACATCGTTTTGTTATGTACTATTATTCACTGAGCCTGGCTTACTTTGTGTTATGTCTGTTCTATAGGTGGTCACCTTGGAGGTCAGTCTTAACCCTTGGTACTCGCCTTTCATTTGTCAACCTCAGTGTGTCCAGGCACCCAGACCAAGCCCATGCATCTCTGTAATGATTTTGTTAGAATATTTGGTTATTGTCTATCCAAGTGAGAATGTATGTATATGACCCCTATTCTTTAATAATGTTTAGTTATACGCCAAGAAAGGAGCCGAAATGCGTGTATGCGATCTTGGCATGTTAGTAATAGCTCAATGGATGTTATTTTATGTATTTTATATCATCAGATGCTTCCGTTCAGACCCCGTATTATATGTATAACAGGTTTAGTGTCTGATTTTGAATGGGTCATGCCCAAACCTTTAGGGGCGGGTTTTGGGTCGTGACATTTAGTGAACTAGATATAAATCTCTAACAGTTTGATCATTGTAGGTTTTAGTTAGCACAGTGAGTTAGGGAGGAGGGTTGAGTGAATGAGTTCTTAAAATAGGATATGAGTTTCTGATGAGGATTGAATGGTGGTGAGAATCCTATATTGTCTTGAGTTGTTATTATATGTTTCTAATTGTTTGCTTATTGTAGGTTTTAGCTAGTACAGAGGTTAGGGAGGAGGGTTGAGTAAGTGAGTTTCTCATAATAGGATGTGGGTTTTTTGATGAGGGTTGAGTAGTGGTGAGTTTCCTATATTGTCTCTGAGCTGGTATCTCTAAAATTTTCTCTTATCTGTTGAGTATCTGTGTGAGTTGAATGGGAGATGTTTATGGGAATTGGTTGGCTGCTTGACTTCTATGAGCTGTCCAGTATATCCATTAGTTGGTGTTGATCCTTGTTGTTCAGGCTTTTGTGTCCTGGAGCTTGGTGTTCACCTTTGTTTAATGTATTGCTAGCTTGATTAAGTTGAATGGTTCCTGGTTTTTTATATTCTTTCCCATCTACATTCTTGTGATTCTCTTCAATTTGTGAGATTACTGGTGCTAGCTGTCTGCCTGCTATTGCTATTGCCTATATTGGCTGTCTACTTGCTACCTATTAAAGCTATAGGCTGGAGCTATTTCAGTTTATTGTTGTCTGCTTGCTGTCTACATGCATGGGCTGATCTGTTGTTGTTGCATGTTGTCTATATAGATTGTTGGTTTTGTATAGGTCTTGTGTGGTCTTGTGTCCTTTATTTGGTTGTCATTTGTGTGGTTATATGGCTCGATTTTGTTTATGTTCAATTCCCTCATTTTTCATATGTGGTAATTGAACAGATTGGGCTTTTTTAATAGCCTATTTTCATTGTCTTCTGGGTGTCTTTTTGGCTATTGGTTGTTTAGACTTTTTTAGGCTTTATTTCTAGTATATTTGCTTAGGTTGGTGGGCATATTTCTATTGTAGTTGCTTAGGCTTTTTTCTTTTGGCTGTTGGTTGTATTTTTTGTTTAGTAGCCTGGGCAATGCCCCTTGTATTCTTGTATCTTTTTGTCTTTTTTTATGACTTAATTACCCTAAAAAAAAAATTATATGTCTTTTTCCATCATAACATTTTTTCATTAAAAAGGAAGGCCATAAGCATAAGATTAGTGCAAATGTTGCTGCTAACTATAACATGCATTTTGATTGATTCCAATATAGAAGTGAATGCTCAGTAATAATGTATAAACTTGTTTCTAGATGATACAATTTCCTGATCATTATCTTTGTTAGTAATTGATGCTTAGCTACTTATTTTTTCATTTTATGTTAGAATTGCAAGCTGGATTCAAATGTTAATTATTAATCTGTTACCTAATTATTTATTTGCATAAAGCAATTTGCAAGGATCCTACTGATTCAAAGGTTAGTGTTGAACTACTCCTTTTCATGTATTATTTGTTATTGTGTTAATTTTTTTAGAACTTTTTTTTTTTTTGAGTCTATAATCTATATTTTTTTTTCTCTAAAGGCACTAGGGGAAGAAAAGGAGATAAAATATTGAATTTTATTTAATATATATATATATATATATCTATATTTATTTATGTTTTAAAAAATAAAGAGTTGTTTCAACAATGATGTAATAGGTCATATAAGCACTGTTGACTGGAAGTTGCTTTCTCAGCCATCAATAATATGAATCTTATGATTCAAACGTTTATTGTAATCCTTTTCCTACATCCTATGTTTGAGTTGTTCGTTGGATGATATGTGATTTGGTCTCTTTAATTGGGAGGGTCATGTCCCAAGTGCATTTGAATTCATTGGGATATTATTAAACAAAGGAAACGTATGCATAATTTGTATAAAAACATACAACTATGCCACATTGAGTTTTCTACAATATCAAGGAAGACATATTCTTGGTTTAATCTTTCAGTTACACTTGACATGCATATTCAATGAGAATAGAGAAGAAACTCAATCCACGGTGAATAAATTGGTTACAAAAGGATCTCTTTTGTACTATAAGACGATTCTTAATGCAATCCTTCCATATCCAATATGAAAACTCTATGCATACACAAATATTTTAATGCATGTCTATCTTTATATGAAATTTGTAATTGTTCAATTCATTTCTTAATGGGGTTTAATTTTTTTAAAAAAATAAATCTTTGGGTTAATTTGATTATTTGATTAAAAATTAAAAAAAAAAGGTCAATTAATGGTGTTTGATTACAATTCTAGATTGTAGATTATTTGAAACTCTAAAATATCATCTTAGTGTATTTGATAATCATTTTAAGCATTGATGCGTGTAACTAATTTTAGTAGTTTTTGTGGACGCAATTTGTTAGCAAGTGGAAAGTTCAAGATGGACAAAACATGGGTACATTTTCCAAGGTTTATTATATACACAACCATAAATATGCCTTCAAATGTTAAGCTACTCATTTTGTTTCGATGGAATTAATAATAATTTAAAGTTTTCAGAGTATTGAATGAGTATGTGGACGGAGCGAGAAAATTTTTCAACATAGCTAAGGTAAATTCAGGGAATCCTTATATGATCATATGCCCTTGTGGAAGTTGTCGAAACCTGTCACAAAAACATTGTGATACTGTTTTCGAGCATTTGGTCATTGTAAGGATGGATCCTAAATATACGTCATGGGTTCTTCACGGGGAATGACAAAGTGAATCTGTAGAAGTTGAAGACAATGTTGAAATTCCAGAGACATGTAGGCTATTTAGAGATGTTTATGTACACAATAATTTTTCGCAACCTACAAATGAAAGTAGAGAGAGGGAGTTCACACAAGCATTAGAAGATGCTGAAACTCCTTTATATACAGGTTGTACAAAGTACACTAAATTCTCAGCAATTGTCGCTTTATACAAGCATAAAGCTACACATGGGGCATCTGATAAGAGTTTTGATGAAAATTTGAGATTAATGTCTAACATGCTACCAGAAGGTAACATACTTGTGCAAACTAAGAAGATTAAAAAGGGGGTTCCAGTGAAGGTGTTGCGTTATTTTCCCATAATTTCAATATTTAGAAGAATGTTCAGGTCAGAAGAAAAAGCAGAGCAATTAACTTGGCATTCCACTCACAAAAGTCAAGATGGAAAGATGCAACATCTAATTGATTTGTTGGCATGGGATGCAATTGATCACAAGTGGCTCTTTTTTGCATCGGATCCATGAAACCTTCAACTTGGTCTTGCAACAGATGGATTCAATCCCCTTGCAAATCTTAGCTTAGTGTACAATTGTTGGCTAGTGATGTTAGTGACTTATAATCTTCCTCCATGGTTATGCATGGCAAAGGAAAATATAATGTTCACATTACTTATATCGGGACCAAAGAAACCAGGGAATGACATAGATGTGTATTTGCAGCCACTTATAGAAGACCTACAAGAATTATGGAATAATGGTGTGAAGGTTTATGACGTAGCCAACAAGTCTATGTTTAATTTGAAGGCTATGTTGATGTGGATAATAAATGATTTTCCAACTTATGGGAACTTAGTTGGATGTGCCACAAAAGGGAAAGTTGCATGTCCTATATGTAGCTGTAACATATGCTCACAGTGGTTGAATCACAGTAAAAAGATAGTGTATATGGGCCACAGGTGATTTCTATCTCTGGATCATCAATTTTGAACGAAAAGAAGTTGGTTTGATGGAAAGCAAGAACTTGGGGGGAAGCCTAAACCATTGAGTGGATCTGGTGTGTTACATGCAGTAAGGGACATTGAAACTAATTGGGGAAATACCACAAAGGAAAGGAAAAGAAAAAAGGGCCTAAACCAAAAAGCACCATCACCAAAAAGAGTCTGATTGCGTCCAACCATGGAAGAAGAAGTCTATATTTTTCAATCTACAATATTGGGATGTAAGTCCTTGGAAAGTAGGATTTCATATTCTTTTGTGGAACATTAATTCTTAGTTAAACTTCTTCTTCTAATTTTTTAAATAATAAATCTTTTATTGATGTTACAGGCATTGCTTTTACGTCATAACTTGGATGTGATGCACATTGAGAAAAATATTTGTGAAAGCATTTTATGCACACTTTTAAATGTTAAGGGGAAATCGAAGGATGGTCTCAAGGCTTGTAAAGACTTGGCAGAAATGGGAATTAGAAGTGAATTGCATGCAGAGGATAAAGGATCCCATTTTTACTTGCCACCAGCATCACATACACTTTCAAAAGATGAAAAGAAAATTTTTTGTTGTAGGCTACAAGATTTGAAGTTGCCCGATGGTTATAGCTCAAATATTGCTAATAGTCTTTCATTACAAGAATGCAAGATAGTTGGACAAGTCACATGATTGTCACATCCTGTTTAAACAATTGTTGTCAGTTGCATTAAGAGAACTTTTGCCAAAAAGACCAAGGAATGCAATATTCCGAATGTGCTCTTTTTTAATCAGTTATGTCAAAGGGTGATCGATAGGAATAAGATAGAACAATTTGAAAATGATGTTGCCGAGACATTGTGTATGTTAGAAAGATTCTTTCCTCCATCATTTTTTGATGTTATGGTAAACTTAACAATTCATATAGGGCGAGAAGCTCACACATGTGGGCTAGTGCAGTTTCGTTGGATGTATCCATTTGAAGGTACGTCAATATCATTTTTTAAATATAAGTATTTTTTTTCTCTAACATAAATAAACTTCTAAAAAATTTGTTAAGCTGAATTTTATTATTGTTTAGTTACATGAAGATACTCAAAGGTTTTGTTAAAAATCATGCAAGACCTTAGGGATGCATAGAAGAATGCTATCTAGCTGAATAGTGTATGTAATTTTGTAGTGGGTATATGAAAAAAGCAGCTGAAATAGGTGTTCGACATAATCGCAATATAGAGTTTGAAAGTGAAACAATACTATAAGGACTCCCTATAACGACTCTGGTTTTGACCCAACATTTTATTATGTTTCGGACTCGGGTTTCATGGTTTAATATTGTTGTCCATCTCTTATTCTCCTTGTTGTCCCTTGGATTGGTCATCTGGATTGTAGTTGTGTGTTTGGAACAGATTGGTTGCTTGTTTCCAAACCTTTGTTGCCCAGATTTTGCTCCTCTGCTCAAGCGGGCTTTGCAATTTTTCGCCTCCGCTCGGGCGGCCATTCTTGCCCTCGAGCGGGCTTTGCAAACTCTTAGTACTTTTACGGATCTGCAAATACTGAAAGAGTGTATTCTACGCTCGAACAACATTTCCTACACCTGAGCGGCATTTCCTACACTCAAGCGGGTGGACGCTCGAGCATCCAATCTTGCGTTCGAGCGAAGTCCTTCGTCTGCAAAACTTCTAAAAGTGTGTATTCTATACTTGAGCGTCACTTCTTGCACTTGAGCGGAACAATGTGTCTAATGCTTTCATGCTCGAGCGGACTGCATCTATAACAGTCCGTGAAGACGACATTTTATATCACTTTTTCATTCATCTCTCTCTAAAACTTTCCAAAAACCTAGATCTTGAGTTTCTCTCTCTAAAACTCACGTTCTCTCTACTATTTCACCTAGATCCATTGGGATCTTCACCCTAGTGCCTTTGAGAAAAAGGTAGAGCGTCTTAAGAGCTCCGTTTTGATCTGAGTAGAAGTGAGTTTCAATGTCCTTGGAGTTTCACTCTTGCTTGGCTTGTTTTCTCTCTTTGAGGTAGGGGATTTTCTATACCTTCATATGGTTTTTAGCTTAGTTATTTGTCATTGTGTAACAATGTTGGGATTTTGGAGTGGTTTGAACAAACCTAGGGTTTGGGTGGAAAATAAAAAGAGGGGTTTTTGGTGAATTTGAAATAAATGGGTATGGAG
This sequence comes from Camellia lanceoleosa, assembly GCA_025200525.1. Taxonomy (NCBI): domain Eukaryota; kingdom Viridiplantae; phylum Streptophyta; class Magnoliopsida; order Ericales; family Theaceae; genus Camellia; species Camellia lanceoleosa. The sequence goes on from CM045767.1 coordinate 78,951,706, forward strand.
TTTGAATATGAGGTTATATTGTGTCAAAATTGTTGATTTTGGTACTTGGGTTAATATTTGGAAAAAAAGAAAGTTTTCCCTAATTGGGTCAAATTGTTATTTTGTATAAATAACTGAAATTGGCATTGGTAATGTGAAATTGGATGAGTATTGATATAAATGGTGGAGTTGGACACGTGTTGCCTCTCACCCATGAAAATTTGAATCATTTATCGATTGAGAAGATTGTATATCTGTTTAGAAATATCTATATTGGGCTATCGATGGAGGATAGCTATGATTGTTGTAGAAATTACACGAGGATTAGGTAAATTGAAACTAATCTAATGTTGGTTGTCATTGAATGTGACTATGTTTTAAATATGTTGTATATGTATGACGTTTGGGAGGAGAAAGGGGATGTACTCCATTGTTTGGGAGGAGAAAGTGGATGTACTCCATTGTTTGAGAGGAGATAGGGGATGGACTCCATTGAAATTAAGTTGGCCGGAGTGTCCAAGGTGAAAATCCCAAAATCTCGTGTACATATGGGTGCCAATCTTGTGGACGAAATTTTCGTAAGATGGCAGATTGAAGTGCTTATGTGGTAATTGTGTTGATTAGATAACCACTGAGTTGTAGTCTCAGTTGGGTTGTTGAAAGATAATGAAATTGGCTCATGAACTGAAATGAAATAAAGGAAGATGGAATAAGATATGAACTTGGTACTTCATGATGATATAAAATGTAAATGTTTTGTCACAGGCATTGTATATGCACATCATCCTTATATCTTCGCTAAATCTCATATACTGTGTTAGATTATTCCCACTGGGCTTTGACTCACCCTATTTAGGAAAACCATTTTCAGGTGTTGGTGACATGCCTTCACCAAGGCAATAGCTTGGATGGACTTTTGGGAGCGCAAGCTTCTTTATTTTGTTATATTCTTTTGTATAGCCAAGGGGCTTAAATTGTATTGAGCTAGGCTCACTTTTGTGTAACCATGAAATGACTTGGAAAGATGTAAGCCTATAGGGCATATGACTATATGTTTAGTTTTAATTCTCTTAACATTGCAACACATGCTGTAGATTTAGGATGAACATTTGTGAATGTATATTGCATGTGTTAATTTTTTTAAATGAACTCTGATGAATGAAAGCATATTATTTATATTGTTCTTCTGCTTTAAAGATTGGATTTACTATATTTTTTGGGGGCGTTACAACTTGGTATCAGAGCGTATCAGGTTTGAATACTTTGTCTCGCTTAGTTGAGACGTCAGTATATATTGTACGCTTATGTGACAACATGCTTATGTGATTATATGGGTATGTGATTTAATTTCTAGGATGTTGATCAAGTCTACAGGTTTCTAGGAGTCCTATTGGAAAGGCACTTGATCACTGTCATTTCTAATTAGAACTCTGGCAACACCGCGGGACGGTCACTATCCAGAAATGAAATTCGTATGTGTTTACGCGACTACGTGCTTATATGAAGTGATTTACTGTTGTCCAATCGTATTAAGACATGAGTGAGTTAGCTTCGGCACATTTGTAAATGTGCCAATCTCTTTTGTTACCTTCATTAGGATGTTAGGACATGGATGTGGTGGTGGTAGGCCTAGGAGACATGAGATGCCTCTACTGGATGATATTCTGGCACAGGAAAAAAGGGTTGGCCAAGCCAATGTGGCTGAACCAGTAGGTCAATAGGCCACGGGCGCCATAGCCTGCGAAATGCCCGGAGCTTTGCGGGAATCTATGGACATTCTCAGTGCTGAGAATCAAGTCCAGGCCTAAGTCCCTGAGGCAAGGCCATCTTTTTTGAAGAGGGAGTTTTTCCGGTCGAATCCGGATGAGTTTTTGGGTGATCCCAAGCAAGGCCATCGCTTTCATACAACCAATGTTGAGAGGGCTACACAAAATAGTGGTGTTTCCATTGAAGCAGAAACTCTTTGTCGAGCTAGTAAGAGAGATACCACACAAGTTGTGAGAAATATCTCTTTTTATGGGGTTATCAAAGAGATTATTTTGTTGGACTATTATAAATTCCAAGTCCTTTTATTTAAATGTGACTGGGCAGCTACTAGAAATGGTGTCAAAGTTGAAGATGGATTTACTTTGGTTAACTTACAACATGGCAGACGTCAATTTGAGAGAGATCCGTTCATTCTAGCCTCGCAAGCAAAACAAGTGTTTTATTTGAGAGATAATGATACATCTAGTTGGGAAGTTGTACTTAAAGCACCCCGAAGAGGTTTTCATGATTTTGAAATGTATGATGATGATGCTTATATGCTGTGTGAACATATCGATATAGCTAGGCTTGGAATGGTTAGTAGTGATGAAGATGAGCTATTTAAGGACTGATTGTGAGGGTGTGGAAGTGTTGCATGATGAATGAGTTACTCTTCATGTTTTGTTGACCTAGTAATGAAGTAAAATAACATTATAAGTATTTGTGTTCTATTGTGATTGATGTTTAAAAATCACATTTTCACTATGTGATATTTGTGGCATGTATGAAATTAATTAATAGTTTTTTTTCCCCCTTTTACAAAACACTTTCACATACTTGTATCTCATATAAAAAAATATTACTTGATTTGGTTTTGTTCTTTCATTTTTGCAAGTGAAATTCTTTTCTAAGGATTTACTAATTGAAGTTGGCAACCAACAATGTGTGCGGAGGTAACTTTCAAACAAGTGTTTTTTTTTTTTTCTAATTTATTTATTTTGGGTACACATTTTTAACCAATTATTGGCTGCCTTGTCTTTATTTTTTCATGTGTCATAAAGAGTTCTAAAAAGGCAGCAAAAAGACATAGGAAAGAGCAAGAAGCTAGAGCTGCTATGACAATGGATAATAGAAGTGATGGACCCATTAGAATTTCAGATGTAGGTTCTAATACTCGACAAATTGAATCACCAAATGCAGATGGAGTAGTTGATTCTAGTCAAGAACCAAATAAGAAAACTAGGGGGCCGTCAAAGTTAAAGATGCATGACAAAGGCAAACAAAAGTGTGATAAGATCGACTTCAATGAAAGGAACCAACTGATAGGGCAAGAATCAGTGCACTTATCAACCTTAGAAGGGATCTTAGCTCGGGAGATGGTGCCAATTAATATCGATTATTGGTTTGAAGTTCCAAATGAGATTAAGGATAAGTTATGGGCTGGTGTGAAGGTAGTTTGTTTATCTAGTTAATTTTATAAAACAATTCATTTTTTTCCCGTTCTTCTAATACTATATGTTTGCTTATATGAAAATGCAACTTAGATATAAAATACATGATATCCACAAGACACATTTGATGCAAAAGTTTGCAAAATTGTGGCGCAATTACAAGTCTGAACTATCAAGAAAAATAAGAACTCTTGCTGCAGTAGGTAAAGGTCATTTAGCACGTAATATTGCCCTCACCAAACCTGATAAGATTGGAATGGTTGAATGGAAGGCATTCGGAAAAAATCAACTTTCAAAAAGCTTCATTATAAGTTTTTTTCATAACAAATAGAAGCTCATTTATTTTCATAAAAATTAAGATGAAGATTAGAAATTTTTTTTAAAATGTGGACATTTCAAATGTTTACACTCAGGAAAAGAGTGATAAATTCAAAGAGATGAGAGCAAAGCAAAAGGTGTTACACACGATGAATAGAAAAGGCTATGCACGACTAGAGGAAGACATGGTAAGTTTGGCAATATAGACGACATTTATTTCGAAAGCATTTTGATTTTGTTGCTAAACCATTTTGTACTATGTTTTTATTTATTTATTTTTTTCAAAAAAATCAAAGCCAAGACCCAAATTCCATATCTAGAGTGGATGTTTGGATCAAAGGACATACAAGACAGAAGGAGAAACCTGTCAATGAAGCGCTTCAGGAAGCACTGGTATGAATTAGCTTAATGTATATATTACATTATAACTGTGTATTAAATTATACTGAACCTGCTAAAGCTTAATATGTTATTAAAGCTTGCGATTTCATTCAATTCAATTGAAAGATTGATGGCTATTGCTTTACACCTGCTCCTCATGTTAAAATTAAAGAAAATCAGAGAAGAACTTGAATGTATTTGCAATCTGACGCAATTGCTCTGTTGGACTGAGCTGTGGTTGCAACTGCTGCAGCTGTTCTGTTGTTTTGCTATAGCTATTCTGTTGCAACTTGAAAGATTGTGTTTGCTTACTATATAGAGCAGTTCATATTGAATTGCTCACTTTAGTGTTTTTACTAAAATGCCCCCAAAACTATTAAACTAAAACATCACTCCTAATCTAATTAATCTGATATCTTTCCAAATAAATAATAATAATAATCTCGAAAGTCCGCATTTCCATTTATCTACATATCAAATATTACAATTTTCATGTTCTTGTCCTTGTAACAATAACATTTACATAATCTAAGAAATTAGAAAATAAAAATAATAATGCCTTAATGGCGTACAAATAGCAAGGCTTTGCCTTGGTGCAACAAAATGGACACATGGTCCCAATATAAATTAGCCCCGAAGCTTCAACAATTAGCAATCAATGAGCTTACGTGCTCCGTTCAAAAATCTTCACCGCCTTGTCACTTGGGCAGAATCACACCAACAATTCCTGAAATGTTAGATAGGAATGAGCTAGATGCCTAGTAGAAATACTTTTAATAAAGTATCTAATCATTTGAAAATCCATATGACATTATCACAAATAAAACATTTTCCTTTTTAAACACAAGATAAATGTTAAGCATCAAAAATCAAATAATGCCATTTCCATGATGTAGCACGACTTTTTCCGCGCCCCCTTTCAGAAGGTCGAATATAAACCCTACAGTTTGAACTCCCGCAGTTCTGAATCTAATCTCACAAGTGCAATGTGAAATTGATAAACACCAAAGAGTCCAAATCCGTCAAATCTTTTGGAAAATCGATTTTGAATCAAATTTCCTAAAATGAACTGCTTTGCCAGATACAGAGTCACCACCTAAATATTTTATTTTGGAGAAATTTAGAAAACCCATGACTCATGCCAAAGGCCATGTGTCTATCATCACCAAAGTTGCCTCGGCTCGGGAACTTAGGTACGAGAGGGAAAGGTCATGAATTGAGCACCCCCGCTCGACTGATCCAAGATCGGCCTCTACGAATCATGATATGATTCTTATCAACATTATATGCTCTTGTTCCATTTATTAGGCTAGCATTTACTATGTGATGTGCAGATACACAACGTATGGACTAATTTACCCGAATTGGAACAATTCAATTTCATGTTTGTTTTTTGAAAAGGGTTTGATTTTGCCACTTAACAAAGTGGGCTTGAAGTTTGTAAATTTGCCACTACAAAGTGGGCTTAAAATGTACATTTATTGAATCAATCCAATTCAAACAATAAGCCTTCATCCACAGGCACTCAAGCAGTTTAGCACTTAAGCAATTAGCCTCATGGCAAGCATGCTATACATGGCAACAATCACACGCATGCGATATGCTAAAGCAAGTAAAGGCTCACCTAGTACTCCAAGCCAAAAAGATAAAGAGTTAGAAAAATGCATGATCCTAACTATGCAATATGACTAATGCAATGCATGCAATAATGCAACTAATAGGCTCGGCTACTAATATGGCATATGAGGCAATTTGATAACATGCGGTTAAACACGTATTCAAAGAGATATTGAAATGACAATGCAGTTAGAATGATGCGCCGAGCCTCGGTCCATGCAAGACAAATGAATGAATGCAAACATGCGATATGCTAATGGAAACGTGATGTCCCTAATCTAACCATCATAAGCTGGTAAATAAAAGGGAGAAAGACGTAGGGTTGGAAGACATACACATTATTACATCGTGCTCTCATGAAGGAGAGTCCGAATGAATAAAGCTAACTAGCTAATGTAGACGTCCCCCGAACGCCCCGGGAGGGTTAACTCCCGTTCTGTTCGTTTTGCGGATCTACTACAGTTCGGACTCGATTTGTGTCAGTTCTAAATCTTGAACCAAAGAGTCCAAATCCAGCAAATCATTTGAGAAAACAGATTTTTGAAAAGTAGTGCCAAACATGGACTGCTTTGCCAGATTACAGAGTCGCCACCTAAATATTTTAAAATGAAAAATTTAGGAAATCCTGACTCGGTGCCGAAGGCCACGTGTCCGTCTTCACCAAAGTTGTCTTGGCTCGGGAGCTTGGGTACGATCGGGGAAGGTCAGCTATGAGCACCCCCTTTCGCCCGGTCCGAAGACCGGCCTCTACTAATCGTGATATCTGATTTTGAAAACATTACATGTTCTTATCCCGATTATTAGCCTAGAATTACTATGTTATGCGCGCAGCACAAAAGTATAGACTAGATTGCCTAATTTTGAAATAAACATTCCATATCCGTTTTGTCTCAAAAAACGTGTTGGTTTTTGCTACTCGCAAGTAGGCTAAAATACGGATTTCAATGAGTTGTTCCAACTCACGCAATCCAACCTCCACCCACAGGCATTCAAACATTTTATAACACATAAGCATTTAGCCGCATGGCAATCATACTGTTATGGCAACATTCACACGCATGCGATATGCTAAAGCATAAAAAAAACTTACATCGTACTCCGTGCCAAAACAATAAACTAGTTAGCAAACATGCGTGTCCTAGTTCATGTTAAGTGGCTAATGCAACACAAGCACGGATGCAATTTAGAATAGGCTCGGCTAACCCTAAACATGGCACATGAAATGCAGCAACTACCACGTATTCAATTTGGAATTGAAAGTACGATGCAGTTTGCATGATGTGCCGAGCCCGATGCATGTAAACAAATGCATGAATGCACGCATGCGATAGCATAAGGTATGCTAAAATAAGTATGCCCTAATCTACCATCGAAAGCGGGTAAATAAAAGGGAGAAAGAAATGGGGGTTGGAAGATATACACCCACTCACCCACACTTATTACAATTTGCCCTTGCTCGGAGGGACCGAATAATAATACAGAACCGAATAACTAATTAACTACGCAAGCTAATTAATTATTACAAATTAACTAAATTAATCAAATAAATTAATTAATCTAATTAAATAGTGAACCGCCTCGGGATGAGGGCCAAATGCATCGCGCGCTCGGAACTGGCTCGGAAGCGCACTGCCATGCACGGATTGCCTCTGTTTCCCCTGCTATCCTCCTCTGAAAATTGCCAAAGTCCCAAGAGTGCCTCTCAGGGCACTAGGGAGTACCACCGGCTGGGGTAGAGGACCACCGGCTGAAGAAGGAGGCCACCGGCACTAGATGAAGTTATCGGCTGGAAATTGACTGCCGGTCGGCACTAAATAGTGCCGGCCGGCACTTAACACCTGCAACGCAACCCACAAAGACGAGAGGACAACAACATGCATGGCAATGTGATTCAAGGTATTTATGCACTAAACACACCCCTTATCATATTATTAACTCAAAAGGGCATGTGCCTCGATTCCCGAACCACCAATCGCGCATTTCCATGCATGATGGTCCTAAGAACCAAGAATGCAACTTTGATTTCAAATGCATGCAATGCAAACAAACGAACAAGGGTGCTCAACCTCCATCATACTTCACTTCAAGAGGCCAAACATGCATAATACAAATGCAACCCTAAACATGTCAACTAGGCATGTAACACGGACTATGCAATATGTTCATGCAAAGAGTTCAAGCAAGCATGCAAGGTAAGCATGCAAACCAATGGAAGGATGGTCTTATACATGAATTAGGCAACTCAAATAGTCCTAAAATCAGTGGCCAAAATGCTAAGTCAATAGGGCCAAACACATATGCACACATGCACGAGTTAAGGCGCCAACACTTAAGCACAACAAACAACCCTTAAGCACACTTAAAGGGGTACAACAATGGACTACTAGCATGCATATAAAGCTCTGAAAATCATGCTAAACATGGTGCCAAACCAAGCAACAAAGTACACAAAACATGCGCACATAGGTCCAACATTCAAAGCAAGTCAATGGGGCATTGAACTATACTTATACAAAACAAATATGGCATGCATTAAACAACTAAAAAAAGGTTTTTAGCATGTTAAAACAAAGCCAAATGGCTGCTTAGATGGCATCTAAGAGGCTTGAAATCAAAGGCATGCATTAAGACCAAAACATGGAGCATGCAACACATGCTTTCAAAGCATTAAAGAGGCAACTAAGGTAAGCATACAAGCATATCAAAGGGACTGAAATAGCATGCTAGATGGTTCCAAACCATCAAAACAAGGTAAGCAACACATGCTACACATGCATACTCAAAGGCTAACAAGCCTAAAATGCAAAGGGGCTATATAATGCATGCCAAGATCAACCCAAATGACTATGGATAGAGCTAAAACATGTCAAAATAAGCACAAAACATTCACGAATGCAAGCCTAAAACATGCTCAAATTAGGGCTAACAACCTAGGCATGTTAAGGGACTAAAGAGGCATTACAAAGCAACTATGCAAAGCATGCAAGGAGTGCTAAAACCAACTTAAAAGCAAGTTAAATCATGGCATAATAAGCATGAAATGCAGCCAAGACATGCTCGAAACACAACCAAACATGGTGCTCCTTTGGAGGCCAAAACTTGCCCTTTTCAAGGACATCAAGGAGAGGGGGTGGTCCCCTCCTTCTTGAGACTCTAAGGTATCATCTTCACCACTGAAATCCCTCAAGATTTCAGTGGTGAAGAGATCCTAACACCAAAGTCTCGGATCTCTCACAAAATAGCACAAAATGAGGCCTTTTCAAGGCCTAAGGGTGGTCAAACTTGCTCAAACCACAAAACACTCTTAATAAACAATAAAGAGGCTTAAAAAACAGAACTTTTATGTGTTATAGACTAAGCACAAAAACTGTTTTAAACTAGGCAAAAATGGAGTGCAAAAATGGGGTAAATAAAGTAAGTTGGCTCACCCTTGTAGACTTCTTCACAAAGGTTGGAGTTGTTGGTTCCTTGAGGTCCAAACCAGTCAAGAACTTCAAGAACAAGCCCTTAGCACCTCAGTTCCAAGAGGAAGGTGAAACACTAGGTGTTGATGTGCAATAGTAAGGCACAAACACCTAGTGCACAAAATAAGCAAGGAAAAGAGAGATAGAATAGATATAGGATTTCTAACCTAAACCAGAGCTTCTCTCCTGTCTAAAAATGGCTAAGTCTCTCAAGAACTTCAACACTTGAGCCAAGAGAAGAGCCTTCTCTTGTATAGGCACAAAACTTACAAGTTAAGTCACCAAAGGGGCTCATCCCTCCATACACGTGTATGGAGGGGAAACAAATCTGAAAGTCATGCGAAAATATCTCCAAAAACAGCTGTAAAGTAGTCGGCAGGGCAAAATGGTCATTTTGCCAAAAGAGTGCCGACCGGCACAAAATAGTGCCGACCGGCACAATATAGTGCCGGTGGCAACTACAGCCAGCCAGTGGCCTCTAGCCACAGCCGGTGGTGTGTGGTGATGCCTCACAAGGCATGCCCTGCCCCTCCAAGGCAAAGCACAAGTGTTTGGTGCAAAACCAGACACAAAACGATCGAGTTCGGAGGTCCTGAGGCAAGGCGTGCGAGCCGAGAACTCCGGGAACTCCAAACGAACACGAACATGGATAATCACCGGGTGTTCAAGCGGTGACGTCCAAGTCTTGAGGACGGTCAAAAATGGGGTGTCTACAGCTAACTAAGCTAAGCTAATTATTACAACACAAATTGAATTGGCCAAACTAATTAACAAATTATTGCAACAAATTGAACTAATTAACTAACTATACTAGCTAACTAATTATTACAAACCGAATTAATTAACTATTCTAGATAACTAATTATAATTACAACACAATACAAATTAGTTATTTTAACTAATTTACAAAAAGCACTAGTTAAGCATAGAATTAATCTATTTCAACGCGGATTCCAAGGATCGATGAGGAACTCTTGCATGAACACGGTCTCCACCCAAAAAGCCAATGTTCTGCTACTGCATGCCTCTGTTTTCCAGACCAATTATGTTCTATCTTAGGAGTACACTGCGGAATTTTCATTGGTCGCCGAGAGGGAGCCGGTCGACCACTGCTGATGGTCGATCAGCTACTGATGATGGTCGGTCAGCCAATGCTGATTTGGACTTCCTTGCTGCAACAGAGAGTAAACAGAGCAAGACAGTGTATTTTTCAAGGATTGTTTATACTGTGTATCCCTCCTTATCATCAAAACATCTTAAAGAAGTGATACACTTAGCTCTTAAACCATCAACCAAGCAATTTCATTGCATGATGGCCAAAGAACTAAGATGTACAAGTTCAACAAATGCACAAACAAGACTAAGAGCCTTTACCCTATCATGCATGACCAAGGGCAATGGAGACCTTGGAAACTTGACACATTTCATCACTTTGAGTATGAAATGTCCCAATTTTCCTTGTGATCCATTAACGTCCAATTGAACACACCAAAACACAAGTAATTCTTATCTTGCACCATTTTTGTTGCAACTTTTTAGTTACTCATTTTAACTTACCAACCATTCTTTAACCAATTAAGTCCATTGGTAAGAAGTCCTCTAAAAGAGAAGGAAATGTCAACCAAGAGGTAGTTTAAGGCAAGCGGGAGATGTCATGCCGTTGGTAATGAACCCCCAAAAGAGGATTAAACTATTAAGCATGGACCTCAATCTTAAGCTTACACAATCCCAATGTTGAAACAACCCTCAAAGCAAATGAAAAAGTCAAGAAGTGACGGAGGTTGCAGAGATTAATAGTGCTGAAATTAAGTGAGAAAAGCACTAAAACAAGGCAATCAACTCAAACAAGTGGTGTCTAAAGGCCGAAAACACCAAGTTTGTGAGGACACTTACACTACAAGCATGCAAAATAAGACTCAAATGCACTAAACAACAAAAAACAGAGGTAAAACAGTCCTAAATAAAGCCTAAAACATGCTGGAATTAAGTGTAGACACCCCATTTTTGACCGTCCTCAAGACTTGGATGTCACTGATTGAACACTCAGTGGTCACCCTTGTTTGTGTTCGTCTTGAGTTCCCGGAGGTCTCGGCTGCGCGCCTTGCCTCAGGACTTCCTGACTCGACTGCTTCGTGTATGGTTTTGGCACCAAGCACCTGTGTTTTTGCCTTGAAGGGTAGGGAATGGCTTATTGGCCATCCCCACACCCCACCGGCCCTCCCCTACCATCACCGGCTGCATATGTGCGCCACCGGCCACGATTTCTTAAAAACAATGGCCGGTCGGCACTATGTTTGGCCGACCGGCACTTTATTGTGCCGATGACCTATTTGGTTGGCCGATGACCCTTCTGCACCCCTTGAGGCATGGCGCATGCTAGCTGTGCCAGCTGGAATGCACCAACACCACTCCCCATGCGCGGGGATGAGTCTTGTGAGCCTTTGAACCCCCTAACCTTCTAGAAGGTTGACCCCTTTTGGCCAAGCTTCTTGGGGAAGCTTGGCCAGCTGTCTTAGCTTCTCCAAGAAGCCAAGACCCCTTTGCACCCCTTGACCCTTTCTCTTTAGCTTAGCCATTAAGTTTCTTGGCTTTGTGTTGCCTATATGAGCATCATGCCTCTCCTTTTGCAAGGGGTTGGCCATTTTTGAACAAAAACCAGAGCTTATATCTATATATCTGTTAGATACATCCTCTCTCTCTAGATTCCTCTCTCTCTTCTCTTTTGTGTGTGTTTTTAGGCCTAAAAGTGTAGTTCTACCTTACTTTTGCACTAACACACTATCACACCTTAGCTCGAGTTTGAGAGGCTTTGAGGGTTGATTCTTGAGTTTTTGGACTGATTTTGATCAGAAGAGGAGGGCTGCATTGGCTGTTCTTGAGGTGTTTTTCAAGGGTAAGCATTTTACTTTAGTTTCCCCAAACTTGCACTAGATTTCTACCTGTCTTGTATGCTGATTTGAACTTTGTGTATAACATAAAAAAGCCTTGTATTTTCATTCTTTAAAACTTTCATTAAGGGTGTTTTGGCATTGGGGGTCGAAATCCCCCTCTTAGGCCTCTTTTGGCCCCTTTTGGTGCCTTTTTCCTTAAGCCTTGTTTACTTTGTTGTATTAGCCTTCTCACCACTGAAATCTAGTGGATTTTCAGTGGTGAAGAAGATGGTTTGAAGTCTTTTATAGGGGAGGGACACCCCTTTCCCCTTTGTCCCTCTTTACTTTGGTTTTTGGCTTAAAAAGGCAACATGTATGCTTGGTTGTTTTGGGTACCATTTCAGAGTTTGTCTGGGTGTTTTGGGTCATATTATATCTCTGTCCTTGGTTGGATTTGTAACCCTTAGCATGCATATTATACTTGCTTTGCATTCCTCTAGTTGGCATAGAAATGCATCTTGTGTTTAGGCCATCATTCTTGTATGTATTAGCCTACCTTCATGAAGGTATTAGTGTTGTTTTGTCATGTTTTAGGTCTGTTGGCCACTGATTTTGCCGTGTTTGGCATGCTTGATGAAGTTGCTTTGCATTATGGCTTGTAAGCCTTGAGTATGTGATCCATGAACATGCATTGGTTAGGCTATTTAGGTGATTTGGAATCATTCAACATGCTATTTCAGTCCCCATGCCATGCTTATATGTCTCCATTTGTCATGTCTTTCATGCTTTGAAATATTGGTCTCTTGTGCTTTGAAATGGACATTGTGCATGCTTGCATGTTTAAGGCATTTGGGCTGCCATATCAGGGGTTTTAGGGGTCGTTTTTGCATGCTAAACATCTGTTTTTGGTTGCTTGGTTCATGCCATGGGTGGTCTTGTTAGTGGTAGCGGAGTACCCTCTTTTGTGCCTTAGCTTTAGGCCCATTAACTTGCATGCTTATTAAGCGTTTTGTCCATGGTTTTAGGCACTTTTGGCCACTGTTTTGGGGTGGATTGAGGTTTGCCCCTTTACGGTTTAAGCCCACTATTGCATGCTTGTCTCATGTTCCTTGCATGATTGCTTCACTAGGTGTTGTAGCATGATGATCCTATTGCTTAGATTGTCCTTGTTTGCATTGCATTTGCATCTTGCATGTTTAGCATTACATACTTGCCATGATAGGTTGCATTGCATTTGGCATGCCTTGCCTCTTAGCCTTAGGATGCATTGTTGAGCCATGTTTGCGTAACATGCATTGCATTACTTGGTTTGGGGTGTCAAACCAAGTGTGAGAGATGAGAGGTGTTTGTATTATAAGTGACAAAACACATCTCAATTCTCATGTCACCGAGGCCCTTGACTTTGACATGATAGGGTCTTGGTCCCCATTTGTGTGTTGCATACATTTCCATTGAATTGCAATCTTGGTCTCTTAGGCCATCATGCATCAAAATGCATAATTGGTGGCCCAAGGACCAAGGGCCATGCTTCCTTGAGTCCCATACATGATAGGAAACATGGCCATGCTTACATATGCCCAAAAATTCCATGCCATACACTGTCTGTCCTTGTTGCTGTCAAAAACTGTCTTCTACAGGAATTTTCTGCCGACCAGCAGTATAGAGTGCCGACCGGCCATTAGTGTGTGGACGATGACCTCATGAGCAGCCGATGGACATTTTACATGGCCGGTGGCCATTTCATCCAGTCGATGGTGTGAAGCAGTGTGCATAGAAGATATCCTGGGACTTTAGCAGTCTTTGGAGAGGCAGATTAAGCGGCGATGGTATAGTATGGTGCGGGTTTTCCGGGTAAGGCGGATCGAGCATGCATCATTCGCGCATCCCGAGGCAGAGCTGAGGCCCCCTTCTTTTTACATTTGATTTAATTCGATAAATAGAATATTTGTAATAATTTATTTTGTATTTGGACTGTGCTATTCAGGACTGTATATTCTTTTAATCCCTCTGTGTGAGGGCGTATTTGTAATAAGTGTGCTTGAGTGTGTGCATGTCTTCCAACCCCACATCTTTCTTCCCTTTTATTTACCTGCTTACGTTGGTAGACTAGGACATATTTAAATTAGCATACAGTATGATGGCATGTTTGCATTCATGCATTTGTTTACATGCACCGGGCTCGGCACATCACGCTAACTGCATTGTATTTCAATTTCCAAATTGAATACGTGTTACTTGTAGCATTTCACATGCCATGTTTAGGATAGCCGAGCCTATTCTAGTTGCATTTTGTATGTGTTACATTAGCCATTTCTAACATGAACTAGGATCATGCATATGATTACTAACTAGTTTCTGTTTTGGCTTGGAGTACTAGGTAAGCTTTTATGCTTTAGCATACTGCATGCGTGTGAGTGTTGCCATGACAGCATGATTACCATGAGGCTAGTTGCTTATGTGATATAACTGCTTGAATGCCTGTGGATGGAGGTCGAATTGCTTGAATTGGGATAATGCATTAAAACTGTGAGTTTTAAGCCCACTAGATAGTGGCAAAACCATCTTTTCTAAAGCCCACTTGAGGGTGGCAAAATCTTCATTTTAGCCTACTTGCGAGTAGCAAACCATTTTCAAAACAAACTTGAAATGTTTTGTTCCAACTTAGGCGATTTGGTCTATACTTGTTTGCTGTGCGCATAACATAGTAATTCTAAGCTAATAACTAGAATAAGAACACATAACGTTTTCAAAATTGGATATCACGGTTAGTAGAGGCCAATCTTCGGACCGGGCGAGAGGGGGTGCTCATAGCTAACCTTCCCCAATCGTACCCAAGCTCCCGAGCCGAGGCAATTTTGGTGATGACGGACACGTGGCCTTTGGCACCAAGTCAGGGTTTCCTAAATTTCTCAAAATAAAATATTTAGGTGGCGACTCTGTATCTGGCAAAGCAGTCCATATTTGGCACTTCTTTCAAAATCTGTTTTTTTTTTTCAAAACGATTTGCCGGATTTGGACTCTTTGGTTCAGATTTAGAACCGCGACAACAAAAGGGAGTCCGAACTGTAGCGGGGTCCCTCGCAAACCTGTTACAGTTTCTGGCGACTCTGCTGGGGATTTTAGAGAGCTTGACTCGAACTCGTGATATCCTGTTTTGATTTCATTTATGTGTTTCTTTGCATTGCATGTGCATTGGTGCGCCTAGGACTCCGTGTTGGCCATCTGCTATTCCTGAGCGGTTTGCCGGAGGCATGACTTTGTCAAAGCATGCCATAAGGCTGACCGGTTGCGGGCTCTGCCAGTATGGGAACACAAACCCTAGTTTTACCGGGGCACCCATTTTGACCATTCGACCTAGTGCATATTCGGAATCCATAGTGACCATCCCAAACTAGGACAGGTTGCTTACCCGACATAGGTTGTTTGAAACCACTGCGTGCGTAGTGAAACCCTAGCTCCTTACAAAATAGGACAGGGAAACCCTACCCCAACATAGGGGTGTTTTGGTCCTCTCTTACATGCTATGTGCTTTTAGAGTGTATCTCTACAGGGAATACATGTATCAGTTTGCAAGTCTAGGTATCAGGCCTGCGGGCATCAGTATTTGGGGAATCAGTTCTACCCGAGGGTATCAGTTTTGGGACAGTTGTTTGAGGAACAGGGATCAGTATTTGAGGGACAGTCTATTCAGTTTATTGGCAACATGTTATGATACCCAACCATGTGTTGTATATTTTACGCCGTTACGCTGTCCGATTGTCTGTTTATTTATACGCTTTATTTTATCTTTTTGCTAGGTAGTTGAGCACAATTGCTTCCAACCCAGCAGATATTCCCCAAGCACTCTGGACTAGAGGTCGTCGACTCCATCGATCTGAGGATCTGGTAGACGGACAACCAGTGTACCACTCTCTACCCCCGGTTACTAGACGGAGGTCAACTAGGCAGAAGGCATCGATTCGTGATCAAGATAGAGGGCTTTGTCTACCCACCGTGTCTGATGAGATCGAGACTCGCTCCTCTCACAGAAAGGGAACATACAGCGATAACTCAGTCAGAGCAGAACAGTATGACTAGCTTAGAAGAGATGGTGCGCTAGCTTCAGGAAAGCATGAAAATGATGCAGCAGATCTTTGTCAAAGCGAGTTTGCCAAGCAACAGGCCACGGTTATGAATGAACAAGCAGAGTTAATTGTCAGGTTATAGTAGCAAGCCGGAGCCTCCGCTTTGCAACAAGTTCCTCCCCCACCAGGAGTTCCAAACCTCGAGGAGACGGCCAATGCTCAGAATGATACAAAACTTCCCACAGGGCCACCTCCACCCCCGATCCTCCCCCAAATCCAACCTCAACTATCAAAGACACCCACCAACTTACCAGACTCTCCCTTTGAATTTGAGACAGATCCCACCGCTCTGAAGTTGAACAAGCTTGAAAAGCTGTTTAAGAGGTCCCAAGGAGCCAAGACCATTCCCGACATTGAAGATGGCTACACTGACGCAGCTGTGACGCTGCCCGACAAATTTAAAATGCCCCATATAGATCGATTTGACGGGTTCAGGGACCCCATGGTGCACCTGAGACTGTTTTCAGATGTCCTAAGGCCGATGGGCCTCAATAGACTACAGAAGATGTGTTTGTTCGGTCGGACCTTGTCAGGTGTGGCGGCTATATGGTATGCCAAGTTAGAAGATGATGTCAAGAGAAACTGGGACGAGATGGCTGAGGCCTTCATTGCACAGTACTCATATAATACACAAATCGAGATTATAACCCGTGATCTCGAAACAACAAGACAGGAACCTAAAGAGAGTTTCTCAAAATTCGTAACCAGATGGAGGGCCAAGGCTTCGATGATGACCTTAAGACCTACAGACAAAGATCAGATTCGGATGATTGTGCGCAATCTTCAATCGAAGTTGATGCAAAAGATGATCGTACTCCCCTTTCCTACTTTTTTCGACCTGCATGAAATGGGGGTGCAGATTGAGGATGCCTTGAAGCAAGGCTTAATTGACAATGACCGGGAGCAACCCCGAAGGACTTTCAACCGCAACACTAATGCGGGCCCGAGCGGCACCACGACTACAAGAACGTTCGAAGTGAGCATGGTCACCACTAACCCCCCTCCGAGAACCACGGCAGTTGCACCATTCTCCGGTGCGTCCAGAAGCGATCCACCAACAGCCAAATACCCACCCAAAAATACCAGAACCTTCCCTCCACTTTATATGCCCCTGTCCAAAGCTTTGGGGGTTTTAATCAGAAAAGGGCACTTGAAGCCCCTAGAGCCGCGGCCCTTACCAGAAAGACTTCCCGCTACCCACAACCCAGCCAAGTATTGTGCATTTCACCAATAGCACGGTCACGACACCGATCTGTGCTTCCGATTACGTCATGAGATTCAAGATCTCATCGATAACGGGGTGATCTTGCCTCCCGAAAAACCCAACATTATTACAGATCCCCTCGCTGCACATAACCAAGCTCCACCCCCCAAAAGAATCAATTTCATCCATACCGGGGTCGTGTCCTACGATCCTAGTATCTATATCACCCCTTCCCACCTGCCTAAGCCAGAGGTGTTCTTTCCCGATTGCGCCGATTTGTGCATGATGGACATCTCCATGACCCAGCCTAAGCCAACGGTGGTAACTGTCGAAGACAAGAGAGAGGGGGTTCCAAAGGAGAAGAGGATTGTTGGGCCAAAGTCTGTAGAATCTGGAAGTTGTGTTGAGAAAACATATAATCCAGGTGACTACATTTCATCGATAGGCCAGGATGCGCCAGATGTGGAATTTCCAGCAGGAGGAGAACTGTGTGTAATCCAAGGGGATAGTCTAGGACAGGGAATAGATGATTTAACAACTATGGAAGAGGACCTTGCCAATCTCCGATTTTACAGCGATCAAGATCCAGGGGATGTGGTAGCCAACTGGTATGATTATGAGGAGTCGACAGAGGCTACAGGGTGGTTGGACGATCAACCAGATGTGGTAGAAGAATTCCAGCTAGAACAGGGCCCAGCAGGGGCGAGAATGTCAGTAACAGCCGGAAAGGTCGAAGAACAGAGTGCATCGCCGGAGAGCGCCGGTGTCAAGAATTTCGCTCAGGATTGGAGCATTTCAAATACGGGAATAACTGAACAGTCGGTTGCATTGACACACCTAGAATAGGAAAAATTCGAAGACTCCGAGAGAATCAGGAAGGCAAAGGCCCATATGGGGACTGAAGCTGCTATGTGCACAGAAACTGAGAATGTCGCGAGCATCTGGATGGAAGGTGCTGCGAGTACAAGAACAGCCGTACCAGAGCCGAACAGATGTTTGTCAGCTGCTGATGGAATGTGGTGGGAAGATGAGGACCTATGTCTTGCCCACACAGATGAAGATTGGGGGAACAACCAACCCGATAACACCTGGTACCTTGGAGAGGTCGACCATATGACACGGAGTGGGCGGTATTTCAAACCCCCACACCTAGATCAAGCGGAGGCCTCAGGGAAGGATAGAGAGGTTGAGAAGCAAAAGGAGAAGCAACTTGAAGAGAAGGCTGTACTCAAACAGCTTAAAAAAAATACAAGCAGACATCTCCATATGGGGACTGCTCATGGCATCACGGGTGCATAGAGAGGCTGTCTTATCAGCCATGGACAAAGCAAAGCTTTCAATAGAAACCATGCCAGAGCAGCTGGTGGGATTGGTCTTTCCGGGAGGAGCTACCCCGACGCTGACTTTTTCCGACAAGGAATTGCCACCCGAGGGGGCAGAGCATAATAAACCCCTCTACATTTCTGTGGAATGTAAGAATAAATAGATACCGGTGGTTCTCGTCGATACCGGATCCGCCATCAACGTCTGCCCGGCAAGGACGGCGTTTGCAATTGGCTTGAAAGTCGTGGATTTTGTACCAACAGCTCAAGTCATCCGGGCGTATGACAATACAAGTAGGAAAGTGATGGGAACAGTTAAAGTCCAGACTAAAGTTG
Source organism: Camellia lanceoleosa (assembly GCA_025200525.1). NCBI lineage: Eukaryota > Viridiplantae > Streptophyta > Magnoliopsida > Ericales > Theaceae > Camellia > Camellia lanceoleosa. Next base: position 78,970,518 of record CM045767.1, read on the forward strand.
GGCCGGGACAGCATGAGATAGATTTCCATGTCTTGGAAGTGCCTGCAACTTTCAACTTGCTTTTGGGGCAGCCGTGGCTACATCAGGTGAAGGCAGTATCATCCACTTTGCATCAAATGGTGAAATACCCCTATAGGAAGGGAGTAGCCATTGTTTTTCAGAATTCATTAATCCATCCGCCACCGGAAGTATCCACGCCTGTTCTAGAAATCGAGCATGGCATCGAGGATGTGTTCATATCGGGTTTTGCCCTGGCTAAGGCTCAGGTTGTACAGAACATCATGGCTGTCAATGAAGGGATCTATGTTAGTGCCCAAGCAGTGTATCTCATGAACAAGCTCCAATATATCCCCGGAATGGGATTAGGAAAGAGCGGCCGCAAGGGCGTTGCAGCATTGGCCGAAGTGCCACACAACCCCCATACCTTTGGCTTGGGTTATTTGCCCACCAAGGAGGATTGGGCAAAGAAAGGAAAGGAGATGGTTGGGAGAGCCACAGCAAAACAAATGGGGAGACCTTTCGACTTAATGCACCGACCCATTCAGGGTACCCTAAACGGACGCTTTGTCCAGGAGGGGGAAGACTTTCCATTTTGTGGTTTTTCGGAGCCGTGGTTGAACGCGGAGAGGAAGCGTGTACCAGGGTTCGAGATTTTCTTTGACCTACAGTTACCTGGGGATGATGTTGCTAAAGAGCAGACAGACCCAACAATTGAGGATGAATAGAACAGGAAAGTGGAGTCTGAGGGCGCCGAACTTGAAATGGGGGTAGCACTGGCGTGTCTACTTTCAGATCCTTCGATCGACCAGTTGTGCTTGGGGGATAACTCCTCGGTGTCCATAATTGGAAATGAAACGGCTGCGGGCCTACCATCAACCATTTTAGATGCATCCATCGCACCCTCCCTCACCTGGCAGTACGAAGAGGATTTACGTCAGCAACACCGTCGTAGTGAGTTGGAATCTGATTCCTCCGAATCTATTGAGTCGAATCAGTTCCAAATCGAAGTCTGAAGTCCCAGATTCTGGGTTGATAACCCGGATGCCACATCTGTCGTGTCGTCTTTTTCTTTCTCTTTTGAGTCTGTTGTAACAGAAGAATCGGACGGTTTGGAAGTACATAATGAGAATGGTATGAATGTGGTTTCCGAGTACTTTTCTGTGCCTTTGATTTATTGCTTAAATCAGGACTTTCAAAATTTTGATGAAAACGACGAGGACGAAATTCCTCCGGTTTTACAACGTTTAATTGAACAAGAGCAGGAGAGATTTGTCAAACCTTTAGTTGATGAAATCATTAGTGTAAATGTTGGTACTGAGAAGGACTCGCGGTTGGTCTAGATCGGGTCCACGTTGTCTTCAGAGGAGCGCGAGCGCTTAGTCGCTTTATTAAAAGATTTCAAAGATGTTTTCGTGTGGTCCTACGAAGACATGCCTGGAATCGATCCTGAGATTGTACAACACCGGATCCCTCTCGATCCCGAGGCCCGACCTGTCAAACAGAAACTCAGAAGGATCCGCCCTGATTGGGCCGTTAAGATCAAGGAAGAGGTCACCAAGTAAATCGACACAGGCTTCTTGCTGGTATCCGAATACCCGACTTGGCTGGCCAACATTGTTCCAGTACCGAAGAAGGATGGCAGAATTCGGGTATGTGTAGACTTCAGGGATTTGAACAGAGCCAGTCCAAAGGACGACTTTCCCTTGCCACATATTGATGAGTTGGTAGATTTCACAGCGGGGCATGCTTTGCTTTCATTTATGGATGGCTTCTCAGGCTATAATCAGATAGTAAGGGCACCCGAAGACCAGGAGAAGACTGCATTTACCACCCCGTGGTGTACATACTGCTACAGAGTAATGCCATTTGGGTTGAAGAATGCCGGGGCTACTTTTCAACGGGCAGCGACCACAATATTGCATGATATGATCCATAAAGTGGTTGAGGTGTATGTGGACGACATGATTGTCAAATCCAAAGAAAGAGAAGGTCACTACACCGCCTTGCAAAAGTTTTTCCAAAGGATTAGAGAATTTCGGCTGCGGTTGAATCCTCATAAATGCACATTCGGTGTCACAGCGGGAAAAATGCTAGGGTTTCTGATTACGCAAAGGGGCATCGAAGTCGACCCTTCCAAAATCAAGGCCATCTTAGAAATGCCACCACCAATGGCTGAAAAAGAGGTGCGAGGCTTTCTGGGTAAAGTGCAATTCATAAGACGGTTTATTTCCAAATTAACCTAAACTTGTGAACCACTTTTTGGTCTCCTGAAGAAAGGAAAGAAATTCCAGTGGGACGGCCGATGTCAAGCAGCTTTCGAACAGATCAAAGAATATTTGCAGAACCCACCTGTGTTGTCATCGCCAGAGCCGGGAAAACCGTTGATATTGTACCTATCGGTAACTGAGACTACAATGGGCTGTATGCTCGCACAAGAATCAGAGAATAAGTTAGAGAGAGCCATCTACTATCTGAGCAAAAAGATGCTGGATTACGAGACCTGCTACACTCCGTTGGAGAAAGCTTGCTTAGCTTTGGTATGGGCTACCAGGAAGCTGCGGCACTACCTGTTAGCTCACTCCGCAATGCTGGTTTCACGACTCGATCCTATCAAATATCTTTTCGAGAAACCGGCACTTACGGGTAGGCTAGCTCGTTGGCTGCTGTTGCTTTCCGAATTTGATCTAAAGTATGTGACACGCAAGTCCGTAAAAGGGAGAGCAGTAGCGAAATTCCTTGCCGACCACCCGGTTGATGAGGATGAAGCAGTTGAGTATCTATTCCCAGATGAAGCCATTTTGTATGTCGAAGACGAAACTTGGACAATGTACTTTGACGGAGCGTCGAACCAGTATGGGTATGGGATAGAAGTGTTGCTGATAGCGCCCGACAATTCCCGTATCCCTTTAGCATTCAAGCTCCAGTTCAAAGTCTCAAACAACGGCGAATCTGAGGCATGTATTCTTTGGTTTGGAAGCGGCTCTAGAACTAGGGGCAAAACAATTGAACGTTATCGGGGACTCCAACCTTGTTGTATCTCAAGCAAAAGGAGATTGGAAGGTCAAAGAAGAGAAAATGATAATTTACCACTAGACCTTGGATTTGTTAATTCCTCGGTTTGAAAAGATGAACTTCACTCACCTAGTAAGAGAGAACAACAGTTTTGCAGATTCACTAGCAACTCTATCTTCCATGATAGACATCCCGTTCGGAGTCCAGATGCGTCCGATCATCATTGACCAGAAGTTTGTGCCAGCATATGAGTCGATCTCTGCCATAGATGAAGCTCAGGATGAGAACCCCTGGTATTATGACATATGGAACTTCTTGGAGAAGGAGACGTATCCACCAGGGGCAAATGCCAAAGATAAAAGGGCAATCAGGAGAATGGCTGTTCAGTTCATCATCTGCGGAGGTAAACTGTACAAGAGAGGTCATTTGGGAATGCACAAGCTGTGTGTAGAAACTGAGGAGTCGAAGCACCTGATGAAGGCCATCCATGGAGGAGAATGTGGTGCACATATGAATGGGGTAATGCTGGCACGGAAGATCCTCAGACAGGGTTATTATTGGTCCATCATAGAGGAGGATTGTATTGGCTTTGTTCGACAATGCCATAAATGCTAGATCCATGCAAACCGCATGAACATCCCACCGTCAAAGCTATACAACATGACTTCGCCATGGCCATTCTCAGTGTGGGGAATCGACGTGATTGGGGCTGTTACTCCAAACGGGTCAAACGGGCATGAGTTCATCCTCGTCGCAATAGATTATTTTACAAAGTGGGTTGAGGCCCAATCTTATGCGGTTTTAAAGGCTTCACATGTCGCGAAGTTTATCAGGAATAACATTATCTGGCGCTATGGGGTCCCGAACAAGATTATTTCAGATAATGGTTCCCACTTCAAGAAGGAGGTGATTGATTTGTTGGAGAAGTACAATGTGGCTTTTCATAAGTCGTCCACATACCGGCCACAGACCAATGGAGCAGTTGAGGCCGCCAACAAGAACATCAAACACATACTGTGGAAGATGGTGGAAACCTATCGGGATTGGCTAGATAAGTTACCATTCGCTCTGTGGGGCTACCGAACTTCGATTAGAACTTCTACTGGGGCTACTCCGTATTCATTAGTCTATGGGATGGAGGCCGTCCTACCAATCGAGATCGAGGTTCCGTCATTACGAGTATTGGCTGAGTGTCAAATAGCCGAAGCAGATTGGTAGCAGAGCAGGTTCGAGGAACTTATGCTTTTCGACGAAAGTGCATCGAAAGCATCAGATCATGTTCGTGGTTATCGTATGAGAATCGCCCGGGCTTTCAACAAGAAGGTTAAGTCCAGGAACCTACAAGAAGGAGATTTGGCGCTCAAAGACAACACGGCTCACATCCATGACCCAAGGGGCAAGTTCGCACAATTGACGGTCCCTACATCATCAAAGCTATCTGGTCGGGTGGAGCTATGGTTCTGATGGACCTAGATGGCCTGGAGTTCTCACAACCGATCAACATGGACAAGTTGAAGAAATATTACCCTTGAGAGGCTTGCTAGGCCGAAAATCCGAATGGGCGACCTAGGCAAAAGTTAGAGCAAAAAGAAAAAAAAAAATTAGAAAATAGAAAAACTGAGCTTGCAAGGTTGAAAACCCGCAAAGGGCGGCCTTGGCAAAAGTTAGATCGTAAAAGGAGAAGTGAAAATACTCGAGTGAACCTTAGCCGAACTACGTAAGGCTGGATTCCCATCTTTGGGATACGTAGGCAGCTTCATCCTGAAGTTCAGCCACAAACTTTTCCCCGATCAACTTTGTCCATTTGATCATTTTAGTCATCTTTGTCCATCGGCATTCATCGTGGTCTCCGGTGTAGTGCTTTTCAGACTAGGGGCAACTTTCCGTTGCCATGTAGCGTTGCGGTGCTATTCAGACTAGGGGCAACTTTCTAGTTGCCGGGATTCGGGATTGTACATCTCAGTGACAAATTTCAGGCATGTTCAGTTCTGATCCATATCGAAAATGGTTTTGAAAAGTTTTAATAAAAGTTGACTTTGTTCAAATTAATCTTTTTACAACTAAGACCATTTTTGGACCAAAGCGGAAAATTTTCAGTACCACAATCTTCAATTTCATTGATTTCAATACAGAGTTCTCCTGCTCTTGCATACAATTGAAGTTGCTTTTTATTACAATCATAAGGAAAACTTGAAAGTTCTAATAAAGCAATAAACCTGGGGCATAGTCAAGTCAGGTGCCCCTGCGCCCCCTCCCAGAGCCGGTCGAAGTCTCTGATGCCAATCTAGGCCTATTCTGCGCCTTTTCATTGAGCCAATCCCAACACTCATCAGACAAAGTGCAATTGAAAATAGGAGCAGGGGCCAGGAGCTCTCTGGTTCTCCATGCTGTAGCATATCAGGCAAGCTGTGCACCCCGGATCGGGAATGCGGCTGGGTACTCTATCTCTTCTGGTGGACAAGTTTGGTCATGACCAAATTGACAACGGATCCGGAACGGAAAATAGAAGACACAGTGAGTCAAGCCAATCAGCTGAATCCCAGATTGGCGAGTCATACTGTAGCTCATTGCCGGTAGATTGAGCCAAGGACACCGCCAAGCGATGCGATCCGCGGACAAGTTACACATCCAGGCGAACCACCAACCCTTATCAAGGGCATCGACTAGGCGTCGCTTGAAGAAGTAACCACGGGCTGAGTATGTTGGGCAAGAGTCCACAACCTGCAACTTGTCCATCAACCATATCTAGGAAGGGATAAAAAAAAATGAAAGATTGAAGAATAGAGAGATGTACGATGAGAGAAAAGTAAGAAAAGGGTTCTGTGAGAAAATCGAGCTTGAGAGCCGAGTGACATGAGCAATACATGTGAGAGATTGGGTGGGAAACTTTACCTGCAGAATAAAGGACTCCTCAAGAATTTGGTTGCTTCGCGACGATAGAAAGCATCCAAACCCATCAACGTCTCAGCCAGAGTCATGATAATGCAACTCTTACCCTCTTTCAAACCTTGGGTAACTTCAATCAAACGGATGCTAGATCCTCCAGAACCTGAGGCAAATAAGAAATGAGATAGCATACACAAACAAAGTGCGTGTTGACGAAAACCTTGCCAATGACGGTCGCCGCGGTCACCGGTCTCAGAAAAACGACAAACTAAACTCGGAATATCCAGCATTCCGTCACAAATCAGAGATCAAGCATCAGGCACGGAGAATCCACATATTTGTCCCAAGGCTTGGGCATGGCCAAAACGGGGTTGGGGCAGAATCTCTTCATTGCGCTCAGACTCCATTAAAACTTGAAAATCTTCGAAGGTGGGACATATCATGTTCGCCAAAGTCGAAAACATCGTCCATCGATTCCAAAACCTTGCCGCGGCATGGAGAAACGGAAAGTGCAGCGGGGTACGACCCAAAGTGAATAGTGCGTTCATGCTGAAACCCCGGAAATTTAGCTTTTCCGAGCCATCCAAGTTGTTTATCCAAGTTGCAAGATTTTGGGCAAGAAATTCTTTCATTTGGAGTAAATCAGTGTGGAAATGAGGAAAACTACGAAGCTGGGGCCTTTTGTAGGGGATAAGGTTGAATGGAGGATAGGTGTCAGCATTCTGCTGGTTCCTTCCATTCTTGGCCGACCGGCCAAATAGATTACCGACCGGCCATCACTTTTGGCTGGTAGAGATTCCTCATGGCCGGTGGCTCTTCCCTAGGGCCGGTGGTCTTCCTCTTTGTTCCCTGAGTTGTTTCTGCTCAGAAGTTGGGGAATCCCACCATTACCAATGCCCCCCGGTGATCAATTCTTGCGGGGCCGTGCCCATTTGCTTATCGAATTGTTGTACATTTGTTTATCGAGTTGTATTTCGCTCTCTTTAAGTCTCCATGTTGCTTATCGAGTTGTACTCGCACTTAGTTAGCTTATCGAGTCTTCTCGTTTTGCTTATTGAGTTGTAAGTCGGTTCGCTACCTGATTATTATGATGCAAGTGCTTCATTTTCAAATGAATTTCAATTTCATTCACATTGTTATGTGCTGCCTTGCGATACGATGCATACAAAGCACAAATGTAGCACCCTTTTGATCAAGTAGCAATTTCATTTCCGTCATATGTTTTGCAAAAAATGCACAGTTTTGAAAAATAATGTTAGCAAACCTGCTTGACACAGTGCAATGTGCTTGAACTACTAGTAAAAAAAAAGAAAAGTAAAGCAAAAGGGAAGTAGGGTAGCAGAGTGTCGGGATTGCTACTGATAACCTCCCTCCTTTTCCTTGAAATTGAGGCACCACCTGCACCCTTGTTCAGGGTCAACTATATGATTTGACATCTTCATTATTCAAGACACCGCGAAGAAGCGCACCTTTGAAACATCAGTAGGCTTTCAAGTTTACCTTAGGCCGTATTTTCTTGAGCGACACTCCGTATATGCGAGGAACATCCCTTCCCGTATCCTTTTGCATCCTGTGAGCTCCACAACATGCTTCAATTGTATTGTATTGCAGTATTTTGCAGTACACGCCTCAGGTTTTTATCCTTACTTGCGTAGACCGCATGATTTATCATTACTTGCGTAGACCGCATGATTTACTTGCGTAGACCGCATGTTTTCTCATTATTTGCATAGACCGCATGCTTTACTTGCGTAGACCGCATGTTTTCTCATTATTTGCGTAGACCGCATGTTTTCTCATTATTTGCGTAGGCCGTATAATTTCTCATTACTTGCGTAGACCGCATGATTTATCATTACTTGCATAGATCGCATGCTTTACTTATGAGACCGCATAATTTCTCATTACTTGCATAGACCGCATGCTTTACTTGCGTAGACCGCATGCCTTACTTGCGTAGACCGTGATGCTTTGCTTATGAGACCGCATGTTTTATCATTACTTGTGTAGACCGCATGCTTTACTTGTGTAGACCGCATGTTTTATCATTACTTATGTAGACCGCACGCTTTACTTGTGTAGACCGCATGCCTTATAATGAATTATACTACTTGCGTAGACCGCATGTTTGTCATCAATTTCGTTGCTTGCGTAGACCGCATGCTCGTGTTCAATTTCATTGCCTGCGTAGACCGCATGCTCCACTCACATGTCTGTGCCTTCACAACATTGTTATGCTTCCCACTTGCTTTGCGTTGTCACGCATTTTCAAGTACATGAATATGCATGGTGCTAACCGCATTGTACCTGTTAAGTCTGTTTCCTTTGCAGGCACGATATTGTATGTACGGTTCATTTGCAGCCGGTAGAACCGGGCGAACCAGACAGGTATTGTATCCTCCGCGTGAGACGTCTCGAGAATCGCATAATTCTCTTACATCATTTCTGCATTGTAGTGTAGTTTGGTGTATGATAGCTTAAAACTGTTACATGTGTGCCTCGTTACAGTTTTCTTTGCATGATCATGAGTTATGCTCGACTTTGTGAATCGTCTTGCATTTTTCCCCTGCCTTCGGGCGCATATCTTGTTCGTCTTGCATGTTTGTCCAAGTCTTCGGCCTTGTCAAAAACGGGTCGTCTCTGGGCTTTGACATTCAATCCCGTCATTGTTATGACTTTCGAGTTCTGTCAAAGAGGGGCAATTGTAGACACCCCATTTTTGACCGTCCTCAAGACTTGGACGTCACTAATTGAACACTCAGTGGTCACCCTTGTTTGTGTTCGTCTCGAGTTCCCGGAGGTCTCGGCTGCCCGCCTTGCCTCAGGACCTCCTGACTCGACTACTTCGTGTATGGTTTTGGCACCAAGCACCTGTGTTTTTGCCTTGAAGGGCAGGGAATGGCTTGTTGGCCATCCCCACACCCCACCGGCCCTCCCCTACCATCACTGGCTGCATATGTGCGCCACCGGCCATGATTTCTTAAAAACAATGGCCGGTCGGCACTATGTTTGGCCGACCGGCACTTTATTGTGCCGATGACCTATTTGGTTGGCCGATGACCCTTCTGCACCCCTTGGGGCATGGTGCATGCCAGTTGTGCCAGCTGGAATGCACCAACACCACTCCCCATGCGCGGGGATGAGTCTTGTGAGCCTTTGAACCCCCTAACCTTCTAGAAGGTTGACCCCTTTTGGCCAAGCTTCTTGGGGAAGCTTGGCCAGCTGTCTTAGCTTCTCCAAGAAGCCAAGACCCCTTTGCACCCCTTGACCCTTTCTATTTAGCTTAGCCATTAAGTTTCTTGGCTTTGTTTTGCCTATATAAGCATCATGCCTCTCCCTTTGCAAGGGGTTGGCCATTTTTTAACAAAAACCAGAGCTTATATCTATATATCTGTTAGATACATCCTCTCTCTCTAGATTCCTCTCTCTCTTCTCTTTTGTGTGTGTTTTTAGGCCTAAAAGTGTAGTTCTACCTTACTTTTGCACTAACACACACACTATCACACCTTAGCTCGAGTTTGAGAGGCTTTGAGGGTTGATTCTTGAGTTTTTGGACTGATTTTGATCAGAAGAGGAGGGCTGCATTGGCTGTTCTTGAGGTGTTCTTCAAGGGTAAGCATTTTACTTTAGTTTCCCCAAACATGCACTAGATTTCTACCTGTCTTGTATGCTGATTTGAACTTTGTGTATAGCATAAAAAAGCCTTGTATTTTCATGCTTTAGAACTTTCATTAAGGGTGTTTTGGCATTAGGGGTCGAAATCCCCCTCTTAGGCCTCTTTTGGCCCCTTTTGGTGCCTTTTTCCTTAAGCCTTGTTTACTTTGTTGTATTAGCCTTCTCACCACTGAAATCTAGTGGATTTTCAATGGTGAAGAAGATGGTTTGAAGTCTTTTATAGGGGAGGGACACCCCTTTCCCCTTTGTCCCTCTTTACTTTGGTTTTTGGCTTAAAAAGGCAACATGTATGCTTGGTTGTTTTTGGTACCATTTCAGAGTTTGTCTGGGTGTTTTGGGTCATATTATATCTCTGTCCTTGGTTGGATTTGTAACCCTTAGCATGCATATTATACTTGCTTTGCATTCCTCTAGTTGGCATAGAAATGCATCTTGTGTTTAGGCCATCATTCTTGTATGTATTAGCCTACCTTCATGAAGGTATTAGTGTTGTTTTGTCATGTTTTAGGTCTGTTGGCCACTGATTTTGCCGTGTTTGGCATGCTTGATGAAGTTGCTTTGCATTATGGCTTGTAAGCCTTGAGTATGTGATCCATGAACATGCATTGGTTAGGCTATTTAGGTGATTTGGAATCATTCAACATGCTATTTCAGTCCCCATGCCATGCTTATATGTCTCCATTTGTCATGTCTTTCATGCTTTGAAATATTGGTCTCTTGTGCTTTGAAATGGACATTGTGCATGCTTGCATGTTTAAGGCATTTGGGCTGCCATATCAGGGGTTTTAGGGGTCGTTTTTGCATGCTAAACATCTGTTTTTGGTTGCTTGGTTCATGCCATGGGTGGTCTTGTTAGTGGTAGCGAGTACCCTTTTGTGCCTTACCTTTAGGCCCATTAACTTGCATGCTTATTGAGCGTTTTGTCCATGGTTTTAGGCACTTTTGGCCACTGTTTTGGGGTGGATTGAGGTCTGCCCCTTTACGGTTTAAGCCCACTATTGCATGCTTGTCTCATGTTCCTTGCATGATTGCTTCACTAGGTGTTGTAGCATGATGATCCTATTGCTTAGATTGTCCTTGTTTGCATTGCATTTGCATCTTGCATGTTTAGCATTACATACTTGCCATGATAGGTTGCATTGCATTTGGCATGCCTTGCCTCTTAGCCTTATGATGCATTGTTGAGCCATGTTTGCATAACATGCATTGCATTACTTGGTTTGGGGTGTCAAACCAAGTGTGAGAGATGAGAGGTGTTTGTATTATAAGTGACAAAACACATCTCAATTCTCATGTCACCGAGGCCCTTGACATTGACATGATAGGGTCTTAGTCCCCATTTGTGTGTTGCATACATTTCCATTGAATTGCAATCTTGGTCTCTTAGGCCATCATGCATCAAAATGCATAATTGGTGGCCCAAGGACCAAGGGCCATGCTTCCTTGAGTCCCATACATGATAGGAAACATGGCCATGCTTACATATGCCCAAAAATTCCATGCCATACACTGTCTGTCCTTGTTGCTGTCAAAAACTGTCTTCTACAGGAATTTTCTGCCGACCGACAGTATAGAGTGCCGACCGGGCATTGGTGTGTGGATGATGACCTCATGAGCAGCCGATGGACATTTTACATGGCCGGTGGCCATTTCATCCAGCCAATGGTGTGAAGCAGCAGTATAGAAGATATCCCGACTTTAGCATCTTTGGAGAGGCGATGAAGGAAAACAGAGGCGTAGTATGGTGCGGGTTTTCCTGCAAGGCGGATCGAGCATGCATCATTCGCGCATCCCGAGGCAGAGCTGAGGCCTCATTCTTTTTACATTTGATTTAATTCGATAAATAGAATTTTTGTAATAATTTATTCTCAGATTTGGACCAGGCTATTCAGATCAGATATTCTTTTAATCCCTCCATGTGAGGGCGTATTTGTAATAAGTGTGCGTGAGTGTGTGCATGTCTTCCAACCCCACGTCTTTCTTCCCTATTATTTACCTACTTACATTGGTAGACTAGGGCATATTTAAATTAGCATACAGTATGATGGCATGTTTGCATCCATGCATTTGTTTACATGCACCGGGCTCGACACATCACGCTAACTGCATTGTATTTCAATTTCCAAATTGAATAAGTGTTACTTGTAGCATTTCACATGCCATGTTTAGGATAGCCGAGTCTATTCTAGTTGCATTTTGCATGTGTTACATTAGCCATTTCTCGCATGAACTAGGATCATGCATATGATTACTAACTAGTTTCTGTTTTGGCTTGGAGTACTAGGTAAGCTTTTATGCTTTAGCATACCGCATGCGTGTGAGTGTTGCCATGACAGCATGATTACCATGAGGCTAGTTGCTTATGTGATATAACTGCTTGAATGCCTGTGGATGGAGGTCAAATTGCTTGAATTGGGATAATGCATTAAAAATGTGAGTTTTAAGCCCACTAGATAGTGGCAAAACCATCTTTTCTAAAGCCCACTTGAGGGTGGCAAAATCTTCATTTTAGCCTATTTGCGAGTAGCAAACCATTTTCAAAACAAACTTGAAATATTTTGTTCCAACTTAGGCGATTTGGTCTATACTTGTTTGTTTGTCGCATAACATAGTAATTCTAAGCTAATAACTGGAATAAGAACACATAACGTTTTCAAAATTGGATATCACGGTTAGTAGAGGCCAGTCTTCGGGCCGGGCGAGAGGGGGTGCTCATAGCTGACTTTCCCCAATCGTACCCAAGCTCCCGAGCCGAGGCAACTTTGGCACCGAGTTAGGGTTTCCTAAATTTCCCAAAATAAAATATTTAGGTGGCGACTCTGTATCTGGCAACGCAGTCCATGTTTGGCACTTCTTTCAAAATCTATTTTTTTTTTCAAAACGATTTGCTGGATTTGGACTCTTTGGTTTAGATTTAGAACCGCGACAACAAAACGGAGTCTGAACTGTAGCGGGGTCCCTCGCAAACCTGTTACATTAAGCTATAAAAGACTAGAAAAATATGCTAACACATAGACCTAACTAGGCTAGCAAACAAGACACAAGGAGGGGAGGCTAACCCCTCTAATTTTGGACTTCAAAACATGATTTTCACCACTGAAAATACTCTGAAATTCAGTGTTTAAAAGCCCAAAAAAAGATAGTTTGAAAGTGGAAAACAAAGGTGGAAAGGCTTTTCAAACAAGGAATAAAGAAGGGTGAAACACCCCCTAACCTTAAATGGCCTCTAACCACCAATTTCAGCCCACAAAACAGAGTTTTTTATAGCTCAAAAACAACCCAAAAACAGTGGGAAAAAGATAGAAAAACAAGTATTCAAAGGAAGGTAAAAAGGGAAGTATTATACCTCTTGAAGCAAAGATCAACTTTAGGCAACAATTCAAGCCAAAATCACCTTCAAGAGCTCCAAGAAGGCCTCAAGGAACCTCAGCTCAAAGGTGATCAATTTTGGTTAAAGAGGTGTAGGCAAAAGTGTAGTGTATGTAGGCAAGTATATGCAAATTTGCAAGAGAGAGAGAGAGAGAGATTTTTGTTCCAAAAATTCTAACCCTAAAAAATCAGGGAGGAGCCCCCATATATATAGAAAACATGAATTCTATACAAAGAGATCCAAATTTCTACGTGGGTGCAGATGCATGCATTCAGGCAAACAATACCACCGTGGCATAAAATATCTGCAAAACACACTGGTGGCTGTCGGCCACTATTGGTAGCCGATCGGCCACTGGTGGCCGACTGGCCACACCAATGGCCAACAACCAGAAGACATGGCCGACAGCCCATGGTGGTGGCCAACAGGTCCCCAAAAGGTTCAAGCTCGAAACACCAAGGTTTTGGTCCAAAAAAAAAACAAGGTGACGGGGGTGCAAGGCTCAAAGTTGTGGCATTCTACCGAAGACTTCAAGCATGAAAAAGAGCACACAAAATCATAATCATTAAGTGCACAAACGATGATATCCAAGTCTTGAGGACGGTCAAAAATGGGGTATCTACAGTTGCCCCTGTTTGACAGAACTCGGAGTCATGAAATGACGTGAGTAAAAATCAAAGCCCGAAGATGACCCATTTTGACAAGGCCGTAAGACTTGGACAAACAAACAAGACATAAACAAATGGTTGCGCTTGCAGGTTGCCTATGTATCCCTTTGCAAGGAATCAAACTAGCGTAGTTCTGGGCGATGCAAATGATATGCATGAGAAGCAGTTTGAAGGTTGGACTTACCCGTTACGCGAAGTCGGTGATTTTGAAAACTTGTGATCATACGAAATGATGAAATAAGCAAATAACAAGTATAATAAGCAAGAATATGACAGTGACAAATGAATGGGCAACTTCAAGCTAAAATCAACACAAGTTCCATGCAAGAAGAACTAAAACATATTCTAACTATGCCAAAACAAGAGACGAGGAAAGAAAACACCGCTCAGGGTCAGGTTTCATGCATCCTAAGAAAAGAGAACAAAACCGCTCAACCTCAAGGCTTCACGCCCCGAGAAACAAGAAACCACTCAAGCTCGCTTCACACAACTTGAGAAACAAGAAAATTGCTCAGCTCGTGATTTCACGATCCCGAGATAAACACACCTGTGGTCATGCTTCAGATGTCCCGAGAAATAACCACTCGGGCGCGTACTTTGTACGTCCTGAGGTAAAACCCCCCTAGGGTCGTGTTTCACCCGTCCTGAGAAACAACCACTCGGGTGCGTACTTCGTACGTCTTGAGGTAAAAGCGAGGGGTGTGCGATAGATGCACGAAGGTGAACAAGTGCGATAGATGCACGATTCAAAGGAGTGCGATAGATGCACAAAGGTAAACAAGTACGATAGATGCACAAAGGTAAACAAGTGCGATGGATGCACAAGTTAAAGGAGTGCGATAGATGCATAAAGGTAAACAAGTGCGATGGATGCACGAGTTAAAGGAGTGCGATAGATGTACAAAGGTAAACAAGTGCGATAGATGCACGAGTTAAAGGAGAGGCGATAGATGCACAAAGGTAAACAAGTGCGATAGATGCACGAGTTAAAGGAAAAGGCTCTCTTACCGAGACAAGAATGATCTTGACCGGAACTCCTCTGAATGAACCATACATACAATATCGTTTGTCTGTGTTGGCCAATGAAGAAAGAAAAGAATTAAATGAGTGTGATACGATAACCACGTATGTTCTATGTAAGAAAAACAACCAAGATATGATGTTGAAAGCATGTTCTATGCATAAAATAAGAGCATTTTTATGCATGAAATCAGAATGAAAGCATATTCTATACGTGAATCATAGCCAATGCAAGACGCACACGTAGTATATATATGAAATGCATATCTATGCAACAATACAAAATGCATATTCTATGCAAGGAACAAAGCATTGTTTGACAAAAACAAATTTAGCAGCAACCTCCGATTTACATCTCGGAAGAGTTACAACATGTTTAAAAAGGATACACCTCGTTCATGTTGACAAGTGATGAGCATCGTACCAAAACACAGCTTCCGAAGCTCAGAGAGACAATCTAAACTCAACAGTGAACTTTCCCTGCACTTATTGGGAAACAAGGACTCAAAATAGAATCAAGACTCTATGGAGGGGCATTGGCCACTGGCTGGCCACAAGAAGAGGGTGTTGGCCACCTGTCGAGCACCCCTGAAGCTTGTCGGCCACCAATGGTGGCCGATCGGCCATCAATGACAGATTCGGGGCAAATTTGACTTTTTGCCTGGGGTCTTTATATACACACATCCATACTTCATTTCCTCACTTCTCCAAGGCCGAAATTCCTCTCTCTCTCTAGACACTTTCCCTCTCTAGATCCGACCTTTATATGTGTTTTCCAACGCCCAACGCACTTTTTCTTCGCTAAACACTCTTAGCTGTCAACATTTTGAACCGATCAAAATTTGGTTTTGACACTTCTTTCTCCATTTTCGCTCTTCTAGACTTGTTTCCCTCGAGTTTCTCTCAAGTTTCGTGCATTTTTCCTGACTTTGACTTTTCTTTCCATTTTCTCTGTCCTAGAGTTTGACTTTTTCCAACTTTACCCTATTTTCTCCATTTTTCTTCACTTTTCACTGACTTTGCACCCATTTTCTAGATGGCAGGCGATATTCCACGTGGCGGAGCCCCTCCAGAGTTTCCATCTTCACTAGCACCTCCTGCCGAGGTCGAGGAGCCGATGATGGCTGAGGCCAGCGAGGGGGTGGAGGATATTGAGGCAGAGTTCGCCCCGGAGCTTGAGCCAGAGTTGCCACCACGGTGAGGTATCATCCCTGGATACATATCTTGCCTCCTGGAGCCATCAGATGCTTCACTGAGTTTATTCACGGTGTGCCGGATGACCTCCTGCTGAGGGAGTTGGCTTTTCACCTTTCATGCCTTGCTGTTGAGGTATGAACTCTGTTTACTCGCATTTCTGCCTTTTGCATTTCTTGCACTGCATTTTCCAACTGTATTTTCATCACTGCTTTGCATTGTATTTTCTGACTGTATTTTCATCATTGCCTTATCTGATTCACTTGTTCTCTGCCATAGGGCGACTCTCGCGTATACAGGGGCTACGGGGCTACGATAGCTAGGGATTGGTACAACGAGCTCCTCGCAGAGTCCAAGAACATTATTGATGAGGCCGCCAGCCTATTCGCATGATTGACATGGATTATAGTGAGCTACCCACTTCTGGAAGCGCTAGGAAAGAGATGATGGGACGCCACCAACTCCCTCCACTGCCAGGGAGATGACGATGACTCCTTATGACTTTGCCATGATCACGGGCTTAGGCGTAGGGGGTGATCTGATCCCTTTCGACCCTGATATGGGAGAGTAAGAGGTTGCCTAGATCGAGCTACTGGAAGTGTACCCACTGCTCGACCAAACCATGGTGAGATATAGCTGGTTTGCTGATCATTTCCGAGGAAGCCAGCGAGAGACAGTTAAGGAGATAGAGCAGTATGCGCAGGGTTTTCTGATGTTCCTCCTTGGTACGACCCTGTTTGCAAACACGGCAAACACCGTAGGGTTGTATCTACTGAGCGCCCTGGTGACCCTTCCTTGGGTGCATTTCTATGACTGGGGTGGAGCAGGCCTCGCCACTTTGTATGGCTACATGAGCTCTACCTCCCGTCTGCGGGGAGACTTGATCGGAGGCTTCTGGCAAGCCTAGGATGTATGCATTTCTGTTCCCTCTTTGCACTTTACATTTTTTACTCTGCATTTCCTGCTTTACATCTATTCAACACATGTGCTTTCTGCTTTCATTTTCTGTATCTGTTCAAATACATGCTTTCTACTTTGTATTTTCTGTACCTATTCATGCTGTATACTTTCTGCTTTGCATTTTCTGTACCTGTTCAAATACATTGTTGATCACATATCACTGCACTTTCCTTGCAGCTATGGGTATACGCTTATTTTCCAACTCTCGCCCCAGAACCTATGAAGGAGCTTCCCCTAGTGATCCCTTACTCACGAAGGTATGGTGGCTGGCTCCAGCATCGGACCCGTGAGACGTTCATATTCTTTCGTCACTATTTTGACATCGTGGCTGCTCATGAGGTAACCCGAAACACAGTAATTTTCACTTTATAACTGTTCTGATTCACAGTTTGGCGACTGGCAGCGGCCAACAATCTCTACATACTCTATTTGCAGATTATGTGGCAGCTTTGGGCCATGATGCCAGCAGGAATTTGGGACTAGTATGCTGAGGCTTGGTGTACTTCTCGTTTCCACATTCTATTAGAGGGCCCAGTCTGCTGGGCATGGTTCTTGAGCGAGTGGTTCATGCGCCAGACGGTGGGCTTGTTTGACCTGATCATTACGATGGCGCTGCCTAAGTTTATAAGGACAGCAGACAGCCTATCCATTGAGGAGGTCACTGAGCTTATGGTGGGCTTGGATGTTGAATACTTCTGAGCTGAGGGCGACTATGTAGCCTTCATTCAGACCCATCTCATGCCACCTTTGACCGGTGTTTGCAGAGATGCGGATGCAAGAGCTCCTACTGCACGAGAGGCGTCTAGAGTGACCCGGACGACCAGGGCCCGTGGTAGAGGGGCTTCCTAGGCAAGGGAGAGGATGGGGTGGCCAGAGCTTCCCACTGCACTGACATGTTGGCGGCACACCGAGATGCTTACTAGGTCCCGATTGAGCCTGTAGCAGGGGTTTGAGGCCTGACTTAGGTATAGACTGCACTTTACAATTTGCACCCCACATGTCATTTTAGATATGTTTATTGTATATACTGATCATCCAAAATGCATTTGCAGGCCTCCATAGAGTGCATGGGGAGGGCTCTTGAGTTGATAGCCTCCTTAATCGGCATGGTCCAAAGGAGGGAGACGCTGCTTGGTCTCCACGGCATCCCGGTAATTCCTTTAGTTTGCAGTTCATGCTATCATCTTTCCATTGATACATTGGCATCTTAAACTGTAATCTTTCCCAAACTACATCTGACACACTATATCTAACACACTGCATTCACACACTGTACTCACACACATTGTATCTGACTTCTGCATACTCTCATGCCACATACTATGCTTGCATCTGATACATAACGAGATCGATATGATGACAATTGTCATTTCAGAATCCACTCCATACCGGGTGCACTGCTGCAACGACAAAAGACCAAGATGCAGCGATAGTACCTCCTTCAAAGAGGTAATCGGAGAAGTAAGAATTGGGTACCCGAGGTCGGAGGAGGCACTCTAGAGCCCATTTTGAGTAATGTTGACGCCGAGATGCAGCAACTCCACGAGGGAGGGCGATAGTCAACGACCGAAGTCATCTAAGAGTGGGGATTGATGATACGCTTCACAACCATTTGAGAGGCGGAGGTTCTGAGGTCTTTGTGAGCGGAGTTCGTGAGATAGAGAGCGTGAGAATCTCTGACTAGTTGACGGTCAGAGATCGATTTCTGTGGCAAAGCAAAGGTTTCTAAATAAAGAATATATAGGAGATTAGGTTCCCTCGAAAATTATCTCTTCGAGGAAGAGGGCGAAGAGGCCTCTAGAACTCGAGGCACAATGATGCTTAGATTTTTTATCTTGTTGCTTAGTTTCTTTTTGTTTATAACATTAGCATATTATATAGCTTCGACGGGTTTATTTTTGCTCTAAAAGCTTGTACTCACTTTGTAAAAAATATGATCGAAATAAAACCGTGAAGAAATTTTATAAAAAGTGTGATTATTTTTTGCATCATAGGCAAATTTGTGCACTTAAATGGACATGAATTGAAACGGGCAAGAGCACTCTTGATTGAAACAATATTCTTAATCGCAATGAACCAACCAACAACCAAAAATGCAAAATCCAATATACAACTTGATAAACAACATAACAATAACTGATAGACAAAACAACTTAAATACAAGTCAACCAACTTGCTAAAACCAAAAGACTCAAAACAAGACCCAAAAAACAAAGATCAAAACAAAACACACTTTCCAACATTGGTCAACACACGGAGGGCCCATACCGAAGGATCGTCGCATGAGGCGGAGGTTGTCGGTCAATTAAATGGTTTGTCGGCCATCAACAATGGCCTATTAGGCCACCAGCAGCGAATTTCCAGATTGTTGACAAATGCTTTACTTAGTGCTTTATCTTCTACAAAGCTCCACCTTCGCTATTTCTTTCTCCGTAATCCTTTGTTTCCACTGCAATTTTTTTTCCACAAATGGAGCTTTTATTTCTTGTCCAAAACCTTGCGATTGATCAGACTGATGAAAGGAATTTCGGGATTTCTACTAATTTTACCTTTTTTTCATTGAGTCTAACCTTCCATTTTGTTTTCTGCTTTCATGCCATAACTAAATGTTGAACCTCGATTACATATGTCTTTAGTCATGACAAGAAATATATCACAATTGAAGAATTTCCTCAGTGTTAATGGAATTCATGCGCGATGAGAAATCATATCTCAACAGCTTTTGGTCATGCCCAAGCTTTATTATATAAAAATCACTATAATTTATAGGCTTGAACCTAGCTTCATAACAAAGAATCCAGTATTCCAGCTTGATCGGCCGATTATGCTCAGTGATCACTACGATCGCTCGTAGGGTTTTCAAGAACATGCTCTTTCGCTATGAATCATTTCCTTCTTGGGTCGGTTTACAGATCTAGCATTCCACTTTATTGAAGTGGTGCAAGGCCCTAAAGAAGGCAAGAGCCGGACGGGGTTGGTGTCAGCCATTTTGATGTGGGCTTGGATGCCTTCCATTGTCAGAGACTACTGTGATTCATGAAGTCTACTTTCATTTCCTTCGTGATATCGTTTCACACTCCTTTCATATGCTTCTCACACTTTCGCACTCATGCTCTATTTTTCTTGTGCTTCATTTTTCTTACTTTTCTCCTCAATGTACATCTCTATTCTTTAATCTCTCCTTTTTTTTCATCGCTTCTGTGTTCGTTAATCGACAAGCCGAAAGTAGTGGACTCTGCCCGCATACCGCCTGACAGGCTATTTCTTTCACCGCCAACCTGGGATTTTAATGAAGGGTGGTGGTGATCGATGTGCAACAGTTCACCATGATCTCGGCATGCCTAGCTAATCTCGACTAAATGAGCTAGCAAGCATGGCTCACATCCCCGACATTTAGCTAATCGGCCGACTCAACGTGGTGACCTACTTTCTAGTTCGAAGGCTTGGGCATGACTGCACCGGCCAGAGTAGATATGGTGAAAACCCGCCCATTCTATCCTGAGTTTACATTTGGCTAGTACCAGAACACTTATTTTTTACTCTGCCCTAAGATTTGATAAACACGTTAAACACCCTGATGATCATCTATGTTTGTTCACAGGAGTTCCTGGGGTCTCATCACGCGCTTTGCCTGTAAGCTTCACAATCGTCCGATGAAAGTGGTTAAAATCAACACTGTTTTGCTTCGAGGAAAGAGGGTGGCTTGTTGGCCATCCCTATCCTGCATCGGCCAAGGCATGAAGCATCGGGTCTTGTTTTCTAGCCATCGCCAGTGCTGCCAGCCGACCGACACTTTTGGTCGATCTGAGGTTGGTTGATCGCCATGTTTTTGGCTGTTTTGTCTACCCTGCTTTATGATATTTTATGCCACTGTCATACCGGGTATGCACATTCAATTCTCCATACACTTCTGGTATGGAGGGATTTGCCCTGGCTTAGCTTCTCCAAGAGCTCGAATTAGATTTCTATAAGAAGGAGGCCTCCTCCTTTCCTGTGAGGTTTCTGAAAATAGGGTTAGAGAAGT